>OZ024740.1:58227736-58272736 GCA_964016885.1 Eledone cirrhosa | reverse complement strand
GTGTGTATGTGTGTGTTTTATTGTAATCTCAGGAAGATATAAGAAGCTTTGCCAAAGGGAAGGACTTATATTTCACTTTATGTTCGTGTATCAGGTGGAAATGTAATGATTCTAATATAAATAAAGTGAAATAATAGTTGTTGCCTCTGACAAAACCTCTCACACCTTCTCAAAATATTACTGTAGCCAAAATAGAATAGGAATGCAATATGTCTTCAATCATATTTCTACATCTACTCTGCTTTTTAATATGTATTGAGTACTCCACTGTTTAGCTGTCTTCAGCGCTTTCGAACTGTGAATCTCATCTCTAACTACATATACACATATATACATATAAACACATACAAACATGCATATGTATAGTGTGCTTTTATTTTTACAACCAATAACATCAATTATATATTTTAAATAACTTTCTTTTAACTTTTCTTAAGATGACATATCAATTTTATACCAATTTCATTGTTATTTTTATTTTTTTATAAATAAAGTTAATATAAAAATGAGCGTTAATTTAATATTTTTCTCTTAAGCCATTAAATCTTCCTAAATCAGGTATTTTCCATAAAGCAATGTCTGACTAAAATTACAAATTTAGTTATATGTCTTCAAATAAATTTAAACTAAATTAAAAGTATTTTATTTTCTGCAACAACATAGTTCATATCTATCATATGAAAATTGATAATGGTTTTCAGAAGAAAATTATCTTTATTCATAATACAGTTTTCTGACATAAGCATATAAGGCCATGAATTTGTTGAGGAAAAGAATGTTTGATTTATAGCAGTGAATTGACACATGCTAATCTAATGTTAGCATGCTGGATTAAGTGCCTCAGTATTTGTTCCAGCACCGAGTTCAAATCCCATTGATTTCAGGGTCAATCAATGAAATACCTGTCCATGGTTAGTGGATTGGTGGATTTGTTGAAGAATCAGACAGGAATCCTTGCTGTATCTGTTCTAGCTCTGTGCATTCTGAATCCAAATCCTGCTCTCTCTATCACTAAAAAATGTGACTAGCAGAAAGTATCGGCAATAGAAAGACTAATAGTAACATAGTTTTCTTAACCTGATCAAACAATTGACTTCTATAGTTGATTAAATCATCCCAGCACTTGACTGCCATTTCATCTTATTAAAAAATGACTACATGGGGTAGACATGGGCTCAATTACTCTGGTATAAATATATATATGAGTAATTGAGATGAAGAGAGCCAGTGATATAAACCTTTTCCAGTCTCAGGAAGGGTCTATATAAGTGGCTGATCGCCTCTGCTACCTAGGTGTGCCAAAGGTATAGTAGCTAGAATAAGGATAGGATGGACGAAGTTTAGAGAGCTACTCCCACTGTTGACAACAAGAGTCTTCTCCCTCAGTACAAAAAGACAACCACATGACACCTGTGTACGAAGTGCAATGCTGCATGGTAGTGAAACATGGGTTGTGACTGCAGATGACATGTGCAGACTGGAGATAAATGAAGCAACTATGATTCATTGGATGTGCAATGTAAGTGTGAGAGAAAGACAGAACTTGGACAAGCTGAAGGAGAAGCTGGATTTAAGAGGAATCCGAGGTGGTGTGCAGGAGAGAAGACAGTGTTGGTATGGACATATGGTGTGCATGGACAATGACTGCTGGGTGAAGAAATACCAGGTAATCGCAGTGGAAAGAAACTGCAGTAGAGGTAGACCAAGAAAGACCTGGGCAGAGGTTGTGAGAACTGACCTCAACTCACTAAGATTTGCAGAGGAGATGATGAAGGAATGTGATGAGTGCAGAGATGCCATGCTGAAAAGGACCCGTCCAACCTATGCAAGCATGGAAAAACAATGACGATGATAATGAATCATATAAGGATGAAAGCTATTCTACAATGTTGATAATTAACTCCCACTAATATAAAAAAAAAACATTTTATCATCTGATGTTAGTTACAGTTTATAATCTTCAAATGCAAAATTATTTTATTAAGTAAAAAAGCAAAGGAAATTTCATTGATTCATGCAAATGTTTAATAGTAACAAACGATAAAATGATGAATCTGTTAACTTGGAGGATGGCAAGGGAGATGTGCTTGTGGATGGCCATTTCCATCCTGACCAGAGTTAATTAAAGTGGTGGCTTGGGGGCATCTATTGATTTGCCAAGAAACCTATCAAGAGCTTGGGGGTAGACTTAAATATTTTAACGTTTTAATCCATTTTTTGTTTTTCATAGAAAGATGTGGTGATTTGTTGCCTATGAGTATCCCACCATTGATTCACATGAATTTATGTACAACCTTTCTATCTGAATTCATGCTTCCCTGTAAAACTAATAAATACACACCTCATTAGATGCAGATTGACTTTGTTTGTGTTTACATTTTATATATGCATATTTACAAATTCTTTTGTTCCAGTAGATCCCATACGGCATTACACCATCATCATCATCCCCATTTAATGTTTGTATTGACTACAAATTCAATACATACATTCTAATTACAACAAAAAATGTATTTATAGAATTATATTGGACTGTTTGAGTAAATATCATTAATGGTTTAGACACAATATTATATTTCATTCTTCAGGAGATCCTTGAAGAAATTAGGTTCCACCATCTTTCCTTGTACGTATGAATTTTTATTAATGAGGCATAAATATTATTAAAATGTTGCATGTTTGTAAATCTGAAGCCTACTAAATTCCTTCTTTCAAAAGTTCCAAAAATAGAAGAGGTTTTGACAAAATTAAAACAATGTGCTAAAATAATTTATTATTCATTCAACATTATCATGGTATGAATACAACAAAGCAAATTAATTAAACAACTAGATTGCTTCAGGTCCACATTAATATTCTAAAGTTTTCCAAAATGTCATTGAATTATTTCAAACAGAATTAAAGACGAATTCAGAGACAAACAATGAAATGTTTTCTTGTAGTTTAGGATTGTCCATGTCATAACAAATGGATTGTTTGAAACACAGCTAGATAATATGCTGAATTCAATTATATCTTAGTTAAATTTTCAATTATGATTTTTTTTACAAAAATATATCAACCAAAATAATTTGGACCTGTAGATTCCTTCTATAAATCCATCTCCAAAAAGAAATGTATAACAAATTCTATTTAAAATCAAATAATAAAAAGAAAATTAGCAATGGCCATGACCTTTGCAAGTCCTCTAAAATGACTGAGATAGATGTAATTAACATTCAGTTTGAACATTTCTTAGTTGCACATTTGTAGAAAAAAATCTAAGTGGAAAAATGAATTCTTAATGGCTGAAACTCTGAATAAGAATAGTTGAATAAAGTATTTAAGGTGGAATCTGATGAATTATACACAGTTGATATGAGAAGACATGTTAGAGTATCAAACAGCACTAGATTGAGAGGATATGCAACTTGCTAGTTCAGAAAAAGGTGACAAATTGGCAGAGTTGTTAGAATGTAAGATAGAATGCTTTGCAGTATTTGTTTCGGCTTTCTGCTGAGTTCAAATCTTGCCGAGGTCAATTTTGCCTTTCATCCATTCGAGGTTGATAACAAAAAGTACCATCTTTCTCTATGTACCTTTCTCATTTCCTTTCTGTCACTCTTTCCTTCTCTGGAAGAAATCTGATGTATTCAGACCTTGAGAGAAGACGGACTCCCCCAGGTTTAAAAATGCCTTTGTCATACACTATGTCATGTTGACTCTTCAGCGAAGAACATTAAGAGTCTGTGGAAGGCTCAATCACTCGCATAATTTTATGAACAGGCTATTCCATTGTGTGAACAACTGGAGCACTCATTATTGGAACTGGTGGCAGTCCAACATGTGCCTGAAGCTGAAACACCAGATACCTGAACAGTGTTCCAATGTGGAATGCAACTGGGTACTACAGAGTGTCCTAGCTAGAATAATGATGTAAGTTAGCCATGAGGCAGCCTTTGTGATAATGAAGCCTAGCTTTGGGAGTGATTGTGAGTCTTAGCATTGGGAGCGATTGTGAGGGCTCAAGTTATGTCCTGCTTATGCTTAAAAAGACATGACATGAGCAGTGCATGTGCTTTGTTAGCAGTAAAAAGAGACAAGGTTAACATGACCACATTGGATGATGCTTCTGTTCATGGATTTGGTGCAGGCTTGGCATGCAATGTTGAGGTTGAATATGGATGAGACCTGGTTGGGGAAGATTATGGAAGAATGGGAGGTAGTATCATCTGTGTAAGTTTGGACTTTGTTGGGTATGATGGAAAATAAGCTATTTATATATAGAAGGGTGAATATGACAGACAAAACTGAACACTGGGGCACACCAGAGTTTATAGAATATGGAGCAGAGAAAGCAACAGCAGCACACAGCACAATAGTGTAATAGAATTGGGAGCTGTTGATCCAAATGATGAGATGGGTGTAGTGTAGCCCATAAGGAGGCTGTTTGAGTGCCAAGCATGGTTGAAATCTTTGCTGATTTTGAAAGTAATTGTTTTCACCCAATTTCTGTAGAGCCCACTGACAAGTAATATGATAGAGTAAGTCTCCAGTAGACCTGGCTTTATAGAAGAAGTCAAATCCATGATCACTAAGGAAAGAAAATGTTGGAGTGTGTCACTGTTAACAGCTGGATCTACAACATTTGAAACATTGGAAGTGAGTGCAAAATATGGGCAGGTTTCCCTTCTAGGAATAGAACACACTGAGGCATGTTTCCAAAGATCCAGGTATATCCATATAAAGAGGGAGAGATTGAAAATATTGGTGAATATGGAGGCTAGCTCTGGTGTACATCGTTTGAAGGTAATGGATGGGATATTGTCAGGACCATATTGGTTTGAAGCAGCCAGAGGTATATCCATACTTGGCTTGTATGAATGCAAGGTGTAGGAGACATACCAAGCTTGTGGAGTTGGAGTATTCTCTGCAAGAGTACTGCTCACAGAATCATCATGGCTAAGAAGTTTAGGAAAACAGAATTCTGCAAAATTGATGGATATCTGTTTGGAAGGGAGGAGAAAGAAATCACTGCAGCTTGGGAGGAAGGAGAGCTTGAGAGCTGTGCAATGCTTAGTCAGCCTTTGTGTCATAGATAATGGATCTACAAGAGTTTCAATGATGGTTAAACACCATTCAGTTTTGGCAAAATGGTGGTGTGGTTTCCAAACATTATAGACTTTGTTTTTTTTACTGACCCACTACAGTGCAGCTATGAGCGAGTTATTTGACAAACTTAGAGCATTGAGATTTTATTGTATGTAGCATGTGGAGTGACATGCCTAAGATGATGTTTTCAGCCACACGTTTGTGATGAGTTAGGAGTAAAGCACATGCGCTGCCAAGTATAGTTAACATAGAACTGGCAAAGCTTCAGCCAGTCAGCTGACTTAAAGTGCCATAGGATCTGATGATAAGAAACATTTAATAGTATGTAAATGTTTAGTAGTAGGTATTTGTGATAAAGCAGTTGTCAGACAACAAATAGGAGCAGACATAGTTTAGTAGAGCTAAGGTTAAGTTTATAGGTGAGAAAGAGATCAATAGTGTTTGGAGTGTATGTGTATCGGTCAAGGATGTGTGTAAGGGATGAAACAAATTGGTGTAGAGAGTGGAAGGATCTTTACAAGTTCTCTGCTCATGGAGACTATGCAGGTCTAGTAGTAAATTTATAGGCTACATTTTAACTGTGTGTGCATGTATGTCTTTATGTATGTGTGTGTAAATATAAGGAAAGATAATGAGTGTTATCAGTTATCATCTGTATAAGAGTGTGTGTTATTAGATATGACAGAGAGTAAAACGGTAGGAGTAATAGTATACCATTAGTTACGTTCATGATGATTTTGTTTTTTACCTTAATTTCCAGAAACTTAATTTTCATTTTATTTTAATGTATATCACTGCAGATATCTATGAATGTTGCTATAACCATTGAACAGCTGCACAAAATATACTTTTCAAAATACATTTTTCTAGCACATTGTTTTTACTGTTACAGTAATAAAAGATTTTGAAACTATTATTTATATCTTTTAAGGTTTTATATTCGGCTTTTCCATCAAGCTACAATCTGAAAGTTATGTTTCTAAATATATACTATCTTTTGACTAGATTTCATCTAAAGCTTTTGTTGTGCATGCATATTTATTTATAACATGCTTGGTATAAAAAATGGTTTCCTTTTTTATGAAGCATAAAGGCTTATATTTTTAAAGATGAATCAGGCTTTATCAAAGGACATCGAAGCTATTGGTTAAGTTAAATGAATTAGAGAGTGTTTATTTATTACTTAACCATACTCACCACATTTAATATTGATAAAGAGGATATGTAACATAAATTGACTCCCACATAATTACTTTCATACTTTTTAGTGTTTTACAGAAAATGTATATGAACCACATGCATCCATAAAACACACAAATTATCAAATTATAAAAGAAAATGTTAAACACACATATATTGAAACATAACCCTATGACCCATTGAAGAGGACATTAACTCCAAAATGCCACCATGGAAATCAAATGCAAAATAATGATAATGTATGTATGTATGTTGCTCTTTCTCTTAATTTCGAGTACATTTTTAACCAGCCACCTTCTTGGTGGCAAGGGTTGTACAAGAAAAGAAATTGTCATCCCTTGAATTGCAATAATGTTTTGCAAATTTTAAAGCCTATGAATTAGGAAGCAACACTCTTTGTCCACAAATCCAAGTTCAGCCGTACTTTGGTCCAAGTGGGTTGGTATATAACCTGTAGTTCCAATAATAATGGGTATGAAGCTGAAGTTGTATCTTGGATACTGGATCTGCAAACTCCTCATCAATGGTCCATAGATGTCCTCCCCTTCTTGTATTTTTCTTACAATGTTGACATCAAGTGGGCAGCTGATCTCAACAGAGCATGTTTTCAATGTGTGGTCCCAAACAACAATATCAGGCTGGTTGTGCTTTAATTTAGTGGCAGTTTTTATTTTGAGATTCCACCAGTATTCCTTGGTGCCATCTATCTCAACATATTCCTCCTCATTTGTTTTTATTTTTGTTTTCCTTAGCTAGAACCATCTGGAATGCACTATCACATTGTGTCTCAAAGGGTGGTAGTAACGAGACCACATTCTTTCACAGTTGGCAACATATCCTTAACATCTTTGATCTTTGTTTTACATAGCCTAAATTTATTGTCGACTGATGACCCTCTTTTTCTGTAGCAGATATTTGGTAGGGATTTCTTGTTCCTGTATTGCATAGAGATATGCATGCATGTATTTATGTATGTATGTATGCATGTACGTATGTATGCATGTGGAGCAAGAGACTCCTAGTATTCATTAAGACATCTCTCTAGGAGAAAGTCACTCTGATATAAAACCTGCAACTTCTTTTGCATCCAATGATATAGACCAGTTCTTCGTTTTGGGTAAATGCATTCAATGTTCAGAGAGTGTGACTGGCCCTGTGCAAAGCCTTTCCTCACTTAAAAAAGCTTTAAGCATAGGTATCGCTTGATATGTGACATTTTTATGCAGTGTATGGCATTGCTAGCTATAGGCAAGTCCCTAGCAGAACTAAAAAGCCATGTCTGTGATGCTCATGCTTAAGTATCAAGTGATGGCATTACTCAAAATCGAGTTGCAGCCATCATCATGTATGTATGTATGTATGAATGTATATGAGACACAGGCCCCTAGCCCATTTGAGAGGTCAGTAGCCCCTTTTGAGTACTGACTTACTCTGTAGAGACCTGTCCAACCCATGCTAGTATGGAATACTGACATTAAAGGATGAAGATGATAATATTATGAGTAACTGGCTTACTAAAGAAATATTGAAAAAATTTGAAATTTAGTCAGCCCAACATAAATGATTATAATAATAGTTGAGAAAATCAGATACAATACACCTGGTAATGGAAAGCATTGGACAGAGATACTTGCAAGGAATCAAACACTGCATCTCACGGGTACCAGGTGAATGCATTAACCATTATGCTAGGGTTCTCTGGACTCTAATTGCTGTCTTTTTGGAAGATTTTAAGCTTGTAGCTTGAAGTGTAAACTGACTATATTTCAAATCACAAATAATGTTCAAACTTCAAGCTACAAACTTAAAATCTAAAAAGACACTAATTAGTGGTCAGAGACCTCTTAACATAAGGTTTAGCACTCTCACCAGACATCCAAGAGAGGCAGGGTTCTATTTCTTGTAGGCACCTCCATCCACATTTTTCCATCTCCAGGAGTACTTTAATAATTTTCTTAAGTATTATTTATAATGATTGATCATTATTATAATCATTTACGTTGGGTTGACTACATTTCAAATACACACACATTCATACACATTATTTGGCTTCTATATAATGATGTACAAAATAAATTTAGCCAGATATTTTTAAACTCAGGACAAAGAAATTTTTCTTTAAAACAAATTGTGCCTAGTTACTCTATCTCACATACATTTTCAGTGATTTATATATTAAGCCTACATTACTTTTGTAACATTCTGAATATACAAAGAAATTCTAATACAAATTGTCTTCATTCTATATTATTCTCATAGCTATTTCTGTTGGCTTACATTGCTTCCAATTTCCTACTTTAAATCATTTCTATTTTTACCGCAGTTATTAGATAATGCCATTCCTTATATTGCTGATCTTTAATTAATTAAACAGGAGAACGTTGATTATTTTATAAATAGCTCAATTCCTATCAGATGTTTTAAAAATAAACACATAGGGGCTTCTCTAGATATTAGAAATAAAGAAATTGTATGCTTTGAATCATTATGACATATTACACTATCCCATAGATTTGATAGAAAATAATTTTTTGTCAAACCCTTTCCCACTTAGCATCCTGTAATGATCTGGCAGAAAATATCTGAAAACTGGTTTGTTAATTCGATTTTTTATGGTATGCTTACTAGAGGACAGATCGTTGTGAAAATGTGTGATGCAGTCATAGTGATGTTTTTTAAAATATTTTTCTTGCTAATGTGGTTTTATGTGCTTCAGGAAATTAACAGTTAAAGCAACATTTTTGTGTCAAGCTTGATTGCAATTATTACACTTTGTTAAAGATAACAATAATACTACCAATTGATGATATATTGTACTTTGTGATATACGTTATCATTATCAATCATGCTAGCATGGGTTGGGCAGGTTCTCATGCTTAAATTGCTTCTTCTTCACAGTTATCCCACACCTAGGTATGTCAAAAGGCCTGGTCTCATCTAAATGTTCCATATTTGGCATCGTTTCTACAGCTTGATGCTCTTTTATAACACAAACCACTTTACACAGTGTTCGGTTAGGCTTTGTTAAAATCTAACCTTGAATTTAGTTTAAGGCTGGTTGTAGAAACTACTGTTTAGAAACGCTTAGAACAATTTTGAATAATCTTGGGGTATCTACTACCAATGTTTAGCATCAATTGATTTAATTTTGACAATGGTAACCCCAAAGCCCTGATAACAGTTGATAATAAAACTAGCTGGTTATTAAATTAAGCTAATATACATACTCGTGTAAAAGTCAACATTTTTAGACCAGATTTTTATGCTAAATTTCATAGGTCAACTATTATTTTTGAGGGGCTGAAATACAAAGTACAATCCATAATATTGTATCAATAGCAGAACCACAAAAAGATCTTTTAAATGAATAACTGATAAAAACAATGGAATACAGTAATAACACCAATAATTATCCAGTATATGCATAAAAACACATCCTATTATGTAAATATTACTCCGTAGACCTTATAAATATTTACACTTGTCGTTTTACATGTAGCTATCATATTTGATCAGCTACCTTCTTCAAAGTTATATTCATCACAGTGCAGGATGCCAATGCTGAATGTTTACTCATATTTCTAATTAGGTAATTTCATGTAGTTAAAGGCTATAGATATTAAACTGAAAACAAATGGACGTTAAACGATGATGATGATGAATTGCCTTTCATTGCTTACTCAACAATATTGGTTATATTGTTTCACAGCTGTGTTTATATCTACAAACTGTAGGCTACAAAAGCACTGTGTATTGTTAAGTACCATTTCCTCGGTAATATGTTATTTATAGTAAATTATACAGCTAAATGCATATAGTCTAGTTTATATAAAAAATGATGGGTTGATGAATTTTTTATCACACTAATTATTATACAGATAATGAAGTGACAGTCAGAAGAATGTTAGATAGAATACTTTGCAGCATTCATTTCAGTTCTCTATGCTCTGAGTTCATATCATGCCAAAGTCAACATTGAATTTCATCCTTTCGAGGTCAATAAAGTACCAGTTCAATACAGGGGCAAATTCTTCTTCTATATATCTTTCTCACTTTCCTTTTCTCATTTTCTTGTCTTAGAAGAAACTAATTGTGTTCAGGCCTAGAGATGGATGGCCACTGCCAGGTTTAAATGCCCATGACATGCAATGTATCGCAACAGCACCCTATAACTCAAACAGGAGCTATGGGTCAATGGAATTATTTTACAGTAATTGTAGTGCTTCTTTGTTAATGAACTCAAGAAATCTGTTACCTAATGGTTAACTGAATTGTACATTAACCCTTTAGCATTTAAACCGGCCCTATCCAGCCAGAGTTCTCTCACCCCATTCTGTTCAAACTGACTGTAATCATACTGATGTTAAGGTATTTTTCTCAAAATAAATAATATCAAAATCTCATAGATTCGATATTATGTGAGGTAAAGCCTTTACCACAAAAATACGGTTGTAAATATAGAGTAATGTAAATGCTAAAGGGTTAAAACTTACCAAAATACTTAGACACAGGATAATCATTTGACCAGCAATTGTTGATGTGCTATCTGTGAAAAACTAGGGTTAATGTTTTACATAAAATACTTAGAAAATTATAGATTTTTACATCCCAAAATAAAGATGGGGGCATCAGCTTTACACAAGATTGACTTTTATTTAAGGATATTCGACAATTATTTATTTTACCAGTGATATTGCGTATATGGTCACATGTCTCATATATAGGAAAATATAAGATAGGAAATAAGAATAAAAAAAGAAGTATGAAATGTATGTGGATAAATTCAGACAATGAAACTGTTCCTAGATCAATTTCCTCGTATAAATTTACCCATGAACATTTCCTACTATTTTCTTTTTCTTTTATTATTATTATTATTATTATTATTATACCTCGTCTTATATTTCCCTATATAGAAGACATGCGATTGTATACTCAGTATCACTGGAAAAATAAACAATTAAAGAGAAGAGAGAAGACAGACGATTTACGAGATTTGTGCAAAAACTGATGGTATGAAGACAGAGAGTATGTGAGCTATGCAAAAGATAGATGCTTTGACAATGCTAAACACTGAACAACAGAAATACAAAAAAGCTAAACTAACAGATATCATTACAGTATTTTAAAATATATTTCTCAGTGGTTAGCTGGCATTTAGGTATGTAAGTTTAGCAGTATTGGTTATAGATGTTATCGCCACTTTAGCAGGGTGGTAGAATCAGTGGTCGTTAGTTGCCAGTGTGGTAAGTGATAGTATCCTCGTTGGATTATCTTGTTGACATAGACGTGAGGGAAGGTCCCTCGATCTATTTACCATCTATTTACAATATTCCTTTCGTCAGGTCGCCAATTCCAGCAGCATGGATTAAAGATGTCATTGAGACACGAGTAACATAACAACGACTTCAACCGCAGTAATTAGAGATGAAATGTTTGTTTATTTATATGGTTGAAGTTACAGATACAAAGAGGTTACAAAATGGAATGTGCCATTGCGCCGTTAAGCCGGCGAGGCTAGTGGTGCAATATCTCACTGTTACATTATGCGTGTTGCTGGCTCGAAGTTTCTGGTACAAGAGCGAGATTCTTCAAATCTTTGCGGTGAATTTCTTCCTCAGGGCGCGTAGGGATACATCCTCTTCTACTGGCGCTGATTGGCTGAACTGAGCCAAATCACGCACAGAGAATGTATGTGAGCCCGCGGAATGTAGGTCACTACATCACCTCCAACCAGATTTTCAGCCGAAAATCGATAACGAAGAAACCAAGGACCCACATATTATTGAATCAGCAAGAACAAATGCTGAAAGAGCACATCAGCGAAAAAAATAATTGAGCAGAAGGTTGCATGCAAGAACCAAAAATGAGGCGCTACGGGCCGTGTTGAGCCGCTGTGTCAAATGACCAATTGTTTTGTTGTTTATACGTGACCGCCAAAGGTCTAACAAAAAACGGATAAAGTCTGACATGGGCGAAGTTGCTGTTCTTGCATTAAATGTTAATGGTAAGCGTTGTACCAATAGCTGTGAACGAAGCTATTATGGTAGTTTACCAGTGCTGGCAAGAAAATGATGGCCCCCAGATGTATTGTCGAATGTGCTGTGGAGCCAGGAAAAAATGGCTGGTTGCTTTGTAAAGAACAAAAGGCAAGTTTAATCTGTAGGTGGGTTGCAGTGTAAATTCCATAATTCGGGCGAATCCACAGAAGTGGCCGAAATGCTAACAAGTCCAGTTCAATTTGTTGCTTTCGCAGCGAGTCGGGCAAAAACAACAAGACGGATGGCCGTCATGGACGATCAGTGTGCAACGAGATGCGAAGCTGTTTGAGTTCAGCTGCAATGTATTCTCGTGTTGCGGTGCCTGTTTGAATCCAGTGGATTAAGCTCTGTGAGCTGCTAGCATGTGACAGCATCTCAACCAGATGAAAAGGGACTCACAGAATATTACGTTTGAAGAACATATACCAAGAACAACATGTTGGTGTGTGATAAAAAAAATGTGTGCATATGCAGGCATGTAAAACAGCAAAGAATGTGAATGAACAAAAACCATGAGCAAGCAAATAGCAAAAGAGCACAAAACAAGTAAATGCATTCTACAAAGAAATATGTGAATGTAACAAACTGATAATTCAAAGTAAATCTAGGGGAGCAGAGAAATTGCTCAATAAGTTCAAAGTTTTTCAAAGTCAAATAGTTCACACATCACCAGTGTACAGACACTAGTTCTATCTGAAAACTGAAAAAGAAGTTTGTTACTGCCGTTAGGGGTTAGATGTATGGTGTTTTTGTGAGATTTCGTGGCCATTTTACCGTCCCGAAGGTTTTGTTGCTTATTGTTAAAGCAAAGTCAAAGAATCTTCTGTAGAGTAGGAGTCACCAAATATGGCAGTCACGTCTGACGCCATAATGGTGAGAAAACTACTGTCTCAATTTCTCGCGTCCCTGTGGTAACGAGACAGAAGGTATGGTGGTTGCGTCGGTAAAGTTACAAGCCGTTTTGAAATTTCCGATGTGTGGTGGTTGGCGTCGGTAAGGTTATGAAGCTGCCACTCACTGTTCCCTGTATTGGTCAGTGGTTAAACAACGCTGTCGCTGCTGCTGTCATTGTTGTTGTCAAGCGTAGCCATGACATGTCGGTAGCCATCTTGAAATTTTTTCGTGGCGAAAAAGTTTTTGAAATACTGCCAATTTTTCAAAAATCTTAAAAGGAATATTCTGGATTTTCGCAAGTTGCGACGTGGCAATAAAAGTTAAACTGAATGAATAAGAAGGGCTGCGTGATATTCTTACGTCGGTCACCACTTTAGCGGCTTTTTTGTTAGACCTTTGGCGGTCACGTATAAACAACAAAACAATTGGTCATTTGACACAGCGGCTCAACACGGCCCGTAGCGCCTCATTTTTGGTTCTTGCATGCAACCTTCTGCTCAATTATTTTTTCACTGATGTGCTCTTTCAGCATTTGTTCTTGCTGATTTAATAATATGTGGGTCCTTGGTTTCTTCGTTATCGATTTTCGGCTGAAAATCTGGTTGGAGGTGATGTAGTGACCTACATTCCGCGGGCTCACATACATTCTCTGTGCGTGATTTGGCTCAGTTCAGCCAATCAGCGCCAGTAGAAGAGGATGTATCCCTACGCGCCCTGAGGAAGAAATTCCCCGCGAAGATTTGAAGAATCTCTTTTTTTTGTACCGGAAACTTCAAGCCAGTAACACGCATAATGTAACAGTGAGATATTGCACCACTAGCCTCGCCGGCTTAACGGCGCAATGGCACATTCCCTAATGTAACCTCTTTTTATCTGTAACTTCAACCATATAAATAAACAAACATTTCATCTCTAATTACTGCGGTTGAAGTCGTTATTATGTTACTCTTGTCTCAATGACATCTTTAATCCATGCTGCTGGAATTGGCGACCTGACGAAAGGAATATTGTAAATAGATGGTAAATAGATCGAGGGACCTTCCCTCACGTCTATGTCAACAAGATAATCCAACGAGGATACTATCACTTACCACACTGGCAACTAACGACCACTGATTCTACCACCCTGCTAAAGTGGCGATAACATCTATAACTAATACTGCTAAATAAGATTATTCCAATATTTGTTATATAGTAAAGAGAGTGCAGGAAAGCTAGTAATATTTTAGCTAACCCTTTCATTATTGTATTTCTAAATGAAGGACATTGCCTATGATTATGAAATCATTTCTAAAATAATGAAATATTTGGAGGATTTAGTAAAGCAACTATCTCTCTCAATATCAGACTGGTATTTGAAGCATAATTTAAGTTTCTTGTGTAAGATTATGAAGAAAAGTTTCTAGATAAATATTAATACTTTAGAATAAAGAGTTTTGTATTGTAGAGTCAAGGGAGGTTTCAGGCAGTTTTATATCAAAAGAGTTAATGACTGTAGTTTGTGTTTATGAATTACATATTAAAGCAACGTGAAATATTGTTTACTATCAAAGTAAACAGGAATAAGAAGGCAACTGTATAATTTAACAAAATGTTCTTTGTTAATAATATGCATTTAAAATATTGGTTTGTATTTCGGGCCAAGCCTATATATATGACATTATTTTCAGCATTCATGCTTTCAGCTAATTTTATTTTCTGCATGGTTGTTTATTGACAATCCCCATACTCAACAACTAAAAGTTCAATGATATGAGAAGAATAAACATATTTACTGAGAAAACCCAGTGTAGTGTCATCTTATTTTAAGTTATCAAGTTAAATCATTTTATGGAAGAATTATATTAGAATATTAAAAGGTTTCTAATTAACTGCTTTTATGTCCACTATCTTGTCAAAGCTAATTGAGAGTATTCAACAGCAAATTTCTCCATGGTTTTTTATTTTACTTCTTTCAAATTTAAGAGATAAATAGACTTCTCATGCTGCTTTATAGCCATCAACTATACATATTAAAACATTATTTCTGCTTCTCAGTTGTGGTCTTCTAGTTGATAATTACATTTTTAACACTTTAATAGTTAACATGGTAATACTCAATTTTCATTACCACAATTCTTCTGGCAGTGGCTTTTACATACTATGCCCAAACCCTTGCTAGCACTGAGAACAAACAATAAATGAAGATGATGATATATTTTACTATACTCTTTATTGTTTAATGTCAAGGACTCCTAATTGATTAGACTGATGTGATATAGAACGTCAATCATATGTATAATAGCAATCAACAGCTCTGTTTCCTTAGATATATTACAGCTCCATTTTGAGGGCCAGAATCTGCACCCCAGCATGCAGTATTTTATTTTATAAGGCTCAGTGTTGCAATCTGAACATGCTGCTTTCTTTTTCCTGTTTAATTTGTTTTAGTATGTCCATAGGATGTACTGGAAGTTACAAAAATGGCAAGTGAAGTAAACTTGGTTGGAATCCATTCTCTCTGCTAGCAAGAGTTGGATAGGTTGTCACAGTCCAAGTCAGAAATCAAGTGAACTGGAGGTCCACATCTTACTTACATATATTCCTGTACTCTGTGTGCTCAAATGGGTTGGGAACTTGCATCATGCTTACATAGGTTCCCAGGCTCTACCAGCATGTTTTATCATGGTGCCAACATAAAGAGGGGTTTTCATATCTTTGACACAGTTAAAGAGTCTGCTTGACCCTTAGTTTAGCAGGTCTTCTATAGCTAGATAACTTTTCTATCATAAATCACTTTACAGTGTGTAGTGAGTGTGTTTATCAAATAGATCCCCAACACTAGGGAAGTTGTCATGTCTATGACACAATTGAAGGGTCCTCCTGAGCCCTTGAAAGCTTTTTACAACTGGATGACTCTCCTATCACCAAGCACTTTACAAAGTGTACAGGATACTAGAGAGGTTGTTGTGTTCTTGACACAACAGATGAGCTCTCTCGATATTTTTGGCATGTTTTTTTTATAGCTGGCTGTTCTTCCTGACAACAACCACTTTACAGGGTGTACTGGGTGTATTTTTCATAGCATAGCAATCGAGTTTGTTGGTCATATACTTGACTGGAGGGCCCTCTCTATTCTATGGCTGAGAATAGGATGAGATAGGTGAGAAATATACATGCACCAACAACTATGATGTTTTGAATTTCTTGAATCAATAAGCCAGTCCTGAATTTTGAATTTCATTATTTTTACTAATTTTTGAGAATATATATCTCCAACTCACCTCTCCAAAATAGCAGAATCATTTGAGCATAAGAAAAAATGTTTTGTGGTATTTGTTCCAGCTCTCTGTGCTCTAAGTTCAAATTTCTCTAAGGACAACTTAGAATTTCATCCTTTCAGGGTTTATAAAATAATGTGCCATTCTAGTGGAGTGAATTGACAGAATTATTAGAGCAGTGGATGCAATTTCTTGCTTTAGTTTTTTCCATTGAGTTCAAATTCTATTGTGGTCTACTTGATTCATCAATTGGTTTAACACCACCACCTAGTCTTTATATGCTTTTAGTAGAGTCCACTAAATTACAACTATTTAAGCAAAATCTCAAATTTAAATTCTTTCTTTCCACGATTCTCAGAAATCCTAACAAGGGTCATGTACAATATCCTTTGCTTAAACCATAAAAATAAATCCTCAGTTTTGATAAAGCCAGTTTTGGTAACAATTCCACAATCAATATACACTTAAAACTTTCTAATCTATCTTTCACAACTCCGTCTATTTCGACACCGTATATACAAAATGCCTCTGATTATTCCGGTCCTTCCATTTCACCTAAAGTACGTGCTAAAGAGATAAGATATTTCTAAATATTTAGTATGCCATCTCTACAAGAATCCAATCCGATACTATGGAAATATACTACAATGAGTCCTGTTCCCAAGAAAGACAGCTTCTTTGACCTATCTGCTCCCACTTTATTCCTCTCACTTGCAACATCTTAAAAGTGATAGAGAAAGTCATAATCAATCATCTTAATTAGCCTGTCTCTCAAACTAAGAAGCAAGCTTTTATGTGGTCATTCAACCTGCTAGAAATAGTAACCAAATTTCCTCTGCCCACCCTGTCCTTTTAGCGGTATGTCTATCATCATCATCATCATCATTTTACGTCCACTTTTCCCTGCTTGCAAGGGTGGGACGGGAACTGATTCTGGCTTGATTTCTACAGCTGGATGCCCTTCCTAACACCAACCTCATTTACAGTGAGTGCTGGGTGGTTTTTGCCGTGGCACCTACACGGCCACTTTGCAGTGGAATGATAGGGACCCCAGTCCCTATCATCTCATTTCTACAGCTGAGTAAACTGGAGCAATGTGAAATAAAGTGTCTTGCTCAAGGAAACAACACATTACCCGGTCTGAGAATTGAACACACAACCTTTGGATTGCAAGGCCAATGCTCTAACCACTAAGCCATGTGCCTCCATGTCTATGATTACATTATTTAATGTGTTTATCCTTTATTTAAGATGGTAGGATGTAATGAATGAGATTTAGCTGCTACTTTTAGCAGGTCAAACAGAAAGTGAGAAGACCTTGTTAGCTGCTAGAACAGACCTAAAATGCAGATAGTATATCTTTTTATATTATTATTCAGCTTCGGTACATTGGTAAAACTTTAATAAATCTCAATACACTGTACACCATTCTTATTTTCATATCAGAGAATAGAGCATGTAACTGAATTTGACCAGCCCTGAACCAGTTGCAGTGAATGAAGTACAGTAGTTTCCCCAGTGAGCTGTGGATTCTAAAAAACGATTTATCAGTAATATATATATAACACTTAATATAAATAGTTATTTCCCTGTCCTACAAATAATATAAGCCTTTCATTCAGAGATATACAACATCACCATCATCAACATCCACAGAGAAAACAAATGTTAAATGACAGTGATGGTGATGTATCTCTCCAAATGAAAGGAAGGGTGTTACATGTGATGCATGTGTACAAAATTTAAAAAAATAAGTTTCTAATTTTGTTCTATAATTTAACAGTCTTGTGAACATATGTACCATACTCCATAGGTTACATTTTTCTTTCTCTTTTTTACTAAAAATCAGATACAAGTAGCTGCATTTAATTTATCTATCAAATCTTGCTCAAAGCTGGAAATTTGTAGCACACACACACACATACATACAGAAGTAGACAATTGTGTATATACAGCAGGTTAATTATGTCAATATTCACATCATATGAAAATCAACATTGGTGGGTTGACAGAATCATTAGTGCATCAGATGAAATACAATGCAGTATTTCTTTACAGCCTTCTACTTTCAGGTTTCAAATGTGGTTCAGGTCAAATTAGCTTTTCATCCTTCTGGGGTTGATAAAATGTACCAGTAAAGTAATGGATAGGTATAATCAATTTTTCCCTTCCCCCAAAAAGTTGTTGGCCTTGTGTCTAAATTAGAAGTCATTGTAAACAAATATATGTTGGTAATATCTCCTGTAAAAGCAAACATGATTTCCACATATGTGAAACATATGTGTAGTTTCCATTACCCAGCTTTAATTCTAATGCTCATGGAGGCACATGGCTTAGTGGTTAGAACAATTGAAAGGTTGTGAGTTCAATTCTCAGACCGGGTGATGTGTTGTTTCCTTGAGCAAGACACTTTATTTCACATTGCTCTAGTTTACTCAGCTGTAGAAATGAGATGATAGGGAGTGGGGTCCCTATCATTCCACTGCAAAGTGGTCGTGGAGGTGCCATGGCAAAAAAATCACCCAGCACTCACTGTAAATGAGGTTGGTGTTAGGAAGGGCATCCAGCTGTAGAAATCAAGCCAGAATCAGTTCCCGTCCCACCCTTGTAAGCAGGGAAAAGCAGACGTAAAATGATGATGATGATGATGATTACATGCAAAATATGTTGTCAGCACTTTAAAAGCACTGGGTAATCAGTTCATCTTGAGAAAAACACATTGCTATGTATGTCTTTGATTTTGTTTCCTAGTTTATTGTCTTACAAATAGTATGCTTTGCCTATATTAGATTATATCTTCGATTTCATTTCATATATCCACAAATATGTATGGATATGGATGTGTTTATATGTGTATAGACATACAAAAGTATGAATATGCATCTATATAGTGTTCCTTATTTGTTTCTTCTCCGTCTGTGAATATTAACACTTCCCCTCACTGAAATGCTTCTCTTTCTCTCTTTGCTTGCCACTCGTTCAGTATAACTCCCCCTTCATCCTATGTTTCAATTCTTTCTCTCTCTCTCTCTCTTTCATTATTTCCTCTCTTCTGCTTCCTCTACATTGTCAATCATGACATGCAGACAAACCAAGTGGTTTACACACATTGTATATTATATTGATTTGATAACTCCAACTACTGACAGCTTCATACAATTCCATAAAGATCTAATAACAGACATGTGAATATACAAAGACAAATACTCTACTTACTATGACTTTCCTAACTGAACATATAAGAATGGATATTCAGCTGAGATTAAAAACATCTTTGATAATTTATTTACTAATCCACCAATTTTAAAAAGAAGTTCAGAGCATATTAACATTAAAATGTGGGTATAAAAAAGGTGAGAGAGAGAGATAGAGCCATGAGCATGAAGGAATAAGATGTAAAATTTTATATATGCCGTAATGCAATGGTATCTAGTATCTATGCATTGACATTTAACTGATTTTCAGTTTTCCTATCATCATAGAAAATACAACAAAAGATAATAAATGAAAAGTGAGTCACAAAAGAGCTGAAATATTTTCTTGAAAAATGTTTGGAGAATTACCATCTTCAGTGATTTAGAGAGGATAATAATCAAATCCATATATTAAGTTCTTTGTTGTGAGCCTGTCCTTTGGAATGAAATAAATTATCTCACAAGGGAAATGCAAATTTATATGATGAGGTTACATTATTACTTTAGCGTTTGAGGTACAAGTCACTTGCAAATGATTTTCGAGAGAACACAAAATTATTATTGTTTAGCTTTTTTAAAGAAAGGTTAAGCATATTCCTTTTGAGACAAGGAAGCAAAGGAACAAATGAATTTTTTCAAAAGAAATTGAGAACGATAAAACAACAATGTGGAAGAAAGGATTTTAATCCTGAAATATTCATGAGGTTGAAAAGTTAAGAGCTCGTGAAGTTAAACATAATTTCAAAAGAAAAAGTAAAAGTTTAAAAAATGAATTTGTTACTAAAGAAACTAATATTCAGAATAAATTATATTGGCTTTTAAAGCAGCAGAGATTGAATAGCATCATATTTAAAAACAGAAGGCTTTCAAACAATGCTTACGATAAAAAATTAAAATAAAATAAAATAAACAATAAAAGCACACAATATTAATGTCCAAGAGATAAGAGCAAATTGTGCATGAAATGTTATCATTTCTTCAAGCAAAACCTAACTAATTTCATAAGATATGCAAATAGAAAAAAATAGCAATCAATTAATAATAATAAAAGGCCCATCCAAATGCGTTAATATTTAAAAAGTATTAAAAAATATGTTTTATGCTAATGACATTAAATAGCATTGAAAAAGTGAATGCAATCTTTTTCTTTGTGTGAGGAAGTTCATTAAACTTGTTGCAGTTTTACTTATTTCCATATTCTAAACTTGACTTCTAAATATTTTAAAGGTGTTTTTCAGATTACAAAATAATTAGCCTGCAGATTAAGTTGTGCTTACGAAACATTTTTTGGTTAACAAAACCCATGTTGTGAAATAAAGAAATACAGCTGATTTGTATTATATCTATAATATATTTAATCTAACGGAAAAAAAAAAAATATGATATGTAAAAAAAACTCCATAAAATTTAGGTATGTAAATTTTGCTAACTAAAATAAATATATCCACACAAGCTTTATTAACTTTAAATTATTTTTTAATTTAAATATTTTGTTTTGTGAGTTAAGTTGAAGCATGTAAAAGGATTATACATATTTCAATTTATTTAATACAATGTAGGCCAAAATTAATGAATTAAAATTAAAATGAAAGATCATAGGGAAAAAAGTTAAGAAAAATAATTATTTTATTTTGAAGCATACTAAGCAATAATACTTTTAGTCTAAGGATGTCCATGGTTGAATATATATAAATAATATACTGATAATAATGAAATATCTTTCCTAATATATGACATAAAACTAACAAAAGTCTCATTAGCAAAAATCTTGTGTTTATTAGACATTGTTTCACAATGTAGAGGATTAGAAAATAATAATTTATCTAAATCATATAAGCCTTTTCTAATTAACAAATGTTTTCAATTTCTGTACCCTTAGTTTTTGTACAATAAATCATATAAACCTCAATATAATATTTAGAAATATTATTATCTTAAGAAAAAAACATACTTTAGTATCAGATCAAAGACTATAAACAAAATAGAAAAACAATAAAGAAAAGTAAAATAAAAGGCAGTAATGATCTCACTAATCAATTGCCCACAATTTTTGTTTTCAATGAAAATAAGAAAATCATGGAAAATCATTAAAAGTTTAAAGCATCAGTGAAATTAATTACAAAATGCAAAAATTGTGGTTTACAAAGGAAGATTTATAAAAACATTTTAGGGATATAAATAAATTAATGAGCTTATATATATATATATTATAATGATAATTATTATGAAGACCAAAATCCGAAGGGGGCTCGATAATGAATGTATATATGGTTGTAACGTGTTTTGAATATTGACTTCTGCGTCTACAGGTTAATTTTTCTCAGTTTCAGAAGATCCCATAATAGAAGTGAAAGCAGAAATTCTTTGCTTAAACTTGAATCTATACTACTAATATATATATATATATATATACACATACATATATATATATATATATATATACACACATATATATATATATATATATATACACACACACACATATATATATATATATATATATATAACCTCTCGTTTAAGCCATGCAAGCATGGAAAAATTGACGTTAAACCGAAATGATGATGATATTCTTTGATCATGGTGGATTTGCAGTATCAGTAGAGAGTCGGACGCCGTGCTTTCCAGCATAGTTACATCCCTTTACGGTCTGAGTTCAAATGCCGCCGCGGTTAACTTTGCCTTTCATTCTTACGGGGTCGATAAAATAAAGTACCAGTAATGTACTGGGTAATTGCTGGCCTTATGCCAAAAGTAGAAACAATTATTAAGAAAATACTTATAAAATATTTAAATGGATAATTTTCAACTTGTAAAAATTATAAAAAAAACATGGTGCAAATAATTATTTTCAAAATAATTTATTAAGTTTTAGAAAATAGAAATCATAAATAAAAGAGTAATTCTAATAAACTCATATGTTACAATGTAATGAATTATAAGCTGACAATTTCCTAGAATGAATTAAGTCCATAAGTATAAATTCACATTGAAATCTTTATATATTTCTGTTAAAATCATTAATTACAGTAAAATCTTTTGAGTTTTATTACTTTTATAAATATATTTGAAAACAATTACAAACTTTATAATCATATTTTCCCTAGAAAGATAGAATTGGACATGGTTATATGAAGTATATCTCCTTACATGATCTCAACTATTTGATTCAGTGTTCATAGGTTTAGATGAGTCATGTTTTCCCTACATACTCTTTGATTTATCATAGATATCTTTACTTTGTCACCTCTCCAAGTATAGGTTATCTATTCACATTACAAGTTCACAAAGGTACAGACGACTGTCTTGTATATATTAGAAATCTCTGATGCAAAGCACCTTGTCAAGTTATTTTTGCTTAATATTTATAATAGATTAACACTGCACTTCTCTCTATTTTCCGAAGACTAGATATTGTAGATCGTCAATGTTTATTTTCCTATTTTGGTAGAATATAGTGCCATGTTTCTTACACAAACTCTTATTTTCATTTTTATTTTCATGAGGAACTTACATGAACGTCTTCATTCTTACACTAGTCGGTGCAGTTAAACTAGAATCATGTTTAACTCTAATTGTGTCACATGACAAAATTATGAAATCTTCATTTTATATTTCAATCTGCTGGAAACTACTTTTATACATCTGCTACATCTAAAGTTTTGTTTTCTTTCAGTGGGCAAGAAATATTACAGTATAGTTGCACAACTACTATGTTAACATAATATTATATTGAGTTTCTACTCCCAACCTACATTAGTTCTTCCATTATAGTCCTCAAGGACCTATAGTGTAGAAAAGAGTTCTAAGGACAGCCTTAGTGGACATCCATCCACCTGTTATATTTCATGCTGGATTCAAAGCAAATCTTATTATCATTATATATATATATATGTTAAACTACACTCATAAACTATATATAAATGCTTAACTTTCTGACCAGAAATATAGTACTTGTGAGTCCTTATTTTAGTTGATAAACTAGAGCCTTATTGTGGGCACACAGTTTATTGAAGTAGCACAAAACTTCCTTCAAGAAACGCCTCCTTTTTTTATAATAAAGAATACATGGTTAATTTTCCTATGTCAGCACTGCATATCTACAATAAACACAAAATGCTTTATAGTGGAGTTATAACTGGTGTTGCAAGTTGAATCTGTGTTCCAATGCTATTGAAGAAAGCCTGGATTATCACTCGATAATGTTGTATTTCCCTTACAATTCTAAAAATTTAGAACAGTAGAGGAAATGTTGTTAATCTCCAGTAGATCCAGATTACTATACTCCAAAACTATTTCAATAAATTTAAGTTGATTTTAACAGAAAAAAAGTGCCCAATGGTACATACACAACTCACACTAGTAATAGTTTCATCCTAGTTCTTACTACCTAATCATTAAAAACAATAACATTATTTCAAGCAGAGCTAGAAAATGACTCAAAGGTTATGATATCAGGCTTGTATATAATCTAATAATAAAACTTCCCAGATCTCTCTGGTTTACAAATTGCATCTCACAAATCCCCACAACAAGGTACTATATTCTCACAAGATACAACTTACTGCCACCACAAGAATGCATGTACATATGCAAGAATCTTGGTTTCACAAAATAGATAAAATGTTATATCAAACAAATCTACCTATAAGATTAAGAACACTATTTCATGTCATGAATCATACTCAATAATCAAACATGAAATATTAAAATTTTAAGCATCAAATACAGCACATCAATGTCATTTATGCAAAACAGAAAGGACATACTATCAGCTCAACTGACATAAGTGAAACATGACACTAGTTTACATAGAATAAAACATAACCATCATGAACAATGTCAATCCTAGCTTGGTTCCAAACCTTTCTACTATAATCTACAATAGATTATAAACTATTCTAAATAGTGCATTTGCACCATATTTGTCTTTCTACACATATTATACTCATTACAAACAACATAATGATTTCTAATTTAGACACAAGGCCAGCAATTTCAAGAAAGGGAAAAGTCTTGACAAGTATTTTATTTTATCTCCTTACTTATACTCAGTAGAGAAGATAGACAAGGAAAAGAATGAGCTAAAACCTACTTCAATTATAAATGATTCCTAATGCTTTACAATGTGGTGAACCTCTTACATGGTCACTGATCCTGTTAGAAATAAAAACTAAATCTCCTTTAAATCACATTCATTCTACACTCTTACAAGAAAGAAAATGTATTTAGTCAGAGATAAATTATGGCTAGATAAAAGAAAAGCTACCAATTCTACCCATCATTGCTGTTGTGGTCATCATTCTGTCTAACAATGAAGTCTGTTACCATTACCACTAATTTTCAAATCATTTTGAAAATAATCAAGAATTCAGAGGGGTTTAGTAATATAATTAACTTTTCTCCTTAAGTTGATGTTTGGAGCATGGTTCTTATATACAACTATGATGGAAAAGTTTTTTGATACACATAAACACCTTCAAATAAACAGTTTAATATCATAAAAGTAGTGGTTAAAACTATTTAAGATGATTACCAGAGCTTGGCTATTCAGCTGAATACAGCTTCTAAATGTAAGTGATCATGTGTGACTACAGCTTTTTTTCTTATCACAACATCAAAATTTGAGAGTCTAAATCTGTTCATCTTTGAGAACATGAAAACATTGGAAGTCAAGGACATAATGCAAGAAATATAATACAAATGTGGCTCGTATATAACAAGCAATTATCTGAACATCACATAAAGGCATTAGATTTGAAAGCTTGAAATAGATAGATGTTGATAGAAAAGGGTACAAAACTAGCTCGAAATATCATTTTTATGAATATAAGCATACACCATCCAAATGTTCTGGGTTTGGTAAATTATGTATTAAATGGTGAAAAAGAATTGCTTTCAGGCAGTGAAATTGCAATATTAGTTAGGAAATTGGAGAAATTCTGCAGATGTTTATTAAATTGGCCTAAAAATATTGCAATGCTCAATGTAAAACTCAGTAATGTTAGTGTTTCAAGACAAGTTGACACAGGTAGCATGGTAACTGTAATACTTTAGCTATTACAGATAGATTTGAATAAACCAAAGTTTAAAAAATCTAATCTAATCTGGTCGAGTTTACACTTGCAAATAAGAAGAACCAGGGATGCCTCTAGGAGGATTGGATTTGGTGTACTTCATAATTGTTTTGGTTGCTGAATACAATCAGGGGTCGCTGCTTCTCTTGAAGGTCAATAGTTCTCTTCTAACTCAAGCGTTTCCATTGTCAATTTGCATTGATCATCTGCAAAGCCGCATTGTTCTCAGAACCACTACACCAGTCTTTCGATACATGCAGCTAGAACTACTGCCACCCATTGATTTGGCAGGATTGCAACTCATTTCTACAGCTGAGTAAACTGGAGCAATGTGAAATAAAGTGTCTTGCTCAAGGACACAATACATCACCCGATCCGAGAATTGAACTTACAACCTTTCGATTGCAAGCCCAATGCTCTAACCACTAAGCCATGCGCCTTCACAAAGTTAAAAAAGTGTGATTTCAAAATAAACATTTTCATGTATCACTTGACAAAATTCTTTGAAAATTCAATGCTTTAAGGGAAACTGATAAAGAAAAGATGTAAATGTTACTGTTGCTAAATATAAAAATGTAATTGCTTGCTTCATATTGATGTGATAAATACTGATGGTACTACATAAATTCAAGAGATAGAAATGTCAAAACATTTTGAGAGATTGAGAGGTTTTAAAAGGCTAACATTCTTCTCAAATGAAATATCAAACTATTTTATTTTGAGACCAGTCCATTACCAATATACATTAAATCATTAGTCATAAAGTTGAGAAAACTAATTACTGAAGGTCTTTTAGAAAAGGTTCCTCCCGGTGGGAGTAAAGGGTGATGTAAAAAGCAGATGGAAATATATGAAGTCTATAAATGAAAGAATTTGTTTAGCTTTTAATCCAACACCAAATTCTGGATTTACAAATGGAACACTATCAGATATAAACATGGAAAGCAAGAGGAGTTATGGTATTTTAGGGTGTACTGGGTGCATTTTATCACAGTATCGGCATTAGAGGGGTTATCAGATGCTCTTCTAATCTGAAGGGTCCTCTCAAAATCTATGTTGTCTGCATTTGATTGCTAACACTGTAGGGTCCAGTCTCTCACTAAATTTATTGTTGGTGTCACAGTGCTTCAAAAGGTGGCTGAGTTTTTTATTTTTTTTATTTTATAGCATATCATTAGTCAGCTCAGCCCTGTATCATCTCCTTTACAACTTAGTTTCTCTCTTTCACAAGTTCAACTAATTCAAGCGCTCAACATTTTTTTTTATAAAACTCGCACTCTTCTTATACATCATTTTATCATACCAGCTCAATCATTTCTCTTGCAGCCTACATGCAATTCCTCTTGTGCTCAGCTTTTCTCTCAGCTCACTGTCTGTTGTTCACATATACTAATATTACACATCCTGCATAACATGCATACTTCATTTCTTTTTAGCTGTCACATATCTTCTGCACTCAGAGCTCATATCTTGTAGCCATGTAACATAGTAGTTACAACACAAGCATCATATAATCTGCCCTTCACTCTGAGAGAGAAGCTCTTTTCTTGCCAGCAGAAGTAACAGCTCCCTAAACTTCTTCCAATCCTTTTCCACTTTAGCTACAACACTTACAATACATCCACCTCGACTGTTAGTGAAGTCACCTAAATAACAATTTATCTAATTATATAATTATAATACCGACAACTATATAAAGAAAAAGATTTTTAACTATGTGACATAAATGCAAAAGCAAAAGAAAATTGTAAACAAGTTAAAAATTGAAGATAAAGTCTTTCACTTTGCAAAACCTGTAAATCACATTTAAAGATCATGACTCTAATTTTGCAAACAACTTTTCTATTACTCCAACTAAAATTGATATCAATATTATCAGCAAATATATTCTAGATAAAATCATACCAAAAATTTGGTTAGCTTCACCTTTCCTTCTTTGTAAAAATTCTAATTCTGTAATTGGTTTGAGACTATATCTAAAAAAAAAAAACTGCTGATTCATACAGTTTGACATTTGTGACTGCTATTTTATCCTTTTATTACCCAAACTCTTTTAACAGATACTATCAATTTTGAAAAAATATTCACAAGTTATTACATTATAAATTATTATTTTACATGAGTGAAAATTGATTTTGTAATAATAATGAGTGTCACCTATCATATGACATAATTTGGGAGCATATATTTGTCACTGTTGCTAACATTAGATAAATAAATGAAGATATATAAATGTACTAATAAATATATAATCCATTTATTGCTCACATTCAAGTACTACAGATCTAGTATTATAGAAATCAACAATTTGAGAAAGGGAAAATATATTTTCATATATGTATACTCAATTCATTAAAAATAATGAGGAAAGAGTAAAAAGAGAACTTTGTACAAATGCTATAAGCATTGACAGTTATTTTGGCAGACGGTAATTACACATGTATGTGTGTGAGCTTGTACATGCTATCAGTTAAGCAATCTTTGCTTCACAAAGTCTCTCAGTCTTTATGAGCCACTCTGCTCCATGTGGATACTCCTCCTTCAACCGTTATGTTAATTCTCTCTGTCTCTTTATTTTACTCTCTATATACGATGTCAAATGTAACATCTGACATCAAACCAACCAAACAGCTCATGAACTATATATAAGAGATAGCATTTGGGGAAATTATACTGATGTTCTTTTTCCTGCTATCATGGGAAAAAGGAGATTTGGTGGAAATTAGTGATATTGTAAACTATATATCTTAAGCTCTTATTATACTAAGTTTCTCTATATTCTTCAAAGTATCTATTAATTCTTGATTGCCAAGAAAATATAATCCTACAAAAAGAATCCAATAAATTTTCTAAAGAAGTTTGTATTAAAAATAACAATTGATTCTAACTATGTTCAACCTGATTAGATGGTCGTTTGTGGCATCATGTGTCCCAGAGTCTGTTGAAAATACCACTCAGCAAATAGATGATGTGCAATAATTGCTCATTCAAGCTGAGCACCTAGCCTCTCTCAGTTCGAAGACTGATCTGCATGGTGAAAAGCCACATTCTACACAAGGTACCTTTGTTATAGCTAGCAGAACAGATCAAATCTAGAGTAAGCCTCGATAAAAAAAATCCTGCTTGTCTCATAGTAAGCTGTATCTCATGTGATGATCATCAGTTTAATTAGATGACATCAGCAACGTGAACACGAGATGATCAACTATTAATTCGACAATGGATTGGCACAACTGCTCCAGTTAGTGGAGAAATCTATGAGTATACAGGTGTGGTGAGCCACATATATTTTAGCCATTAGAAAAAGCAAAGTTATTGCTTTACCTTTGATGGAAGGATGACTCGAGAAGATATTCAGCCTTAACAACACAATTTTCACTGTTAAGATTCCCAACTAACCACGATACTACATTAAACCTTTAGCATTTAAACTGGCCATATCTGGCCAGAATTCTCTCACCTCTTTCTGTTCAAACCAGCTGTAACCAACCCCTCATACTGATTTTAAGTTATTGTTCTCAAAATAAATAACTTCAAAATCTCAGATCCGATGCTATGTGAGATAAAGCCTTTACCATAAAAATACAATAGTAAATATAGAGTAATGTAAATTCTAAAGGGTTAAGTTGGCAACTGTTACAGAAACAGACACTACAAACAATTTTTGAATAATGAAAGGAATTAAATACTGGTAAATGTTATGTCATTGTTATGCTAATATTGTAATGATCTCTGTATTTTACATGGTGATTAAGATGGTTTAAGGCAGCAAGCAGTTCAATGTCAGAGTTTGGTCATAATGTTAAATAAAGCTTTCATTACAAAAGGATATACCTATAGCTTTACTTGGACAAACAGTCTGATATAACAGAAGCTAAAGTCCACATAATGTTGATATAAAGTATTATAGGTACAACACAAACATCATTTTAAAATGACTTGAAGAATATACAGCTAGAAAAGAAGCTACAAAGCCAATTATTACACATTAATTCATTGACTTTAACAAGATACTTCTCTGTCCAGGAAAGGAATCTAAGAGATCAGATCTGATGCCAGTTAACTCCTTCAATACCAGGTTTCTGATTAAAGAAACTATGATTTTCTAATAATTTTGAAAATAATCACAAATTTGAAGGGATTTATCAATATAACTAACTTTACTATTATCAAACTGGTATTTAGAACAAAGGTTTTTATATAAAAAAATTGATTGAATGTTTATAGAAAAATAAAAATAATTTTAAACACATAACCCTATATAATAGAACCAGAAGGGGTTTCAGGTAGACTGGTGTCAAAAGGGTAGGTGTGTAGTCATTTGTCTTATGTGGAGATAAAACTTTATATGCACACCATCATTTTTCCAGAAAGTTGAAGGTTATTATACATATTTATATTAACAATCATCTTTATAATACTATTTACTATTAATGATATGCATGGTTATCACATGTAGCTAAGATGCATTCAAGTAATCAGTGCAGAAGAAGTTATTGATAATAAGCATATTTTATTTTAGTTTCAAGAGAAACAGACATTTATATACAGATTATTTGATGTGATAAAATATATCTGACATTATGAAAATATTCATAGTTATAGTCTAGCTGTTTTATATTCAATTTGCTTGCTGTAACTGTGAATATGTTTTTTGTATTTTCTAATATTAAAAGTTTTCTTTGGTGTACATCTCAGATAAACTCAAATTTAAGAGTATATAAAAAATATCCTGTAACTGAATGTATATAAATTCTTTGTTTCATTTTCAGAACTAATCAAAATTCAAGAAAAATCACACTGCATTGTTTAGAAATGGTTGAAGTTTTCAGCTAAGTCTGAATATGCAGCATGTTGATAGTTAGCTAATATGTTAAAGTGAGATAACTAATATTTAGTAGTGACCTAATTCTTTTTAATTTTTTTTTAGAAATAGCAAATATGTCAATATTTCAGGCATAAAAATGATTTTGCTGCTTGTGTACTTAATGAGTACAACACGATTATATTTAAAACCCTAATCATGAAAATTAAACACTCATAGCACTTTCAACAAAAGATGATGGTTAGTTCATTGTTATCTGAATAACTGAAAATTATCTCATAGAACACTCCAAAGACCAAAGAAATTTTCTTTGATATTTTTATACTTTAGAGGGGATGCTATTTCAAAAATATAGAAGTTGGCAAAAAGGAAGAACTCTGAAATTGATAACATCCTGTAACAAATCTAGTTTTTCCAGTGTGAGTTTTTTTGGTTTTGTTTTGTTTTTGAGTTTTGGCTTTTTTTCAAATACTAAGTTGATTTAGCTGGAGGGTTCTATAATTCTTAAAGGGATAGTATATCAGCTTCTGATTAAAGCAATTTTCTACTGAGCTAGAGGATATTATGAATAACATATTTCTAATAGTAAAAAAAATTTTAATTAAGAAAATTCATTTCTCATTTGCAAAGGAAATTGAAAGTGGGGTTAACAATTTTGATACTGCACCCCCTGAAACCACCCTGGTTCTGTCATACAAAATTGTTTGTTTTAAAGTATTTATATACATCTAAAAGGCAGTGAATTGGCAGAGTCATTAGAACATTGGATAGACTGCTTTGTGGTATTCCATCCAGCTCTGTGCTGAGTTCAAATCCTGCTGAGGTCAAATTTACCTTTCATCCTTTCGAGGTTGATAAAAAAAAGTACCAGTCTAGTACTGGGGTCAATTCTTCCTCCATATCTCTTTCTCACTTCCTCTCTCTCCCTTTCTATCCTTCTCAGGAAGAAATATGCTATACTCAGGCCTGGAGAGGGTTAGGCTCTGCCAGGCTTAAAATCCCAAGAAACAATGTATGCCAGTACAGTATCCCTATGACTCCATCAGAAGTTACAGGGCCATACCACACCATACTTAAGATTAAACCATTTAAACCTTTTGATACTAAACTGCCTGAAACCTAGTTCATAGTCTGCTGGTATATTACGGTGAAGTGAAAACCCAAGTTAACAGAAAATCCTGAAATCAACAAGAAATAAAAGGACCTTGATTTTAATTTTGGGTATCTCATCTTCATTTCTTCATATATCTCCAGTTTAATGACCTCCCTTTCATATAAATGTAACAAACATTAGAAGTTTTGTATATATTCCAACAATGGTGTAGATTTAACAACAAAGGTCCAGCTCAAATAATTGATATTAATGACAATACAATTTAAACTAGGAATTAAAGATCTCATTGTATTACACTAATTTATAATATTTAAAAAAACACACTAAAGTGAAACTATTTTAATATAATTTGTATTCAATATTGAAGTGAAATCCTTACACAACCCCTCTTCTTCTTTGTCCACTGGGAGGGTTTGGAGGGCAAAGACCTCAAGCAGGCTTTTCAGCAGCTACTGTCAGAAGCAACCATCTTCAATTGAGCCAGCTGAATCCCAAAGTGAGACCAGCTGAGCTCATGGATGTTATTCAACCCATCTTGCTCAAGATTTACTATTGAGTCTCCTGCCATTTGGTTTTGCTCATAAAATCTGTTCAACGATTCTTTTCTGCAACATTCTAAGCACATGTCAGTAATATCAGAGCTAAGATCCCTCAATTCAGAGAAGTAGCAACTCTACCTGGAGCGACTCTCTGATCTCCAAGCTACACACTCTATCGAGTAACATTATTCCAAAGACCCTTCAGAGGAGCCCCATTTCAGCCGTTTGTATTTGCGATTGCATTCTTTTGGTCATTACAAAAGTTTCTTGACCATAGGTAAGGGCTGGCATGAATACTGAACTGAAGATAGCGAGTTTGACCCTTACACCTACCTCCCTTCTTTTGATGACAAAATGTTGAAGCATTACCGCACCAGCTTCTGCAATTCTTGCACTTAATTCGAACTTCTGCCTGCCATCACTCATGAACATGGCCCTGAGATACTTGAACTTCTCCACCTGAATCAGTGGAACTCCACTCACATGTAGAATGCACTATGCCAGCTTCCTTGAGATGACAAGTGTTTCAGTCTTCACAGCACTAATTTTCATTCCTGCCATGCTGCACACAGCAGCAAAACTATCTAGTGCATGTCAGAGATCACCATCTGACAGGTTAAGTACAATATCATCCACAAATTCCTGCTGGCTAATCCTACACCCGCTAGTCTTCATTGATGGCTGATGTTGATGCAGAACCATTCAGAAAAAGGAAAAGAAGATTCATGATATAAAGGTAAGAAAGAAAGCAGGATGAAATCAAGAAGATATTCAAGAAAGTAGCTCTTGAATGTTGACCATCCAGCTCAGCTATTAGTGATGTTGATCAAATCTTCAAGCCAGCACCGGCCAAAAAATCACTGTAAATAAAGGCAACTCTCAACACCACTCATGTTGCCATATGGGAACCAGAGAAACTATCGATATGACAAGCAAGTACTTCTTACATAACAATTGCAAAGAATCTTAGTCATGATGTGTCTGAACTCTCAATTTTCCCCTCAACTGTTAATTGAGCAAGAACCAGTCATTGTGAGAAGATGGTTCAGGAAATCGAGTTCTCCAATTTCCTGCCTGAAGACAGATTCTGACTATTCCTCCAATGGGATGGAGGAATAGCCAGGATCTGTCTTCAGATCCAGCACACTGACTGGCTTCACTACAAAGAAAACAAATAACTTTTCCCATCTGCTCAACATCATCCCAAACAATTTGGATTTTTGCACTGGCAATGATAGAAAGGCATTTGTTGATGCTTTGAAAGTTGTGAATGACATTGCTGAACAGCGTATTGTCTCATAAAGAAGGTTAATGATTCTATGATGGATCAAAATCAGAAACAGTTTCTTCTAACAATTGTTGTGAAGCAAAGGAAACAAGTCCCCCAGAGAACAAAGGGAGCCATTTCCGGTTATAAATTTAATTCTTAAAAAGTATTTCTCTCTTTACCTCCTATATTATTGTGTCTTTAGAACATATTCCTCCAGTTTATTTTCATTACATTTTATTCTGACATGTAGTTTCCTCATTGGATTCAGTAAAGTGAAAAGAAAGGACAATACACCACAGGCCAGGTCCAAAAACTATCATAAATAAAAAGTTGTGAAAGTGTGCAACCTCTATATAGTCGATTGACATATAATTCAGCATACTCCATTATTTCATCAACTTAAACATGGGTGATTGGCAAAGTGAAACATCCTGCTGTCTATCAATCGTCCACAACATGGCCTGTGGAACGAGGTCATATGCATTTTCAAGGTCTATGAAACAAGCATACACCTCTTGGCAAAATTCCCACAATTTCTCAAAGACCTGCCACAGTGTGAACCTTTGGTCAGCTGTGCACTCTGTAGAATATGGGACCATATGTGAGATCTGGATCCCTGGCCTGCCTGGGGGATAAGTATTCACATTTCAGTACTGACTCAGTCTGTGAAGATCCAACTGAGCCTCACATAAATCAGTCCCTGATTTCAGGAAATAATAAATCCTAGTTTTGAAGGCATATATCATAAATATTATAATGATCGATTAAGTCGTTTGAAATCTCTGATTAAGCTTCTAAAGTTAAATGCTAATTATCAAATAAGTCGTAACATTAGCCTCAGGCAATTTATATATTCATTTAATTACACATCATGCAGATGAAGTGTAATTAACTCACCAATATTTTCTCTGTGGGAAATATGAATGAAATATATGCTTCTAGAAGAATGTATTTTTAAATAAAGCTTAGAAGCAGGTGAATAAAAAAAAGTATAATATCAAATTAAACTGTAATGTAGAATTACATTTTTTTTAAATGATCCCAATTGAAGCTTTATTTGAGGTTAAAACAAAAGGTTATATGAATATATGACTATGACTATACATACAAAAATTAATTAATGGCCAATCATAAAATTATCATCATCCTCATTTAATGTACTCCTTCCCTGCTAGCAAGGGTTAGATGAATCTTCACAGACCAAGTCAGTACTGAAGTGTGAATATTTATCCCCCAGACAGGCCAGGGACCCACATCTTGTTTACATACGGTCCCATGTTCTACTGAGTACATGTTATCATGGCACCAGCACTAGAGAGGTTATTATATCTTTGAAAAAACTGAAGGGTCCTCCCAACCCTTTGTATGGCAAGCGTACTACAGCTGGTTGCTCTTCCTATCACCAGTTTTAGCATTTGAATTCCTTCATTCCAAATACATATTACAGAATTGACATTTACTCCCTCTTCTATAATGAGTGTGAATATTTTGATGGAAGAAATGATGTTCTCAAAGTTTGGTGAAGTAATAGTGTATCTTGAGTGAGTGGTTCATATTGTTATTTTGAACAGCTAACAAGATAAGACAAAGCATTTAAGTGAATAAGACCTATGTATACAATTTGCTGGGCAGCTTAAGAGAGATGACATAGAATTGGCAATGATCTGAAGAGAAACAAATAAATCAAAGTATTTTGATCAAGGAGGTTGAAAGATTAGAAGTGGTTGAATAAGATCTAAAAAGCAATGAGAGATCAGAGAACATTGATTAGAGTGTGTCAGACAAAATTGACTTGGTATCATTTGAATTCAGATAATTAAAACAAAAATATGTTCAATATTCAATTAAAAATATTACATAAATTTCTTTATTTTAGAAGTAAAATTAGTAAATAAATTGTAGTTGAAAATATTAATTAAGGAAAACGTCTTATAAGAATAATTATTGAAATTATATTGAAGTTCAAAAATTTATATAACTTTAACATTTTTTACATTAGTTTACCTTTTTTAATATTATAGATATTTTTAGTATGGTCAAATTGAAAAACAAAAGCATACCAATTAGTAAAATGGCCAAGAACATATTTGAAGTGGCAAGCTGAGAATTTTTAATTAAACTAATATCATTAGTAATGGGAACATGTTATTGCCTAAATTACTAATTCTGGTCCAAAACAGCAGGGAATAATTCAAATTTATTAAATACAGAATGCAATAGGATCTTTAGCAATACAATGACAACTCTGGGCATGTTTTGGACTTATTAGAACATATCAGCAAAACATAGTCTAGACTTAAAAAGCATTTAATCTCATCCTTCTATATTCTCAGATTAAATCTGCTTTTTAGAGCTTGTCAATAAAATATGCATAAGTTGTTATAAACACCAGGTACACTGTGATAAAGCAGACCTATGATCAAAGCCATTCTGCTCATGACTGGCCCATCTTTTTTTTATTTCTTGATTAATATTGTCTAGTGTATCTCATCTATTTTAAAGTTAATAGGGTGTGATTTTATGGAGATCTGACTGATAATTCTAACATATGAAACAACCATGTAGAGGATCCATTACGGACTCATATCAGCCAGGTGCATCAATCATATACAGGTACCAAAACATTTATCCAGCTTCCAGAAATCTGAAAACTCAAGAAATCCAGCCATTTTAAAAACTGGCAATTAAAGTTGGAGCACTACATAACACTTTTGTTTTTTGGGGAGTTTTTTTCCATGACATATGTCTCACTCACATTGTGTATTAATTTGTACCGCAAGAAAATGTGTCAAGGAAAACCGTGATATTGTAGGGGAGAAGTGTGTCCGTAATGATAATGTTGTACTTGTCCTCACTGATACTGATAAGAAGGTAGCTTGGAAGTGTCACTACGAGAGACTACTAAATGAGGAGAATAAATGGGAAAAGGATAGTCTGCCCCAAATCGATCCAATAGAAGGACCAGCAGTGCTAGTTAAAGGTAGTATAATAAGTAAGGCAATCAAAGATATGAAGACAGGCAAGGCAGCTGGGCCTTCAGAGATAGTTGATGTTGAAAGCATCTGGAATGGTGGCACATACTATGGTCACCCGGATAGTAAACCAAGTCATACAGAATGAGGTCATACCAAATGATTGGCATAGCCGCATCATCCTTAACTGCTACAAGGGTAAAGGAGATGCTCTAGATAGGGGAAACCATAGAGGCATTAAGTTAGTTGACCAGGTCATGAAGGTCACAGAAAGAGTTATAGCACAACTAATTAGAGATCAAATCGATCTAGATGAAATGCAGTTTGGGCTTGTGTCAGGTAAAAGTACCACAGGCACAGTTTTCCTTGTACAACAACTACAGGAGAAGTACCTAGCTAAAAGTAAACACCTCTGATTAGCTTTTGTTGACTTGGAGAAAGCCTTTGACAGAGTCCCTCACACCATTATCTGGTGGGCTCTTAGAAAACTAGGTGTTGATGAATGGCTTGTGAGAGCTATACAAACCATGTATAAAGAAACAGTCAGTAAGTTTAGAATTAACAAGGAATATAGTGAAGAATTTAGCGTAAAAGTTGGTGTTCATCAAGGCTCTGTCCTTAGCCCCCTCCTATTTATTATTGCCCTTCAGGCTATAACAGAGGAGTTCAAGACCGGCTGCCCATTGGAACTTCTATATGCAGATGATCAAACTCTCATAGCTGAATCAATGGCTGAACTAGAGAAGAAATTCCAAACATGGAAGCATGACCTAAAATCAAAAGGCCTTAAAGTTAACTTCTCTAAGACTAAAGTTCTAGTATGTAGAAAGGAAAATAGGGCACTGGTCCCCTCTGGGAAATGGCCATGCTGAGTGTGTAGGAAAGAAGTAGGCAGAAATTCCATTTGATGTCCCAAATGACGACTATGGGTACATAAAAGATGTAGTGGGATCACAGGTAAACTATCTAAGAAAGTAGATTTTATATGTGGCCGATACTCAGGAGCAATAAGTAGAAAGTGCCCACAGGATACTAGCTCCTTCTATTGCCCAGATGGTTCTATAGAAATAGTGGACACTTTCCGTTACCTGGGTGACAAAATCAGCAATGGTGGAGGGTGTTCTGAAAGTACAGTAGCTAGAGTCAGAACGGGATGGAAAAAGTTCAGAGAGCTTATACCACCATTGGCCGCTAAAGGTTTCTCTCTAAAAATGAAAGGCTGATTGTATGATGCCTGTATACGAACAACAATGCTATATGGCAGTGAGACATGGGCATTGTGTTCAGAGGACCTGCGCAGCCTGGAGAGGAACAAAGCATGCATGCTCCGTTGGATGTGTAATAGGAATATGCGCGAACAGCAAAACATAAATGAACTAAGTGAGAAATTAGGAATAAGAGGGATCAGATGCTGTTTACTTGAGAGAAGACTACGTTGGTATGGTCACATGATGCGCATGAAAGACGACAGCTATATAAAAAAGTGCAGGGCGATCAAAATTGATGGAAGTTACGGAGTAGGTAGACCCAGAAAAACCTGGGACGATTTGATAAATTCCGACCTTACACACTTGCACCTCTCTAAGACAATGTCACTGGACCAAGATCTTTGGCGCTACGCAGTAATACAGAAGACCTGCCTTGCCTATGTACAAAGCGAAACCTACAGTCAGTAGGCACCTCTTAACCAAATATACACCCAATCCACTACATCCTCTCCCACCAACACCACCCTTTCTCTGTAAAGTTGGTACCACAACATCCAGTCCAAACTAATGAGATTGTGTAGGTGTCACAACAAAAAAACACACAGTCCACGCTTTAATGTGACCATGTAGGTAACACGGTAAAAACCTCCCAGTCCACGCTGTAAATGTGGTTGGTGTTAGGAAGGGCATCCAGCCATGGAAAACCTGTCAGACATTCCTATACGAGCGAGACACGGTCACCCAACCAATCTTGCCTCAAGTGGCACAATTCTCATCTAAACCCATGCTAGCATGGAAGATAGACATTAAACGATGATAATCATCTGATAAATAAAATTAGGTTCTTTACTTTTTCGTTTAATTTTCATCCTATATATTATAGGTATTTAGATATAGGTATTTCATGCAAATATTTTAACAATATTAAATTTATTAATAAAAATCAAATCGACTCGGCTTTGAAATGAATTAATTTGGATCTGATAAATACAGTTATTTTATTTTTCATTGTTTGTTTTGTTATTTTAAGATTTTAAGTACATATTTAGCCTGTATCCAGAAATCCAGCAAATCTGAACCACTTCTGGTTCTAAGCTTGCTGTATAAATAGTGTGGTATCTGTCTATTTCTCATTCTTTAGTCCCTTTGGCTCCCTATGGAGTTTTGGACAATGAGAAATGACCATTTCGCATGGACACAAATCCTGTCATGGACATGCTTCCAGGCCAGGCCTATTTCTGCTAGGTCTCTCTTTACAGATTTCAACCAGGTTTTACAGGACTACCTTGCTTCCTACTTACTTCCAATCTAGTGAAGCCCTAACTGGTCTCTTCGTAGGCATGATTAAGCATCTCCCACTGTTGTACAGTGATGGTATCTCAATTACCGGACCCTTCCATACCCTTCTCATTTGTGTTGTAGTCATGCCAAGAAAGTAAAGTCTTAAGACACCAGTAGTGAGGTTAATTCAGTCAATTAATATAATTGCATAGACTTAACCAGTGATCAGCTTATTAACACCTTATAAATAATGACACTATTATTCACAAATGCATGATATAAAATACACATGTCATATATAACATGCTTGTAGCTCATAACAAGGAAGGAACTGATATTTCGATTACTTTACATACTAATAACAAAAAATATGTCATTTTTATTTCAAAATTAAAAAGAGTTTAATCTCTATTAAAATATATGACTAAATTTATGGAAGTTAAACTTCAAGCATCCAAAACATTTGAAAGTAACATAAATAATCCAAAATGTCTTCTTTGTAGTCAGTAAGTTTACAGTATGAAAATACCTTGCCAATGACATTTCAACACATATTTTCTGTATGGTTTTAATCAAAACAAGGTAACAGAGTTTCAAAACATAAAAGAATTGATTTCACAAATAAGAATTTACATGCTTAGGGTTAAATTTATTCTGTGCTAACACATTTGTGTAAATTAATATATTGTAAAATCAATTCTTCTTTTCTAGAAGATTCACTACTAATGACTGCTGGGTTTTTGTTTTCTTTTCTTGGTTTAGAGGCAAATTTCAATTAATTGAGAATATTTACATGCTTCATTCCTTAACTGAATTTATTCCATTGGCTCACTTGAGATTTCTCTTAACCAATTATATTTTCTATGTAAATTCCTACTGACCCAAACTCTTCATAACTCTTCATCTATATGTAAAAGCCTTCATTAATTGATCAAGTCGTCTCAAGTTGGTTATGCTTCTCTGATGAGCGAAGATGGAAACATGTCTGTAGTTATCACCTTGGAAGTTTTTTGTGCAACAAAAAGGTAAATTTCAATTAACTGAGAAATGCCATTAGCTTATGTTAGTTATTTCTTTCAGATCATTTAAATTAACACTAACCTAACTTGTATTTTTCGTGCTGAGAGCATTTCTATGTTATTGGTTTATTTTCTATGACGTATACCGTTATTAAATGTAGCAAGCGCTTTCAGACCATTGTTCTCAGCTAAGGCAGGGGGTAGCCTTGAGGGACCCATAAAAGACTTCATGTTCATTATGGGATCCGTCTTAAAGCAATGTTTTATGGTTAGCTGCTCTTCCAAGGGCCAACCCTTTTAGTCAGCACTGAAGAGTTACAGTGTATCTATTCTAAACCAGATACACACAACATAATGTTGTTACAATACTCCATATATATGAACTAATTTTCTAGAATTAATACCAAATATGTATTTAAATCAAAATAATATAATTTCTTTAATAGTTGATGATAAATAAACTAGTTAAAATGTAAAATATATAGTGGAGGCACATGGCTTAGTGGTTAGAGCATTGGCCTTGCAATCGAAAGGTTGTGAGTTCAATTCTCAGACCGGGTGATGTGTTGTTTCCTTGAGCAAGACACTTTATTTCACATTGCTCCAGTTTACTCAGCTGTAGAAATGAGATGATAGGGACTGGAGTTCATATCATTCCACTGCAAAGTGGTCGTGGAGGTGTCACGGCAAAAAAGCACCCAGCACTCACTGTAAATGAGGTTGGTGTTAGGAAGGGCATCCAGCTGTAGAAATCAAGCCAGAATCAGTTCCCATCCCACCCTTGCAAGTAGGGAAAAGCAGACATTAGTGTATATGTAAAACATGTTTTTTTTTAACTTTGAACAAACATATAGGATTAAATTGTGAAATGGTTTGATAAGAGAATTTAGATATTTTATATAAAAAAAAGTTGATGAGAAAACATTTCTAGTTATGAGTAAAAAACTTGTAGAGAAGAATGTGAAAATATATTCCAATTAAATAAGCTAAAGTAAAGTGAAAGTATCTAAGTTCAGTCAGTTATGTAATCATCATCATCAATTAATGTCTATCTTCCATGCTAACATGGGTTAAATATATGAACATGCCACACAAGGTAAAATGGAGCATCCTGGAAAAGACTAAGCCTTATATCAAAGAAAAAAAAGTTGTTTTCTTTGTATTAGTGAGAAATACAGGATATTACAGTACAGAGCGTAAAGTCATCCACCAATTATTTGAAGAGTAAGACTGAGGTGTTCAGAAAATGCCAACATATGAACGCACATGGACCAACATTATCACAAACCTACAACCAGCTTAGACACCACACCAGGATACATATGTTACATACAAATGCACACATATAGTATGTATCCCATACAAACATTGACTATGGCATTATAATTAATAACCAATTCCACAGTAATATCACAAACTCACAAACACCTTAGAGAAATTCACACCAAGATATGCATAAAGGCATACACACACTAACATATACACACATAATTAGTATTTAACTTTAATACACATCATAATACACCATATTAGGAAAAACAGTTTAGTTAATAGCTGATTAACTATTCCTTTGCTCAAACCGTCCAAAAGACGGAACTGTTCACATACCTTGACATTTCCAATGCTAGGGAAATATTAAGTGATGCAAAACAGTATGTAACTTTTGGTGAGAGTGATGCTTTCAGCATCACTTCTCCTCAACAGTTACGCAGACAGAAAGCTAAGAGTGGAAATCGATCCACCATCCGGTCTTTGCAAAACGAGGATGGACGGATGATCCAGGAGCCTAAGCAGATGTGCGAGGCCTTTCAAAGGCACTTTGCCCGATTGTTCGGGGGAGGCGAGGGTCCGGGAGAGGACATGGATTTCGGTCCATACCTCAACGGCCTGCCGCGTCTCTCGAGCGAAGAGGCAGAGTCCTGCGAGGGACCAATCTCGGCTGATGAGATCGGGGATGCGCTGAGCCAATGCAGCAGACGCAAATCTCCAGGTCTCGATGGTATACCTTACAAACTTTATTTAGCAATGCCGGTCTTCTTCTCCGAACTCCTCGAAGCAGTCTACTGCAATTGGCAGTAGAACGGGAGAATTCCTTGTTCTGTAGCCAAGGGCGTAGTCTCGCTGGTGAGGAAGGACGAGAACAAGGGGGATAATATAAATAATTTTCGGCCCATAACCCTGCTAAACACAGAGTTAAAGATTTTGGCCAAGGTGTTAGCGAAGAGGTTGGCGCTTGTCGTGTGTAGCCTGGTGGGAGATGCGCAGACATGTGCTATCCCATCCAGGTCCATTCACGACAACCTCCACCTCATGCGATACATCATAGAGAGGGTTGGCAACAAACCCGGCTTCGGTGGGGCCCCGATCAACTTGGATCAGTCTAAGGCGTTCGATAGGGTCGACCATGGTTACCTGGATGCGGTGCTAGCGGCGGCTGGGTTCGGTCCTATTTTCAGAGGCTGGATCACTGCCTTACATAGCAACCACATCTGTTCTAGGATCAAGGTGAACGGCTACCTTTCGAAGCCGTTCAAAATCACACGATCCATTCGACAGGGGTGCCCTCTCTCCTCCCTTCTGTACGTATTGACTCTCGAGCCTTTACTGAGGAAGTTGGAGTTGTTGCAGGGTATCCCCCTGGAACTAGGATTGAGCAAAGCGGTGTCGGCCTACGCCGATGACGTAACAGTAATGGTATCAACCGACTCGGAGATCGAGGCGATCGGTACCTTACTGGAGGAATACGAAAGGTTGTCAGGAGCGAAACTGAACCGGTAAAAATTCATCGGGCTGCAACTTGGAACGTGGAGAGGCAGACCGATGCCTCCCGATGGTGTCGTCGGACACTAGATGGAGGGCCCGGTGAAGTTGCTTGGGGTCTGGTTTGGACCGGACCTCCAGGTGGAAAAGAACTGGGGTGAGGTTACGAGCAAGGTGTTTGCACTTACCCAGAAATGGGCCAAGTGTAAGCTGTCCCTGAAAGGTCGGGCGGAGGTGGCAAACATTTACATAGCGTCCGTCACCTACTACCCGCCTGACTGTCGTGCCTTGCCCTAAGGAAACACTCACCACCATGGAACGCATGCTCTTTCAATTTCTTTGGAAAAAGCGCCCTCCTATGGTGAGAAGACCCATCTGCTGCCAACAACCTTCGAAAGGAGGGCTGGGGATGCCGTGGTTGATGATGCGTAGGCATGCATTAAGGCTACGGCACCTACAGGTATTGCTAACTGGTCAACCGGTGTGGCTCCGTTCATGAGACAAGCCTTTCCGAGACTCGTCTCCTCACCGAGCTGCAGTCCTGGATCAAGCAAAGATCCGGAAAACTGAGCGCCTGGCACACTGAGTGTGCCCAGGCGCTCAGGGCTCTCTGGCAAGCGGACCAGGCCATCGGTGGAGAATCCACCTCGTCATTCTATAGAGGGCTGGTGGCTAGCAGGGGCGATGACACCCTTGGAGAGTCGCTGGACATGGAAAAGGACGAACTGGCCAGCCTGTTCGGTAGGACTTTCGGCCCAGGACCAATGGACAACTTCCAGAAGTCACTGGCCTGGCAGTGCTACGGGGGGGCTCTACCCGTTCGATAAAAGCTCAACAGACACGGGCGCCCGGGCAGGGATCCCTCGAAAAAGATTTGCCCTAGATGCGTGCGTCACGAAGAAACCGTTGCGCATGCATTGGTGCACTGTCCGGGCGTGGCTGATCTGTGGGGCTACGCCGAACGACTGCTGTCACGGGTGGCGCCGATTTGATTGACCGCTGAGTCCGTGATAACAATCAAGCCGCCTCCTCTCTTCACAAAGGAAGCAAAGGCGGTTTTTCTGTGCATAATAGCCATGTTGAAAGAGGTTGTTTGGTGGACACGATTGAAAGCTCTGAGGTCAGGCAACTTCCTCTCTGGCCATAGTCTGGTCTACTTCTTCCGATATCACTTCGGAAGAAGGATAAGAATGGAGAGAGAGGTGCTTGGCCACAGGCAGTTTTATGAAAGGTGGGTGATAGTGGCGAGAATGGCTCGTGTAAATGGGCCTTCTCTCTATACCATCCTGTAGGTAAAGAAGTGAAGAAGAGGGGAGCACCTTCTCCATGTGCTCCCCGGGCAAAGGATTGCACACTTTTTCGGGGGTGTGTACAACCCCATCACGCCCCCTCCCTTTTGAGGTTGTTGTTTATTTTCATTTTATACCCTTTTTACTCGGTTTTATGTAAACTCCCCCTTTGTATTTGTCCCTTCTTTTTATGCCTTTATGGTAAATAAAGAAATATATCTATCCATCTATCTGCCACCGCCACCGCCATCGCCACCACCATCATCATCATCATCTATATCTCTCTCTCTCTCTATATATATATATATATAAATGAAAATAGAGAAATTAATGTGAGCAAGAAGCCAACAGTATTTCATAATATATAAGTGACTATAACGTCAAAATGGAAAATACTTAACGTAAGAAATGGGAAAATAATTCAAACTCAATTAAAAAAAAAAGTCAAGACGGAAATTTTATCCACAGATTTTGTGAAATCCAGGGAAAAAACCAATAGAGTCTTAACTCAGAATAAAATTAAGGTTAAATACTTATCCTTCAATTTGGAAAAACTACAAATGCTCTATATAGTATTAAAAAGACTATTTCACAAAACTTTTCAGTGGGATTAGTCACGGTTGGTGTCGTTCATCAGTAGAGCTCAAAATACGATAATCAAAATTCACTGCTAAAATATGCCAGAAAAGGAATTTAAAAGCAGGCTAATGCACCTCGTGTGTAATTATGAAAGTAAACACACATGGAAAACATAGCTACTGACTCATCATTTCATCATCATTTCATTTTACGTCCGCTTTTCCGTGCTTGCAAGGGTGGGACGGGAACTGATTCTGGCTTGATTTCTACAGCTGGATGCCCTTCCTAACACCAACCTCATTTACAGTGAGTGCTGGGTGCTTTTTTTTCCGTGGCACCTACACGTCCACTTTACAGTGTGGGCTGGGTGCTTTTTTGCAGTGGCACCTC
>OZ024740.1:58226036-58227536 GCA_964016885.1 Eledone cirrhosa | reverse complement strand
CCAATAACAAGTGGGGTGCCCCCAGGGGACAGTCCTGAGACCACTAGTTTTTGGTGGCTCTCTCAGACATGTCCTCTGTAGTACATACAACAACATCCCTTACTAGCTATGCTGATGACACTAAGGTAGCACAGGCAATCAAAAACCCGGCTGACGCTGCCCTTTTACAGCAGGATCTGGATGACATATACAAATGGGCAGAAGAAAACAACATGCAGTTTAATGCTGGCAAATTCCAAGCCCTACAATACAAACCTCCAAATAAACCTGCAAACACAAATATAGTGGAACACAACTACACAGGACCAGGAGGGACCGATATCCCCATGTCAAAATCGATACGAGACCTGGGCATAGACATGAGCGATAATGCATCTTTTTCTTCACACATCATGAGAGTGGCGACAATGTGCAGACGACTCGCTGGCTGGATCTTGAGGACTTTCCGGACAAGAGATTGAGACACCATGTTGACACTATGGAGGACATTTGTCCTAAGCCGCCCTGGACTACTGCTCCCAGTTGTGGTCACCCCATATTGTCCAACTAACCACGGAGCTTGAGGCAATCCAGCTAAGCTACACCAAGAGGATTGATTGCCAAGATAAGGGAGACAAGCTACTGGGAGAGGCTAAAGGAACTGAACCTCTACTCCTTGGAGCGAAGACGGGAGATATACGCAGTGATCTACATGTGGAAAATCCTGGAGGGACTAGCACCAAACTTTGGCATTGGGAGCTGGACCAACCATCGAACAGGACGTCACTGTGTGGTGTCAAAGGTCCCGTCTTCCACATCTAGAATAAGGAGCAGATATTGCAATAGCCTGGGATTCAAGGGCCCTCAACTCTTCAACAAGCTGCCAAGGGATCTGAGAGATTTGCATGACGTGGAGGTGGATGTCTTCAAGAAACATCTCGACGCCTTGTTGTCCAGGATCCCGGATGACCCGACAGCAAGACACGAGGGAAACCTAAGAGCAGCAGCAACAAACTCCCTCTTACACCAGTGGCCAACCTATACAGGCTGGAGATAAAATGTGTAGCAACAAGGGCGGTGCCCCAGCATGGCCTCAGCCGGATGGCTGAAACAGGTAAAAGAGTAAAAGATTAAAAGAGTATATATATATATATATATATATATATATACATATATATACATATATATATATGTATATATAATAATGAAATGACAGGAGGCTGGATTTGTGTAAATCCTTGAAAGGTTTATTATACTATGATCATTTCAATGACCGGGTTCCGTATGAATCCGGTGATATCATCAGGTATTCGAAATATAATACGTGAATGTAATAGATAAAATCCATGGGGCTGAAAATCGAGGACCCGAGGGCGACCGCTATTCTGTTCCTTTTCCTATAAACCCCAGCCGGTCGCCCTGGAGTGACTGGCTAAAGTTTATAGTATGCTACTACCGGTCAGATAAACGAAAACAGAAAGGGATGGGAACATAAGTTAGCGTCAATCTCATGACACACGG
>OZ024740.1:58203536-58216036 GCA_964016885.1 Eledone cirrhosa | reverse complement strand
GTCAGCCGACCAGACACTGCCCACAACAGGACAACCCGTCTAACCCATGCTAGCGTGGAAGAACGGACGTAAAACGGTGATGATGATGATGAGACTTGTGAAAGTTATGAGAAGCTATCATAATCAAAACAAATAAAAATAATTTAAAAGATTTTAAAAATTTAAAAACCCAATGATTCTACAGATAACCTTATATTTAATATAGAAATTTACCTTACGTATATTTTATTTAATACATTGGAAGTTTAGACATTTTAGAGTAGTTTATTATATTCATATTTATATTTATATATTGTATTTTGTCTGATGAAGGCATACCATAATTTAATGTGGTATCCCTGAAATATGTATAATGAAATAAATATGGTTTTATAAATATAGTTTCCATTTATTAATATTGTATATCTACTCCAAAAATTTGTCGAGTGCTTTATATCAGTTATAAAAATATTTACTTGTTGTATCCCAACAATTTTAAATAGAACTTTTGCATATATATATATATATATATGTGTGTGTGTGTATATATATATATCATAATCTATAAAGCTCAGTGTGTGGTCATGCTCCTTTATTATAGAAATCTACGATATAGAATTTCTTCAATTGAAATTTACAACTCAGGACTAAAAATAATTTCGATTGTGTCTTGACGCAGATAATTTTTTCAATTTCACCCACAATTACACAAAAAATAGATAAAACTCAATATTTTACGATTTTTCTCTCTCATTTAAACTGCTGAACTCTTTCTACTACCATTCAAAATCTATACAACTTCATACTTTCTGCTACTTTCTCTTTCCAAGCTTGATGGTGATACTGTCCGTTCACACCACTCCCTACTGTCTTAAATTTAGAAAACACATATCCTCTATGAGGTCACTAAACCTGCTAGAAACAACAGCTAACTCTCCCTCATATCACAACCCTCCTTGTCTTAAATTTAGAAAACACACAGACAACCATGCAGAACAACTCCATCGCAGCTCTGTTGTTCGGCTGGCATCGTCTACGCGCGTGTTGCGCAAGTACTGTGAAACAATAAATTTCAACACTTTTTTGCACAGAGATAATATCCATAGGCGAAACTACAATTGTCACTGCTGGCGCAGCTCATGCTTCCAGGTCTGCAATTCATTCACCCAGTGCCTGGCAGACAAAAATGTGCTGCCATAAAATGGGTGGTGCAACCTAACTTTGGTAGCTTAATGACCCCGAGCATTAATGCTAGTAATCTATAAAGCTCAGTGTGTGGTCATGCTCCTTCGTTATAGAAATCTACGATATAGAATTTCTTCAATTGAAATTTACAAGTCAATAATCGAAACAGTTTCGATTGCGTCTTGACGCAGATAATTTTTTCAATTTCACCCACAATTACGCAAAAAATAGATAAAACTCAATATTTTACGATTTATCTCTGTCATTTAAACTGCTAAACTCTTTCCACTACCATTGAAAATCTATACAACTTCATACTTTCTGCTACTTTCTCTTTCCAAGCTTGATGGTGATACTGTCCGTTCACACCACTCCCTACTGTCTTAAATTTAGAAAACACATATCCTCTATGAGGTTACTAAACCTGCTAGAAACAGCAGCTAACTCTCCTCGATATCACACCACTCGCTACTGTCTTAAATTTAGAAAACACATATCCTCTATGAGGTTGCTAAACCTGCTAGAAACAGCAGCTAACTCTCCCCCATATCACACCCCTCCCCACAACACTCCCTACTGTCTTAAATTCAGAAAACACACAGACAACCATGCAGAACAACTCCATCGCAGCTCTGTTGTTCGGCTGGCATCGTCTACGCGCGTGTTGCGCAAGTACTGTGAAACAATAAATTTCAACACTTTTTTGCACAGAGATAATATCCATAGGCGAATCTACAATTGTCACTGCTGGCGCAGCTCATGCTTCCAGGTCTGCAATTCATTCACCCAGTGCCTAGCAGACAAAAAAGTGCTGCCATAAAATGGGTGGTGCAACCTAACTTTGGTAACTTAATGACCCCGAGCAACGCCGGGCTTTAATGCTAGTATATATATATATATATATATCATCATCATCATCATCATCATCAACGTTTAACGTCCGTGTTCCACGCTTGCATGGGTTTGGACGGGGGTAGTCCCACTTGAGGCAAGAGTGATTGTCTTGCTCGCATAGGACTGTCTGGCAGGTTTTCTACAGTTGGATGCCCTTCCTAACACCAACCACATTTACAGTGTGGGTCTGGGAGGTTTTTACCGTGTTGCCTACACGGCCACATTACAGCGTGGACTGTGTGTTTTTTTGTCGTGACACCTACACGATCTCATTTGTTTCGGCCCGGATGGCGCGGCACCAACATAACTTTACATAGGACGGGGTGGTGTGGATGGGGTGGTGGTGGTGGTGGTGGGACGGGGTGTATTTTGTTAGAGATGCCTACTGGCAAGGCGGGTCTTCTCTGTTACTGAGTACCGCCAAAGGTCTCGGTCCAGTGACATTGTCTTGGAGAGGTGTAAGTGTGTGAGGTCGGAGTTTATCAGCTCGTCCCAGGTTTTTCTAGGTCTGCCTATTCCGTGGCTACCGTCTATCTTTATTGCCCTGCACTTTGTTATACAGCTATCGACTTTCATGCGCATCACGTGTCCATACCAACGTAGCCTTCTCTCGAGTAAACAACATCTGATCCCTCTTATCTCTAATTTTTTCCTTAGTTCGTTTATGCTTTGCCGTTCACGTATATTACTGTTACACATCCAGCGGAGCATGCAAGCTTCGTTCCTCTCTAGTCTGCGTATATCCTCTGCACACAATGCCCAGGTCTCACTGCCATGCAACATTGCTGTTCGTATGCAGGCATCGTACAACCTGCCTTTCATTTTTAGGGAGAACCCTTTAGCAGCTAATAGTGGTATAAGCTCTCTGAACTTTTTCCAACCAGTTCTGACTCTAGCTACAGTACTTTCAGAGCACCCTCCCCCACTGCTGATTTTATCGCCCAGGTAACGGAAGCTGTCCACTATTTCTATAGAACCCTCTGCGCAATTGAAAGAGCTAGTATTGTGTGGGCACTTGCTGCTACTTATTGCACCAGAACACCGGCCACATGTAAAATCTATGTTCTTAGTTAGCTTACCTGTGATCCCACTACATCTTTTATGCACCCATACTTTGCATTTAGGACACAAAATGGAGTTTCTACCTACGCCTTTCCTACACACCGAGCACGACCATTTCCCAGAAGGGACCGCCGCCTTGTTTTCTTTCCTACAAACTAGAACTTTGGTCTTAGCCAGGTTAATTTTAAGTCCTTTTGACTCTAGGCCGTGCTTCCATGTTTGGAATTTCTTCTCTAGCTCGGCCATTGATTCCGCTATGAGTGTCAGGTCGTCTGCGTATAGGAGTTCCCATGGGCAGCCTGTCTTGAACTCCTCTGTTATAGCCTGAAGGGCAATAATAAATAGTAGGGGGCTGAGAACAGAGCCCTGATGGACGCCAACTTTTACGCTAAACTCTTCACTATATTCGTTGTTAATTCTAACCTTGCTGACTGTTTCTTTATACATGGCTTGTATAGCCCTCACAAGCCATTCGTCAACGCCTAGTTTTCTAAGAGCCCACCAGATAATGGAGCGGGGGACTCTGTCGAAGGCTTTCTCCAAGTCGACAAAAGCTAAGTAGAGGGGTTTACCTTTAGCTAGGTACTTCTCCTGTAGTTGTCGTACTATGAAAAGAGCGTCTGTGGTACTTTTGCCTGACACAAACCCGAACTGCATTTCATCTAGGTCAATTCTCTCTCTGATTAGTTGCGCTATTACTTTTTCTGTGACCTTCATGACCTGGTCGATTAATTTAATGCCTCTATAGTTACTCCTATCTAGGGCGTCTCCTTTACCCTTATAACAGTTAACGATGATGCTGCTATGCCAGTCCTTCGGAACAACCCCATTCTGTACGACTTGGTTAACTATGCGGGTGACCATGGTGTGTCCCACCGTGCCAGATGCCTTCAGCATCTCAGCAACTATTTCCGAAGGCCCAGCCGCCTTACCTGTCTTCATATCCTTGATTGCCTTACTTATTATACTCCCCTCGACTAACACTGCTGGTCCCTCTATTGGGTCGACATGGGGGAGACTGTCTTTCTCCCATTTATTCTCCTCATTTAGTAGCCTTTCATAGTGACACTTCCAAGCTGCCTTCTTATCAGTGTCGGTGATGGCAAGTATGCCATCATCGTTAAGTACACACTTCTCCCCGACAATATCACGATTTTCCTTGACGCATTGCCTAGCAATCCTGAACACCTCACGTTTTTGGTCATCGCGTTGTAGGACATGCTTGAACTTTCTTTCCTCAGCTTCCCTTCTTGCTAAGTACACTTCTCTCCTAGCTTCCCTCCTGGCCACTTGATAGTCTACTCTACTTCCCCCATCCCGCCATACTTTCCAAGCTTGCTTTTATATATATATATATATATATATATATATATATATATATGATAATAATGGAGCTGCGGCATTGCAAATGGGATACATATGAAAAAGTGAGTCCTTCATCAGTGACCCTCCAACCGTCCTGGGCATTGGAGTGACCCTCCAACCGTCCAGGACGGTTGGAGGGTCACTGATGAAGGACTCACTTTTTCATATATATATATATATATATATAAAGCGGGCGTTATAATAAGCATCCGCTAAACTGATACGTACATATATGTATGTGTACCTGTATGTATATATATATATATATATATATATATATATATATATATATGCATGCTACTGTACGTCTGTATACATATATGTATGTACGTATACATACATACTTACATTTAAGTAAGTGCCGTACTAAGAGTGAGAAATGAAATTTTGTTTTCATTTTATTACAACTTATCGTTCTCGGTACGCCTGGTCGAACTCACTCGATATGCAAATTAGGCTGCTCAGCCGTTAATTTTCATAAGGAAAGTATATACTTTCGAACGTTCAACCATCTGGCAGAAGGGTTTATGGTGCTGATGATAGCTAACAAGCTTGAAACTAGTACATCGTTCCTGTGTCAGTGTTGAACAAAAAGGTGACGTGGTTGCCTTAACACCATACGGCATAAATTCAGGCTGTTCAGTTTGTTTACAAACTAACAAAGCGGGCGTTATAATAAGCATCCGCTAAACTGATACGTACATATATGTATGTGTACCTGTATGTATATATCATCATCATCATCATCATCACCGTTTTACGTCCGTTCTTCCACGCTAGCATGGGTTAGACGGGTTGTCCTGTTGTGGGCAGTGTCTGGTCGGCTGACCATGCCTTGCTCATACAGGAACTGATCTGGCTTGATTTCTACAGCTGGATGCCCTTCCTAACACCAACCTCATTTACAGTGAGTGCTGGGTGCTTTTTCGTGGCGCCTACACGTCCACTTTACAGTGTGGGCTGGGTGCTTTTTTGCCGTGGCACCTCCACGACCACCTTGCGGTGGGGGGAGTGGGGGCATATTGTTTATATGCTTCAGCATGTACCCATAGGAGGTCGGGTAGCCTGTATTACTGCGTGACGCCAGAAGTCACGGTCGTGTGTCATTCTCTTTGAGAGGTGTAGTTGGGTAAGGTCGGCTTTTATCACCTCATCCCAAGTCATCTTGGGTCTCCCCACTCCGCGGTTTCCATCAACTTCTAGTGCTCTGCACCTTTTTATGCAGCTGTCATCCTTCATACGCATCACATGTCCATACCAGCGTAACCGCCTCTCCTGCACGCAGCATTTGATTCCTCTTATGCTCAGTCTCTCTATATATATATATATATGCATGCTACTGTACGTCTGTATACATATATGTATGTACGTATACATACATACTTACATATATATACATATATATATATATACATATATACATATATATATATATACATATATATATATATATATACATATGTATATATATACATATGTATATATATATATATATATATATATATATATATATATATATATGTATATATATATATTTCCCCCTTCTCTCTCTCCAAATATAAATAAACCTGTAGCGAGGTAAGAATCCCAGAATTTGTCAACGCTCAAAAATGGTGAGACCTCGTTCCTGCGAATTATAATGTAAATGCCATTTTTCTGATCTCTCTCCAGCCTATCGGTTCATTCATTCATATTTATTCTATTCTATAATTTTGTCTGGTTGTTTCTAAATAATCTTCTTGTATTTTTAACTATATTTTTAACTACCCCACTTTGCTAACTACCCGATACCCCTCCCTCCCGTCCCCACTCTCCACCTTATTATTTGGACCAATCACAAGTCAACAGCCTATGCTATCACTTCTGGCTGCTTTTCGATATGATGGATGGACTAAGGAATTTCTGAAGAGTCTGAAGAATCTGCACACGACGACAATGCCAAAGATAACGACAAATTCACCTCATGCTGCCGGACGAAAGGGCAAGTCCCCCTCCTCTTTGTTTCGGCCGTGGATGGCCACCATAACCCCAACCCCATCCCCCTCACCCATCCTCCAAACACAATCCAAAACTTCAGAGTTGGTACCATAAATGTAGGCACCTTAAAAGGCCGCTCTAACGAGGTTGTAAAAATGCTTGAACATAAGGAGGTTGATGTTTGCTGTATTCAAGAGATCAGGTGGTGGGGCGGGTCTGCTAGATTCATTGTGGGTAAAAAACGTTGCTATAAGCTCTTCTGGGTGGGAAATGACAATGGCATAGGTGGGGTAGGAATTATGTTAGCAGAAAAATGGGTGGATAAGATAATAGATGTAAATAGAGTAAATGACAGAATAATTAAAATAAGACTTGTTCTAAATAGAACTACTGTGACAGTAATATCGGCATACGCGCCTCAATCCGGACTCCCTGGCGCTATAAAAGACAGATTCTATGAGACACTGATGCTCACTACCTCCCAAATAACCGACACTGACTATATAATTATTGCAGGCGACCTAAATGGCCACGTTGGTCAACATTATGACGGCTATGACGGAATCCACGGAGGCTATGGGTTTGGTACTAGAAATGAGGAAGGCTCCAGAATCCTGGAATTCTGTGATGCAAATAACCTAACTATCTGTAACACTAACTTCAAAAAACGAGACAATCACTTGATCACCTACAGATCGGGGGAACATACCAGCCAGGTAGATTATATCCTTACCAGAGGACGTGACAGAGTGTCTGTTGTAAACACTAAATCCCTCCCCCATGAAGAATGCACCTCCCAACATAGACTACTAATTAGCGACCTAATAGTCAGGACGAGACGTACTAGACAACAGAAGAGGACTATCCTCAGGAGAAAAATATGGAAGTTAAAGGACCCCACAGCCAGAAATAAATTCCAAATCATGTTACTTGATGCTTTCGACAGTAAGGAAGAGCAATTAGAGTCAGATAATATAGAGGAACAGTGGGAATTCCTGAAAGGAAACCTGCTGACGGCGGCAGACGAAGTCTGTGGCTGGAGCAGGCCTGTAGGTAGGAGGAGAGTAACATGGTGGTGGAACAGTAAGGTGGAGGAGTCAATTAAGGCCAAAAAGCAGGCTTGGAAAGTATGGTGGGATGGGGGAAGTAGAGAAAACTATCGTTAACTGTTACAAGGGTAAAGGAGATGCTTTAGATAGGAGTAACTATAGAGGCATTAAATTAATCGACCAGGTCATGAAGGTCACGGAAAAAGTAATAGCGCAACTAATCAGAGAGAGAATTGATCTAGATGAAATGCAGTTCGGTTTTGTGTCAGGCAAAAGTACCACAGACGCTCTTTTCATTGTACGACAACTACAGGAGAAGTACCTAGCTAAAAGTAAACCCCTATACTTAGCGTTTGTTGACTTGGAGAAAGCCTTCGACAGAGTCCCCCGTTCCATTATCTGGTGGGCTCTTAGAAAACTAGGTGTTGACGAATGGCTTGTGAGAGCTATACAAGCCATGTATAAAGAAACAGTCAGCAAGGTTAGAATTAACAACGAATATAGTGAAGAGTGTAGTGTAAAAGTTTTTGTACATTAGGGCTCTGTTCTTAGCCCCCTACTATTTATTATTGCCCTTCAGGCTATAACAGTGGAGTTCAAGACCGGCTGCCCATGGGAACTCCTATACGCAGATGATCTAACGCTCATAGCTGAATCAATGGCCGAGCTAGAGAAGAAATTCCAAACATGGAAGCATGGCCTAGAATCAAAAGGGCTTAAAATTAACCTGGCTAAGACTAAAGTTCTAGTTTGTAGGAAAGAAAATAAGGCGACGGTCCCTTCCGGGAAATGGCCATGCTCAGTGTGTAGGAAAGGCGTAGGTAGAAACTCCATTTTATGTCCCAAATGCAAAGTATGGGTGCATAAAAGATGTAGTGGGATCACAGGTAAGCTAACTAAGAACATAGATTTTACATGTGGCCGGTGCTCTGGTGCAATAAGTAGAAGCAAGTGCCCACAAAATACTAGCTCTTTCAATTGCGCAGAGGGTTCTATAGAAATAGTGGACAGCTTCCGTTACCTGGGTGACAAAATCAGCAGTGGGGGAGGGTGCTCTGAAAGTACAGTAGCTAGAGTCAGAACTAGATGGAAAAAGTTCAGAGAGCTTATACCACTATTAGCCACTAAAGGGTTCTCCCTAAAAATGAAAGGCAGGTTGTATGATGCCTGCATACGAACAGCAATGTTGCATGGCAGTGAGACCTGGGCATTGTGTGCAGAGGATATACGCAGACTAGAGAGGAACGAAGCTTGCATGCTCGGCTGGATGTGTAATAGTAACATACGTGAACGGCAAAGCATAAGCGAACTAAGGAAAAAATTAGAAATAAGAGGGATCAGATGTTGTTTACTCGAGAGAAGGCTACGTTGGTATGGTCACGTGATGCGCATGAAAGACGACAGCTGTATAACAAAGTGCAGGGCAATAAAGATAGACGGTAGCTATGGAGTAGGCAGACCCAGAAAAACCTGGGACGAGCTGATAAATTCCGACCTCACACACTTACACCTCTCCAAGACAATGTCACTGGACCGAGACCTTTGGCGGTACTCAGTAATAGAGAAGACCCGCCTTACCTAAATACAAAGTAAAACCTACTACAGTCAGTAGGCATCTCTAACAAAATACACCCCCGTCCCACCACCCCGACCCTTTTAATGTAAAGTTATGTTGGTCCCACAACATCCAGGCCGAAACAAATGAGATCGTGTAGGGGTCACGACAAAAACAACACAGTCCACGCTGTAATGTGGCCGTGTAGGCAACACGGTAAAAACCTCCCAGACCCACACTGTAAATGTGGTTGGTGTTAGGAAGGGCATCCAGCAGTAAAAAAACCCGCCAGACATCCTATGCGAGCAAGACAATCACTCTTGCCTCAAGTGGGAAAACCCCCGTCCAAACACATGTAAGCGTGGAACACGGACGTTAAACGATGATGATGATGAACAAAAAAAAAATGGCGTAGACATACAACACAACAGGAGGAACAATGAATATAACACCACTGACGATGTTGCAGATGTGCAACGAAAGATTTATGTAAATTATGTAAACTATATATATGTGTTTGTGTCTATATTGTATCTGTATTATTTTTGACCGCCGGTCAGTCAATGGCAACATTGAGGACCGAGTAAGTTAGATCGCAGATATATATATATAAAAGACAGCGAGAAGCGAAAACCAACCAAACAGTGAGTGTGTTCTGTTATTAATTCTGGCAATATTACGCAAATATGACCCTCCCCAAATATAACAATATCTGTTTCGACACACGATTTCATATAAAAAACCTCGCAAAACTAATTCATCGCCGCTATGGCATTAGCTTGTGCCAAGCTGAAAGGTTATTGAAAGACACTGTTTTCTGTTATATAAAAACTACAATAACAACAGAACAAATCCGCTTCTTAAAACACTGTGTTTCCTCCAAAACATACACAACAAACATATCAAAACAAGTAAATAATTTATTATTGAACAAAACACAAGCTGAACGGCTAAAACACACAATAACAGTTAATATGAAAAGAACAACATACACAAAAGTCAACGCACTCTACAGACAAAAACGCATCAACGGTAAGGAAATCCGAAATCTCATCACAGCAAACGAGAGAGATGACTTCATGAGCGTCATCCGACGCGAAACGAAATATGCTCAAAACGAATGCTGTAGGTATTTCAAGAAGAAATTAGAATGGATGAATAAGAAAAAACTACAAGAAAGGAAAATCGAATATTCTCAAAAATACCCAGATAACATCGACAACATCCATATGAGTGATGTAAAACTACCGGAAGAATTTATCAATGACCACACAGTAAATATCTATGGGAACACTTTAATCAGTGAACAAGAACAACAAATCCTAAAGTTACCACCAAAATTTGCCATCTACAAAAAGATTAACCCTATGGAATGCAAAACGGAGCTGGAAAAGTGTTTCACAAAAATACGTTGGAATGCAAAGGTAAACAACAACAACAATAATAACGGTAGTAGTAATATAAACAATAACTCTGGGTATAGAAATAACAGCCATAACCATAACAATGGCAGGAAAGTGAGAAATAGTGATAATGGCAATAATACTAGCGATAGACAGAACAACAACAACCACAATAATAATAATAATAGAAACGTTAACCACAGACACAGCAACAGTGACCACAGTAGTAATAACGGTAACAATACGAACAACAACAACAACAATAGCCACAGTGGTAATAATGGAAATAGTACATGTAGCAACATCAAGAAAAACAAGAAACATAATAATAGTAACAACCACAATGGTAGAAATAGCAGTAACAACAACAACAATAACGGTGAAGTAAACAACAATACATCTAGCAATCATAACAATAATAATATTAATGCTAATGATAGAAACAACAACAACCACCATGATAACAATAATAGCAACACACACAACTATGACGATAGAAATAACGACAACCCCTTAGAGAAACTATTTTTCAACCCAGCTGACAAAACATATAAGATGGGTAATATCTATCCTACGAGGTTACCCTTTAATAAAAGAGTTTGCATACCACAGCAAATAGATGACGAGACGGAGGCACAGTTCACCATAGCTAGAAATAAGATTAGACAAGTAGTAGACAGGTACACTATGAGACAGAGCAGACCAGAGGCCCAACAACTGGATAAAACCTGTAGAAGGCTTGGTTAGCCTCAAGCAGCGCACAAGGGATGGTGAGGTAGTGTGTCTACCCACAGATAAGTCTGGTAGGATGTCAATAGATAGCATGCCGAACTACATCGAGGCAATGCAACCCCACATCACCAACACGAGCGAAGTTGCACAACTAACACACGATGGGAGAGAAAAAATCCTCAACGCTCACATGATGATGTGGACTGACATCCTAAAGCCAAGCAGACGCACTGCCAACAACTTCCAGGCGTCTAACAATGGCATACCACCCTTGTATGGGCTCCGCAAAGACCACAAGACAGTCGACGACCCGACAACAGGACCACCAACAAGACCCGTATGCGGAGCTAATATAGCTAGCAACTACAGGATCTCCTACTTCCTCTCAATGGTTATACGCCCCATAATCAAGATGTCCCCAGATGTATGTGAAAGTACAGAGGACCTCCTCAGCGGAATCAGTGAGTGCAACAAAAACAGGAGCCTATCCAACTGCATAATAGGCAGCATGGATGTGGTGTCACTGTACCCATCCATTAACATTGATTTTGCTGTGAAAAGATGTGTGGAGATGATCATTGAGAGTGAGGTGGAGTTCTGCGACGTCGACACAGACAAACTGGGCCTCCTACTTAGACTTACCTACGACACTGACTACCTAGACAGCCATGACCTTAGATGTTTCTGCCCTAGTAGACCTATAAGAGGTAGACCCCCCACCATAACCTCAATGGCTAAAAAGACTCCCATAGGAAGGTGGATTGGGTGGACCAAAGCTATACGGACCCCCCAAAACACTGATCAGGTAAGAAAAATGGTCGCACATGCAATAGGGGCTAGTATCAAAACTACCCTAAAGGGCCACATATTTAAGTTCAATGAGAAAATCTACACCCAAAATGAGGGAGCAGCCATCGGCGTCAGCATAGCTGGTGATGTTGCCAACCTTTTCATGGTATGGTGGGAAAGGAGACTTAAAGATCTCCTTAATGAAAGCTCCATAGACCTCATCATGTACTCTCGTTATGTAGACGATATCAATATAGTTATAAGAACACCCCCACTAGAGAGCACTAACAAGTTTGATTTAGAACGTAGCACGATGGAAAGCATCCAGCAGATAGCTAATTCCATACACCAGAGTATAACTGTAACTATAGACTTCCCTTCCAAACACCCTAACAATAGACTACCTGTATTAGACACAGAACTCTGGATTAACACTATAGACGAGAGAGCCCAAATTCTCCACTCACACTATGCTAAACCCATGGCCTCCAAATACCTGATACTCAAAAA
>OZ024740.1:58173536-58178536 GCA_964016885.1 Eledone cirrhosa | reverse complement strand
ATTTTCTAGGGTTTCTCTTAGTTTTTTTCATGACGTTATTATTGTTAATTTTACTGATGTAGTATTAACTTATTAACTTGGATATTTACCATGCGACCCTCAGTTCCTACCCCCCCTCTCTATGCACTTCTTTAAGGCTTACTACCCTGTCTTTAACCTAATTCATTCAATCTGAAAATATTGAAGAGATAAGATACTTTCCATTCTTCTCTGCTAAAATGTACCACTAGAGCTGACTCCAATTATTCCAGCCATCCATCTAATCTACGAGGTATTTTAGCCTACATATTGTCGTTATATTATGATGTTCCCTGCTGTATTAGCGTTAAATTTTCCCTGCTGTATTAGCGATAAATTTTCTAGGGTTTCTCTTAGTTTTTTTCATGACGTTATTATTGTTAATTTTACTGATGTAGTATTAACTTATTAACTTGGATATTTACCATGCGGTATTCTAATCCTATTGTATCTCTCTCAGTTATTTACCATGCGACCCTCAGTTCCTACCCCCCCCTCTCTATGCACTTCTTTAAGGCTTACTACCCTGTCTTTAACCTAATTCATTCAATCTGAAAATATTGAAGAGATAAGATACTTTCCCATTCTTCTCTGCTAAAATGTACCACTAGAGCTGACTCCAATTATTCCAGCCATCCATCTAATCTACGAAGGTATTTTAGCCTACATATTGTCGTTAATATTATGATGTTCCCTGCTGTATTAGCGTTAAATTTTCCTGCTGTATTAGCGATAAATTTTCTAGGGTTTCTCTTAGTTTTTTTCATGACGTTATTATTGTTAATTTTACTGATGTAGTATTAACTTATTAACTTGGATATTTACCATGCGGTATTCTAATCCTATTGTATCTCTCTCAGTTATTTACCATGCGACCCTCAGTTCCTACCCCCCCCCCCTCTCTATGCACTTCTTTAAGGCTTACTACCCTGTCTTTAACCTAATTCATTCAATCTGAAAATATTGAAGAGATAAGATACTTTCCCATTCTTCTCTGCTAAAATGTACCACTAGAGCTGACTCCAATTATTCCAGCCATCCATCTAATCTACGAAGGTATTTTAGCCTACATATTGTCGTTAATATTATGATGTTCCCTGCTGTATTAGCGTTAAATTTTCCCTGCTGTATTAGCGATAAATTTTCTAGGGTTTCTCTTAGTTTTTTTCATGACGTTATTATTGTTAATTTTACTGATGTAGTATTAACTTATTAACTTGGATATTTACCATGCGGTATTCTAATCCTATTGTATCTCTCTCAGTTATTTACCATGCGACCCTCAGTTCCTACCCCCCCCCCCTCTCTATGCACTTCTTTAAGGCTTACTACCCTGTCTTTAACCTAATTCATTCAATCTGAAAATATTGAAGAGATAAGATACTTTCCCATTCTTCTCTGCTAAAATGTACCACTAGAGCTGACTCCAATTATTCCAGCCATCCATCTAATCTACGAAGGTATTTTAGCCTACATATTGTCGTTAATATTATGATGTTCCCTGCTGTATTAGCGTTAAATTTTCCCTGCTGTATTAGCGATAAATTTTCTAGGGTTTCTCTTAGTTTTTTTTTTTTTTTTTTTTTTTTTTTCATGACGTTATTATTGTTAATTTTACTGATGTAGTATTAACTTATTAACTTGGATATTTACCATGCGGTATTCTAATCCTATTGTATCTCTCTCAGTTATTTACCATGCGACCCTCAGTTCCTACCCCCCCCCCTCTCTATGCACTTCTTTAAGGCTTACTACCCTGTCTTTAACCTAATTCATTCAATCTGAAAATATTGAAGAGATAAGATACTTTCCCATTCTTCTCTGCTAAAATGTACCACTAGAGCTGACTCCAATTATTCCAGCCATCCATCTAATCTACGAAGGTATTTTAGCCTACATATTGTCGTTAATATTATGATGTTCCCTGCTGTATTAGCGTTAAATTTTCCCTGCTGTATTAGCGATAAATTTTCTAGGGTTTCTCTTAGTTTTTTTTTTTTTTTTTCATGACGTTATTATTGTTAATTTTACTGATGTAGTATTAACTTATTAACTTGGATATTTACCATGCGGTATTCTAATCCTATTGTATCTCTCTCAGTTATTTACCATGCGACCCTCAGTTCCTAACCCACCCCCCCCCTCTCTATGCACTTCTTTAAGGCTTACTACCCTGTCTTTAACCTAATTCATTCAATCTGAAAATATTGAAGAGATAAGATACTTTCCCATTCTTCTCTGCTAAAATGTACCACTAGAGCTGACTCCAATTATTCCAGCCATCCATCTAATCTACGAAGGTATTTTAGCCTACATATTGTCGTTAATATTATGATGTTCCCTGCTGTATTAGCGTTAAATTTTCCCTGCTGTATTAGCGATAAATTTTCTAGGGTTTCTCTTAGTTTTTTTTTTTTTTTTTTTTTCATGACGTTATTATTGTTAATTTTACTGATGTAGTATTAACTTATTAACTTGGATATTTACCATGCGGTATTCTAATCCTATTGTATCTCTCTCAGTTATTTACCATGCGACCCTCAGTTCCTACCCCCCCCCTCTCTATGCACTTCTTTAAGGCTTACTACCCTGTCTTTAACCTAATTCATTCAATCTGAAAATATTGAAGAGATAAGATACTTTCCCATTCTTCTCTGCTAAAATGTACCACTAGAGCTGACTCCAATTATTCCAGCCATCCATCTAATCTACGAAGGTATTTTAGCCTACATATTGTCGTTAATATTATGATGTTCCCTGCTGTATTAGCGTTAAATTTTCCCTGCTGTATTAGCGATAAATTTTCTAGGGTTTCTCTTAGTTTTTTTCATGACGTTATTATTGTTAATTTTACTGATGTAGTATTAACTTATTAACTTGGATATTTACCATGCGGTATTCTAATCCTATTGTATCTCTCTCAGTTATTTACCATGCGACCCTCAGTTCCTACCCCCCCCCCCTCTCTATGCACTTCTTTAAGGCTTACTACCCTGTCTTTAACCTAATTCATTCAATCTGAAAATATTGAAGAGATAAGATACTTTCCCATTCTTCTCTGCTAAAATGTACCACTAGAGCTGACTCCAATTATTCCAGCCATCCATCTAATCTACGAAGGTATTTTAGCCTACATATTGTCGTTAATATTATGATGTTCCCTGCTGTATTAGCGTTAAATTTTCCCTGCTGTATTAGCGATAAATTTTCTAGGGTTTCTCTTAGTTTTTTTTTTTTTTTTTTTCATGACGTTATTATTGTTAATTTTACTGATGTAGTATTAACTTATTAACTTGGATATTTACCATGCGACCCTCAGTTCCTACCTCACAATTTCCCTCCCCCCACCCCCACACACCACCATAGTCTATTCGACCAATCAAACCTAGCATGCCATTTCCACTGCTGCTGCTACTACCTGCCTAACTAACTCTCTCCTCCTCTGGCGCATCCCAACACACCCTGCCATTACCCCACCACCACTGTTCTTCTAGCCCTCAATTTTCCCACCGTTATGGATGGATGAGCTGGGAATACACGAGCAACTCTGAATCAATAGATGAAATATGAATCTGCGAGCTACCAAGCACCCACGTGAAGCGCCAACCCAGAGACCCTCCCCTACGAGTGTCGACAAATGCCCAAAACTCCGAGTTGGTACCATCAATGTAGGCTCAATGAAAGGAAGAGCAGGAGAAATCGTAGAAATGCTAGAGCGAAAGGAAGTTGATGTATGCAGTGTGCAAGAGACTAGATGGAGAGGAGGGTCTGCTAGAGTCCTTGTAGGAAAAAGCCAGTGCTACAAATTTTTCTGGGTGGGAAATGACGATGGGATGGGTGGTGTAGGTATACTATTAGCTGACAAGTGGGTAGATAAAGTAATCTCAGTGTACAGGGTAAATGCAAGAATCATTAAACTTAGACTAGTCCTGAATAAGACAATTACCACAATAATATCAGCTTACGCACCCCAATCGGGGCTGCCAGACGAACTTAAGGATAGGTTTTACGAGTCCCTAATACACACTACTGCTCTAACAGACGACAAGGACTTCCTAATCATTGCAGGAGATTTTAACGGACACGTAGGTAAACACTGCGACGGCTTCAATAGAGTACATGGAGGCCATGGAGTTGGCACAAGGAATGAGGAAGGATTCAGACTTCTAGAATTCTGCGACGCCAATGACATGTCGATATGTAACACAAACTTTAAAAAACCCGACAACCACCTGATCACCTATAGATCAGGGGAGCACTCTAGTCAGTTAGATTTTATCCTCATCAGAGGACGTGACAGATGGACGGTCGTAAACACAAAAGCCTTCCCTAGTGAGGAATGTACATCCCAACATAGCTTAGTTGTCAGCGACCTCACGGTCAGAACTAGACGAGCCCTGAAACAGAGGCCAACCTGGAGAAGAAAGATCTGGAAGCTGAAAGTCCCCTCAACCAGTAACAGATTTAAAGGTATTTTACTCAACGCCTACGACAGTAAAGAAGAACAGATAGAGACATTTAACGTAGAAGAGAACTGGGAGTTCCTAAAAAATAACTTACTAGAGGCGACGGATGAGGTTTGTGGCTGGAGTAAGACCTCAAGCAGGAGGAGAGTGACTTGGTGGTGGAACAATAAGGTAGATGAAGCAGTCAAGGCCAAGAGACAGGCATGGAAAGAATGGAAGAACGGGGGGAGCAGGGTACATTACATAGAGACCAAGAGGGAAGCTAGGCGACAAGTATACTTAGCTAGGAGGGAAGCAGAGGATAGAAAATTCAAGCATGTTTTACAACGTGAGGACCAGAAACAGGAGGTATTCAAGATTGCGAGGCAGTGTGTCAGAGATAGTTGTGACGTCATTGGAGAGAAGTGTATCCGGAATGATAAAGGTGAGCTTGCCCTCACAAGTGCTGAGAAGAAAGATGCATGGAAGAGTCATTATGATAGATTACTAAATGAGGAGAATGCATGGGAAGAAGAG
>OZ024740.1:58028536-58168536 GCA_964016885.1 Eledone cirrhosa | reverse complement strand
CAATAAGAAACACACGCACCAGTTGCTTTCACTTCAGTTTATTATATATTTATAAATTTATAAATTTACAAATCTACAAACTTATAAATTTCTGGTTGGTTGGTTGGTTCCACAACCAGATAGTTGTTTATATATAGTCATAGTCCTTTCGTCACACACTCTGTGACCTCTTCAGTGACTGGGTATTCCTTTCCTTTGTTTCTGTGCCTTTCCTTTCTTCTATCCTACGCCATTTTGTTTCTGTGTGTGTGTTGTGTGCTCAGTTTGCGCATACGCCACATCCGGGTGTCTGTGTGTGTTTGTGTTCATTTATCTATTTGTTTATTTATTTATTTATTGTTGGTTGGTTGTTTGTTCTATGTGTGTGTGTGTTTTCATTTTGTCCTGTGTGTGTTTTCATTTTGTCCTTAATTGTAAGTTGTGATGTTGCTGTTCCACTCATATTTTCTATTTAATTTTGGTTTTAATTCTTTTATGCTTACTGCCTCTGTAATTTGCCTAAACATTGCGTCTTTTCTGTGTGTGGATTCTATTTTTATTTCTATGTTCTCTAGTCTACCTCTGTGTTCTATCTTAGCACGTTGGTAGAGCACAGATGATTCTTTATTATCTTGGAGGTCTCGCCAGTGTTCATTTATTCGTTCCCCTATACTACGAGCTGTCTCACCTATGTACACTATATTTTTGTTTCTACATTGTCCTTCTGTACATCTTATGCTATACACTACATTTCTAGTTTTACAGTTAATATGGGGGCTTATTTTACAGGTTATACATTTCTTATCTATACATGAGGGTCTTTGGAACGGGTATGTCTTGCTAATAAGTGTTTTTACGGAGGTACCTGGTCTTTCTACTATCTTAATATTGAGATTATGTTTATTTAGGGCCCTTCTAAACTTGTAGGCTAGTTCGCCTCTAGGGGTTGTATAGATAAAAGATAAGTAACGAATAGTGAATGGTAAATAGTAAATAATAAATCGTAATTAATTACTTGATGATAATATTAATAACTTAGTAGTGATATTAATTATTTTAATCCTCTATCAGGCCCAGTTTAAAATTTAAAATTTAAAATTTGTCCCACTACCATTATATTATACACATGTATGAGTGCGAACGAGTGCTTGTTTTTGCATATGCGTTTATGTGTACTTATTTGTATGTATGTATGTATGTGTATGTATGCGTGTGTGCTTGTATATGTGTATGTGTGTGTATGTATATATATATATATATATATATATATGTATATATATATATATATGTATATATATATATATATATATATATATATATATTGTTATACTTTGGGAGGGTCATGTTGCCAATAGGAAACACACGCACCAGCAGCTTTCAAATGAACATAAACACACAGACACCCGGATGTGGCGCATGCACAGACTGAGCACACAACACACACACAGAAACAAAATGGCGTAGGACAGAACAAAGAAAGGAATCCCCAGTCACTGAAGAGGTCACAGAATGTGTGACGAAAGAACTATGACTATGTATAAACAACTATCTGGTTGTGGAACCAACCAACCAACCAGAAATTTATAAATTTATAAATTTATTATAAATTTATTATAATAAATTGAAGTGAAAGCAACAGGTGCGTGTGTTTCTTATTGGCAGCATGACCCTCCCAAAGTATAACAATATCGGTTTCAACACACGATTTCAGATAAAGAATCTTGCTAAACAAATTCAGAAACGAAATATATATATATATATATATATATATATGAGATTATATAGTATACTAGGGAGAGGATCAGGGGTGTATAATAGTATAATACTCCACTTATCCAACAGGCAGTATAAGGTTAGCTCGATGTCTGAGGACAGAGCCGTGATATAATCAATAACAAAGAACACCTATAGCATATGCATATCTTTACTTGCTAACATTGTTTCATCCGCACTATAAGTGGGACTCATCAGAGCATAAAGGTTAATTACATACCACACAAGCAATAACAAATCCAAGACATTGAAGAAATAAAGAATGAAAAATAATAAAAGATAAAAGATATTGAGGAAGTAAAAATAAAAATAAAAATAAAAATAAACATTGAAAAATAAACAATGAAAAATAATTGAAAAATAAGGGGTGCTATCAGTCACAGTTGGGCGGGGTGCTGTCAACATATAGTTACATACAAGCATACACATGGATAAGAGAACAGACAAGAATAGATAAGATAGATAGGATTAGGTAAGAGTAGATAAAAAATAGGTGAAAAATAGGTAAAAAATAGACTTATAATATATATAAGAAAATATAAAAAAACATATATATAAAATATAAAATATACAGATAATAGTGATACAGGGTAAGGAATGAAATAAAATAGAATAAAATAATATAAAATTAAAATTAAAATTATATAAAATAGAATATAATATAATATAATAATAAAATAAGATAAAATAAAATAAAATAAAATAAAATAAAAAATAAAATAAACTAAAATAAAATAATATAATATAAGATATAATTAAATAAATAAAATTAAATAAATAAAATTAAATAAAATGAAATGAAATAAAATAAAATAAAATAAAATAAAGTAAATTGAGATAAGATATATATTATTTTAGAATATATTTCTTGAATATATCAGGGGCCCACGAAGGCACTAAGTGTCACAGTTATCAGTATCACTTGACCATTGCAATGCAATGGAGACGTCCCAGGTTGGGCAGTCTCAAAAGTTCACTCGAAAGTCACGGGTGTGCATTCACACAGTTGAGCGGTGGGGTAATCACAAACCGCTTCACACCCGGGCAGGAGTCCAATGGTCAACAGAGGTACATCGAAGGAAGGTAGGAGAATTCACGTGCAGCAGCAAGAGGCAGACAGGTGGGCCGAAAGCAAGCAGGTGCAGGCGGGCTAGCCGAAAGCAAGCAGATACAGTTGGGTCAGGCGGGTTAATATGCATACTCAACAGCGCATACAAAAGATATATAAAAAATAAAAGATATATAAAAAATAGCTTCAAGAGCCAATATCATGAAGTCACCGCACTGGGACATCTCAAGATTATACACACCAATATGTTCAGCACGTATATGCACATATACACACCACATGCATATGCAGAGACGGTATACATATATATATATTTTTATATACAGACATATACAACCACCTACACCCATACACATATAAATGTATACACAGACACACACGCCCACACACACAGCGTAGGACACCCGGGTCAAAGCTGATATTAAACACAGAAATACCACATTAGGCAAGACCCACCACCACGGATAATACATTCAAAATAAATACATACGATGAGATGCAGTAAAATAAATCAAATTGAAATCCTACGGAGATAATCATGTCCGCACGTGCCATTGCCCGATTCAAGTGTACACAGACCGTTAGTAACTATGGAGGGCTATCGGGGCCAAAACGTTACTTTCGGGATAATAACAACGACCGTCAATATATGGAAGGCCAATCGTGCTAGAAAGACTACAACCCCGGGCAAGAGCTCCCAGAAGTCAGCCTGTAGATCTTAAACCACAGAATAGGAGGGCAACACGTACATGTGCCACGTATCTACTGCTTACGGCGAGATGGCACAGGTCCGCCCACAGTTACAGGCTAAATTTCTATTTGTGCAGCCTATATCACAGTACACGCTCTACATAGATACATTACATCATAACTCATGCGCATACAGAGGTACAGATCCGCAAGATACACGTCGGGATAGACCCACCAATGCACCAATGGTGGGTAGGCGAGCGTGGATGGGTTACATCCGCTGTGCCAAACAGGGGTGCTTATTAACATACATATGAGATTATATATGTGTGTGTGTGTGTATGTGTATATATGTATATATATGTGTGAATGTATGTGTTTGTGTGTGTGTGTATGTATGTGTATGTATGTGTGTGTGTGCATATGTATGTATGTGTATGTATAGTATAGTTTATACTGAGAGACATACGTACATGTAGGTGTGTATATATATATGTGTATACATATATATATATATATATATGTATGTGTATGCGCACGTGTGTATGTGTAGATATATATATGTGTGTGTATGTGTATGCGTGCGTGTGTGTATATTTGTGTGTTTGTGTTTTTCTTGTGTATATATGTATATATGTGTATGTATGTATGTGTGTGTGTATATGTGTATACGCACACACATGTGTGTGTGTATATATATATATATATATATATATATATATATATGTGTGTGAATGTGTAGGTGTGCACATATATATATATATAAGTATATATATGTGTGTGTAAGTGTTTTTGTATGTGGTTGTGAATATGTTAATATATTTTATTCTTTCCATTCTACAAAAACACTCTGGCCACCTGTGGCTTGTATGTTAACTTGACCACTCACCCCAGTCTGCGCCATGATTCAGTCTTGTTAAATGTTTAATTTCTATTACCAACCCACCTAAAAAATTTCCCTACTATATATTTGTTGAATTACTATTCTTGGGGTTTTTATTTTTTTTTTTTATTTATTTATTTTTTTTTTTTATTTATTTATTTATTTATTTATTCATTTATCTATTTATTCATTTATATATTTATATATTTACTTATTTATTTATTTCAAAAAAGCACTATGGCTAATTGACCACTCCCCAAAGAAAAAACGGCCTGTGCCATGAAGTGGTCCTGTGTACCGAAAACGACAAGTTGAAAAAAAATGAAATGCATACAGGTACACATACATATATGCACGCATCAGTTTAGCCGATATATATATATATGCATGCTACTGTACATCTGTATACATATATGTATGTACGTATACATACATACTTACATTTAAGTAAGTGCCATACTAAGAGTGAGAAATGAAATTTCGTTTTCATTTTTTTTCAACTTGTCGTTTTCGGTATGCCTGACCGATTTAACTCACTCAATATGCAAATTAGGCTGCTCAGCCGTTAATTTTCATAAGGAAAGTATATACTTTCGAACGCTCAACTATCTGGCAGATGGGTAAACGGTGCTGATGATAGCTAACAAGCTTGAAACTAGTACATCGTTCCTGTGTCAGTGTTGAACAAAAAGGTGACGTGGTTGCCTTAACACCGTATGGCATAAATTCAGGCTGTTCGATTTGTTGACAAACAAGCGAACAAAGCTGCGTTATAATAAACGTCGGCTAAACTGATGCGTGCATATATGTATGTGTACCTGTATGCATATGTGTATATATATATATATATATATATATATATATATATGCATGCTACTGTACGTCTGTATACATATATGTATGTACGTATACATACATACTTACATTTAAGTAAGTGCCATACTAAGAGTGAGAAATGAAATTTCGTTTTCATTTTTTTTTCAACTATATATATATATATGTAGATAAATCTACCAAAAGTTTACGGCAGTGTCCAATCCGTATGAAGAACTCAATGTAATCCGGATATCATGAAAAGAGAAGATGCATTCAAAAACTACTTTCGGTGAAAAATAAACGGAAAACAGAGTCAAGATAAATTATTAAAAAAATAATGAATAAACAAAGAAACAGTTCCTTATATTAAACCAAACAAAATTCATTATTTTACGATCGTTTCTAGGATATATATGTGTTAGAATTGGTATGCATATTCTATAGATCTATGTACAATATTTATACAAACTATCAGAGGGAATATACATACCTTCACATATATATGCTGTCTTCAGAAATTAGATTATTTCTGAAGACAGCATATATATGTGAAGGTATGTATATTCCTTCTGATAGTTTGTATAAATATTGTACATAGATCTATAGAATATGCATACCAATTCTAACACATATATATCCTAGAAACGATCGTAAAATAATGAATTTTGTTTGGTTTAATATAAGGAACTGTTTCTTTGTTTATTCATTATTTTTTTAATAATTTATATATATATATATATATATATATATATATACATATATATCATCATCATCATCGTTTAATGTCTATCTTCCTTAGACGGCAAGATTGGTCGTCTCGCTCGTATGGGACTGTCTGGCACTCTCTGTAAATGGGCATCCAGCTGTAGATATCAAGCCAGAATCAGTTCCCGTATGGCACTACCCACAACAGGACAACCCGTCTAACCCATGCTTGTGTGGAAGAATGGATGTATGATGATGATGATGATGACAATGATATATATATATATATTGGCAGTTGCACTAAACATCAAGTATAATGGGCTGGGGGATGATATAGTCCTGGCTGTATAGTTTAGAAGTTTGCTTCTAAAGCATGTTGCTCCATATTTGGTCCTGTAGCATGGTATCTTAGACAAGTGTCTATTGTTATAGCCTCTGGCTTGGTGGTGCCTTATTAGTGAATTTGGTTGATGGGAGCTGTGAAAGTCAATCGTATATGTTTTTGTGTATGTTTTTGCCTCCAAATCACTTAATTTTAATACATATATGTATGCTTGTGTTTTTGTGACCTAATCTGTATACTGTACCCTCTCACAAACATACAGCTAGATTAAAGCAGTAATTATGTAGTCGTGAAATATGTATTGTTTACGAAATGTTTATAATTTTCTACCTTACCTACCTGATTTCAATTTTTAATATTGTTAATTGTTTTTCCTTCTTGTTTATGTTAATTTTTTGCGATGGTATTTGCATTATTTGAAATTAATATTATGATGCACTAAAGATCTGAAATTCTGATATGTTTATAGTTTATTGATTTCAATGTTTTCTTTAAACTAATAAATGACATTAGGATATCATGGATGCAAGTGATTCAAAATTTAGGTTGAACTTTCTTTGATATTAAAATGATTTTTTAATCTATTGAATTAATTTTCATCACAACGACATATCTAGACCGTGTAAAGTGTTTTTTTGGACCTTAGTAGCTTGTTTTGATGTTCATTTATCATGTCATGTTGTTATTGTTCTATGCTTTTATGTCTTTTGTTGTGTAAGTTAGTGGGAATCATTGTTAATTATTGTCTTCCAAAGTCTCCTTCTGCTTCATATATTGCAATCTTCTTCTTTTAAAATCTTTCTATTTTTTCTGTTACCTAGCAACCCTAGTAAACTATTTGAAAATTGGTCTTGTGTCTGCTCTGGCTAAATCTGGACTGCCATAAAAAATTTAAAATTTTATTTATAGTTTCTACATTTAAATTTTTATTTATTTATGATTTTTAGACTTAAATGTTTCGTAATATTTTTTGTTTAGTTTGGTAACAAAAGTTGCATTGTCATCGTTTTTATATTTTTTATCAGATTTCAGGTTTTAGAATTTGTGTAACACTCCATTTCGCTTATCTTACACATTCTATTTCTCCTCATGTTTTTGGATAATTGAAAGTTAAGATACACAAACATTTGTCTCATTTATATATCATTATTTTTTCACATCAATGTTGGCACGAGTTAAGCAGGTCATTACAGAACAAGTTACTTTTTAATTGGATCTACTCTCCTAGACAAACTCAGTCTCACTCAGATACATTCCATTTTGTAACGGTTTCTACAGCTAGAGGCAACCACTTTACAGAGTTAACTAGGTGCATTTTATTGTGGCATCAGCACTAGAGAGCTGGTCTTGTCCTTGTTGCAACTGAAGAGTCCTCTCTACTCTTTTGACATAATTTCTATGACCAAATTCCCTTCCTAACACTAACCTCTTTATAGAGTGTACTGGCTTCTTTTTTTAAAGTACCAACACTGGAGAGTTTGTTACAACTTCAGCATGATTGATGAGTTCTCTCAACTCTATATTGTTACTATTTGAGTGCCTATTTTTTTAATACATATGTATTGAAACATTTCCCACTAAATTTAGCATATATGGTTTGTTGTACATAATATTTCAGCCTTTGTAGAGATTTATTTAGTATGGTGGACAGGATAAATTTTATAAAGTGGGATATGTTTGGCATTTGGAAGGGCTTCCAACCATTGAAATCATGCCCAATATGGAAGGTATAAACAAGGTAGATGTCCCAATCCGTTTGGTGTCAGATAGTGGCAACCTGTTCAAGACATTAACACATTCCAGCATGGAAAGTGGACAGGAAATGATGATATCTACTTATGTTGCCAAGCAAATGCATGTTATGCAAATTAGACTGGTCTTTTCAGTTAAGCACAAATAGCATTTGATGTAAATTTTCTTTGTGGGTGGAAACAAGGTTATTTGTCTTCTGAGTGTGGTAAGAATTCCTAAAGTGCGTTTACACTTGTTTATTTTTCACAGTGACGCATATATATATGTATGTGCTTTCACACATTTGTATTTGAAGGGCTGCATTTCATATAATATAATTATATTATACTGTAAAGTGGTCGTGATGGTGACATAGCAAAAAGCCCCCAGCCCACACTGTAAAGAGGTCGTGTAGGTGTCACAACAAAAAGCACTCAGCCCACACAGTAAAATGGTTGTGTTGGAGACACGGCAAAGAGCACCCAGCACACACTGTAACCAGAAACAGTCCTATATGAGCGAGACGTGGTCACCCGATCCAACTTGCCTTTAATGGTACAAACCCATCTAACCCATGCTAGCATGGAAGATGGACATTAAATGATGATGATGTACATATACATATTCTTTTTTTTTTTTTATTCTTTTTTTTAATGGTTTTAGTAAATGGATTGTTGCCATACTGAAGCACCTCTTCAAGGGTTTTTATGCATATCAATGTCTACATTACAAACCACTAAATTACTGAATCAGGCTTCTGCACACTTTCTGCATACCAAATTCTACTTACAATAAATTCTTCTTATAAATATGGCTGCTGTATTTTTTTACTTCTTTTGAAGCCCTAAATCCTGACCATGGAGTTGGGAAATGGAGAACTGTCTGCCATGACAGGATAAAGAACTATATATAAATATACACATACATAGACATATATATATATTTTTACACGTATATATACTCATACATACATACATATATATATTCATATTGTATGAATATACATGTGTATCCATGTCTATGTTTACATTTGTGTTTGTGCTTATGTCCTATAACTTAACAGTTCAACAAAGAGATTGTAACCAAACAAGTTTTACTTTTGAAAATGTGCTCCATGATACTTTCCTTTGCTCAGCTGTCTCCTATGCTACTGATGCATATTAGCTTCTTAAGTGTAGTGTCTTCACTTAAATGTGAGTATTTTTTTATGTGTGTATGTGTGTGTGTGTGTGTATAAAATTATCGTTTTTATGTCTGCTTTTCCATGCTTTCATGTGTGTATATATATATATACACACATGAATTTATATGTATATATATATATATATATATAAATTCAAAAGGTATATATATATAAATTAGACTAAGTCATAGATACATATATGTGTTTGGCAACCATTCACGGTGTGGCTCAATGAAGAATTAATTAAATAATTATTAATCAGAGCAATATATAAAAATGTAAGTCCAAAGAATCATTAGATAAAATATATACAGTATTTCCTCTCCCAATCAGCATAAATTAACCACACAAAAATCATTTAAACGAGGCTATAAGTTTAAAATGTACTTATGAAGAAATAATAGACAAATGATACAGATTCATTTCCGCGATGTACAGCCATATATATATATACATATATATAACCATAAAGTATTAGGTGTGTAACTTTAAAGCAATGATTTAAACATTTAAATGAGGATAATATATATGTATGCATACATGCATGTGCATATATGCATACATACATACATGCATATTATCCTAATTTAAATTTTTAAAGTGTTGGTTTAAAGTTACACACCTAATACTTAGTGGTTGAATATAGCTAGTATTTGGAATCTTAATATTCAAGTGAAGATCCCTGTTAACTCTCCCTTTTTCTATCAAACAAGCCATTTCTTATTATTTAACCTACCATGTAATTCTTCCAATCTGTTACCCTCCTGCTTCTGATTGAATGAAAATCGACACCAGATCCATGTTAGCATGGAAAAATAGATGTGAATTGATGGTAATGGTGATGATGATGATAACACAGGGTGCCTAAATTCTCAAACTACTTGTCTACACAATAGAATTCATTTTCTAAAATATATACTGTTGCTCTATTAGTTTATTTAACTTGCAGTTCCATGTGATTTCTTTGGACTTGACTACGTTAAAATTTACATTTATTCAGTATTTTTTAGTACTTACAGTTATAATTATGTAGGAGAATTCTTCACTAATTCCATAATTTAGCAAATGTTGAAATGTAGCATCCTTCTCTACCACTAAAATAAATCGGGCATGAGTATATATGTATAAAGATTTATTAAGGATAAATATGAATTTTAAACATTTCAAGTAATTCTAATTTGATAAAACAAAAACATGACTGGAATTTGGTTTCTTTTAATTTTTGTGCTTTAAATGCTTTAAGGTTCATTTTAATAATTCATTTCATAAGACAAAATATTATAAACATAAAATGAAAATACAAAAAGGCAATTGTTATTCGACAGATAAATAAAGAGGGTTATATATGTACTTAGTGTCATCATGAAAATAAGATACTTGACGGGGATCAACATACTTCCAAAAATCCTAAGTAAAAGTAGTAGGAGACTATTAAAATATAAATAAGCATGTGGTTAGATACAACTCATTCACATAAGGTATTGTAGTAGTTGCTTCTTATTCAATCAAGCATTTGATTCAATAATATCTCCCCAAAACACTAGCCATATTTCAATGATCAAATAATAAATATTTAAACAGTATGAGAAGAAAAAGTCTATATCAACAATATCACACTGTATTTTATACAACTGATAGGTGCGCCTACATCATTTTGGTAGAATGGCCTTACTCCAGAGAATGACAAGGGAGATGTGCTAAAAAAGGCACTCTAGCCCATGGGGCTTCTTTTTATGTATGGCCATCTTCCTCCCAATCACTGTAAGTAGGGAGGTAGTTTGGAGACCTATAGTGCCAGATATTTCAACTGAAGTAGGTTCAACAATAAACTCCGAGAATGGTTGGTGCTTAGTCAGCTTGCAATCATTGGCCTGGATCTGATGTTGAACTCCCCAAGCTACTCTATTCCAGCTGAAGAGCTTACCACCTTGAAATCAGAAGATTGTGATGTTGTCTTTTGCTACCTCTTTGGATGAATTAGGCTTTCAAACATTATGCAAGATATTTTGGCTTCATTAAATATAGTTTGGATGGAAACAGCATAGGTTGAATACTGAGTGTCATTTCTCTACTATTTTCTATGTTAAAGTAAAATCAATATGATAAGCACCAGTTAAAGTTCCTTCATTTAACTGTACTTCTCTACTTGAAATCTGTGGCTTGATGATAATATCAGAGGATATTGAAAAGTTGTTGGTTATAAAACAGAATATATTAAAGATAAAAAGACTATTTTCTATGAATGTTCTATACTATTTTTTTTTCTTGAACTGGTAATTATTCCTCCATGTCTTCCAAGTTCATATAATTAAACTTCTAAATGTTTTTATATATATATATATATATATATAAAGGATACTGTTAATTTCCATAACATTTGAAGGCAGCATTACACCCTACAAAATAGACCATATATATATAAATATATACCATATATATATAAATATATAACAGTAACAGTAGAATACAATTTACCAATCAACAGATTTTACATATCATTTAGTATAGCAGAACAAATATAGAATTTAAATTCATACAGGAAATACAAGACAAATTTCAAATGTTTACCACCAGTAAATATTTTAAAACTGTGAATAACAATGAATAAGAGCTTTAAAATATTCACAAGTGGGTATAAATAATGTCAGATGCTGCAAGCAAGAGAAAAGACTGCACTGCTACAGACATGTAATGTGTATGGACAGGGTCTGCAAGACTTCTTTGGGGTCTAAAGCAGTCAAAGATTTTTTCTCAAAATGGATGTTGCATGGTTGCTGTGGAGCCTTCTTATCTCTTGGGCACCAGAACAAAGTACTGGCTAGACCCCACTCTCATAGGCTCTGTGTATGGATGATGACAGTTGGGTAAAAACAGTGCCAAGAATTTCAAGTGGAAGGAAACAGTAGAATACCAGGGAAGATATGGATAGAAGTTGTGAAAGCTGACCTCAGGATGATGATGAGTGCAATAAATGATGAGATGCTGATTTGGAAAGGATCCTTGCAACCCAAGTACACATGGACAAACAAACATAAAAATTATGATCATGGTTGTACTTTTCATGCATTTTTCCAATGTAGCATGGTGTGATAGTTTCCAAAATATAGAAACATGCACTGTAGGGATAAATGAATAACAGTTAGATGCCTATCCTCAAACAAGTAGAGTAATAAACCTTGTACAAGAGACAGTATTTGGAGAAACATTTTGCCTTAAAATATATTTGATTTTAAAAGCAGCACAGCAATTATTTTAAGGCACAATTGAAATTTTAAGAATTTGATTTAGAAAATTTAATTTGGTTAAAAATATCCTTGCATAACGACTTCCAAAATCTTCTTCAATGCCAGCAAGTTTTATTCTTCATTGCTAATAAATTAATAATATACATCTCTAAACACATTCTTGACAAATGGTCTAATCTCCAACAATCTCTCAACATTGTGTATACTCTAAATCAGAGGTTCTCAAAGTGGGGGCTACCGGGCCTGGTGAGGTGTTGAGATGGTCCAGGGACGTTGGGACCTAAGGGACCGGTGGGAGGCAGGAGAGATGATATAATAGTATATTAAATATCAAATGGTACATATAATATATAAATATAGTAAAATAAAAAGTATATAATATTAGTTTATACATAGTATATATTATATTATTTATTATATATAAATTAATGATTTATCTATTATATATTATTTACAATTTGCATGTAGGTAGGTTTCTCTGGAAATAGGGTTGGGGGCACAGAGTATTATGTGGCCATGAGGCAGGGCAGTGGCCCAAAAAGTTTGAGAACTTCTGCTTTAGATAATCAAAAGTGAATAGTAAAAGCTGAATTTCATCTACAGATAGCAAAGATACCAAATAAAAAAGTTTGTTCTCATACCAACAGAATCTCTACCTCAAAATAACATCTATCATTGTCTTATCAAGTGTGTGTGTGTGCTGTGATGTTCTCTCTCTTTCACTCACTACCTCTGTCTCTCTCCCTATCTCTGACTATTATGAGCAGATGGGTGCCCATGTGCTGGCTGCCCCACGGCCCCGGCAGACAGAATAGAGAAGGCGTTTCCCCAGAGGATGGTGAGGGAGATGCGTTGGAAGAGCCATTCTAGCTAGGGAGGCTAACACCTGCAGTTAGCCAACTCCGTGCCAATGGTGGTGAGTAGGGAGGTGGTCCTAGGGCACCAGAAATCACCACTGCACAGAAACCTATCAAGGTATTAAAAGAGGTTGTTGTGCACTCAAAAGTTTGAAACTCTATCTTCCAGAATTGCAGTAGTGCTTTTTGCTCCTTTTATCAAGATGGATGTTAATAACTTTGTGAAATGTTCCTAGCTACCATTCTTCAATGATGGTGTGACTATAAGCAGTATTTAAATGACCCCATTTGCTGCTGAACCACACTTGTCTCACCATCATATTTACATTGTTGCCATATATTATTTATGGTCCTGTCAGTTTCCTCACCATCATCCTCTTACAGTCAAGACAGGATTAAGTCTTTTTAAAGCTCCATGCACTTAAAATATTATGGTGTCCGCACCCTACATACAAAGTCTGCAAAACAAATTATGTTACAGAAGAGAAAATACATTTCATTTGAATAAATTGATGTTTCTCGTTCCTTGATACCCTCAGTATGTGCTTTTTTGCTTAATTATTAATCCAGCCCAGCTCATAGTGTTCTCAAAAGCTAACACTTGTCCCCAAATTATCAAACTTTTCATTTCTTTAAGACCTACCACAATCTCTGAAAACATTTCAGTCCCATGAAAGGCAACCTCTCCAACTCTTGACGACCATCTTGATTTACAATATCTCAAAGATTATGGAAACTGTTGTAAATAACATTCTTGTTAAACGGAATTATTTTCTCCCTCCGTAACAACACAAATACTGTGGAATCAGAACTACTGGAAATTTACTCTTCTGTGCGACATGTATACTCTTAACCATGAGAATACTAGAGAAAGTAATAGTACAACCCTAGATATCAGCAAGGACAATGTGGTCGTCTCTAGAATAAGATGTTTCCTGTTACATCCATTCTTTGTAACATGTATTCAGAGGGCCTTCTCTAATTCACAATCTATCACTTCTTTTGTGTTTGAGAGTTCAACCATGATTTGGTATGCAAGAGAAGACTACATTGTATGGACATGTGATGTGCATGGATGATGATCATTGGGTGAAGAGATGCCAGGAAATTCCAGTGGAGGGAAGCCACAGGTAGGGAAAGACCTAGGTAGATGTGGTGTGAGCTGATCTTAAATCGCTGAAGCTCACAGAGGAGATGATGAAGGAACACGTGGAGAGATATTTTGCTGAAAAGGACCCATCTAACCCATGCATGTGTGTAAAAAGGATGTTGATGATGAATTATCTCCTCAATGTCACTTTTAAGTAACTTTTAAACAGATGCTACCCATTAACATTCATCTTTAACCCTTTAGCATTTAAACTGGCCGTATCCAACCCCAGAATTCTCTCACCTCTTTCTATTTAAACTGGGCGTAACCAGCGACTCATACTGTTGTGGTATTGTTCTCAAAATAAATAATATAAAAATCTCATAGATTCGATATCATGTGAGATAATTATGTGCGGTAAAGCCTGTATCATGAAAATACAATAGTAAATATAGAGCAATGTAAATGCTAAAGGGTTTATCTTCTGTACACAGATTTCAGGCCATTAAGACACCTTATACTATACTGTTAACACAGACTTAGAAAATAATGAGACTATTGAACTTAGTCTTCTTCAAGAGCATGAACACCGAGTCACTGCACATTTAAAAAGAACATATAATTGTGCCTTGCATTTCAGTAAAGTTAACATATCTGATAGTGCAGCTGCTACACCTTTGAGACTACATCCCTGAAACACCATCTGTCTTACTGAAAGAAACATTTCGGGGAAAAGCATGTTATATAGTCGATTAATAGATTATCTTTTCTACTAATATAATTATGGTTTCTTACTCTTTAACTGCTAAGATACAACAATTCATTGTGAACTACATTAACCTCACATATATATGATTATTTTGTGATTTTGCGTGGCTCTAAAACATCTTTAGGTATTGCACTTACAAATAAATGCCTGTTTGCATATATATTTATATAGGTGTATTTTTGTGTGTGGTATTCATGGGTGTATAATAAGAGTACAATAATATCAATATCATATCTATAAATGTTTTTATGAAATAAAACTTAATAGATAAATAAAATAGAACATAAAGTAGTATTGTCTGCGTTAAGCAAATATATTTCTATGAATGTAGTGTATTAAGGAAGATAAGGAAAGCTCAAAAACTTATTTATAATTGCTAAGGTAATGAATGCATCAGGTTGGGTGGAGGTTATGCTATTACTTACCTGAATAACCAGATTATGCAGGAAGATCTTATCTTCTACTACTGACAATAAAATATGATTACTAAGCACTAAAAAAGCAATAGTGATGTCATAGAGAGGGGCTATTTCAAGAGAGAAAAGCTAATATAACAAATAATAAACTAAGTGGAGTGAATAATAAAAAAAAAAGCTATAATAAAGATGAAATGGATGTAATATAGTTTGATTTTTTATAATTGATGCCATTTTCAGAGGGGAGGAAATATAAAAAGTATTTGACAAAGAGCATAATTTTACTATGGATTTATTAACTAAACAAAGGATTTTTGGTAGTGTCCGGTGATGAGTGGTATGATATACAGGGATGAACGCCTAACAGGAGACATTGATATGTATTATAAAGTTAAAAGTGAAGTGCAGATTAGCAATATGTACTGTATAGAATTTAAAGTAGATCAGTGCCAAAGCTTTGACTTTCAGCTTTTCCTTTTCCTCTGAAGCTTGAACCCTTTAAAAATTATTCCACAACTGGATTCCAAGCAAACTTTAGTATTTAGATGGCTCAGCTTTTAAGTGAAGAGCCAAATGCAGGAACTTCAGGAGAGAGACAAAAGGGTGGAAAGGAATTTAATTTTATAGTCCAAGAATTTGAGAGACATACAAGTAAGGTGAAATGAATGAGTATATAAGCATTGATTCTTGTATACAAGATAGCTAATTCTATTAGTGAGAATGTGATAATGAATGGCATGTTGGTTAAAAAATATATATGAAATAATAGTTGAAAATAGATAGGCATGAGGTTAGCTGAAATCCCAAAGAATTTGGGATGCGGCAGTTGAATCAAGAGGAAGTAAGCTAGAACTTTCTAGATATAAAACAGAAACAGAATAAAAAATATATGAAAATATTCTACTGAGTAATTCTTCAATATGTGGTAGCATGGTAAAGTGAATAGTAAACTGCCATCAATAATGAATTGAACCTCATCAAAATGAATTGAAATATTTAACTTACAGATTTTGTATTCTTGCAGCATATGAAATTTCCATCTGAATCGTGGAATTGTAGATCTCCAGCAATGCAACCTTTAGAAGTTGATAGCTAAAATTAAAATATACATATGCATATTTTACACAATTTTTTCCATTTGCAAAATCTTAGAAATAATTTAGTTGGTAGGATGGTTGCATTTTATTACCAACTAACCACCAATTTATGATAAGATAGTACCTGACATTAATCCAAATGAATTAAAAAATAATCTTTATATATATAAAATTCTTTGTACTTCTGTCTGTCTGACTCTTTCTTTTCCTTATGCATTCCAAAACTGCTCAACCAATTCAAATCAAGTTTTACAAGGTAATAGTATTAGACACCGAGAGTGTCAACATATTTTTTTTATTTTCTTATTTCATATCATAGAAGAAAAACATCCCGCGTATGCTAACCAAGATGACTGCTATTTCTTGCAGGCTGGGAATCAACCACAAGAGATTCTCTCTGCGCATTCGTAGTTAGTGGTGATTGTGTTTCACGGTCAGTGTTTCTGATTTGAATGCTGATTTACACACACACATACACATATACATGTGCACACGCATGCACACTCACTCAACCATATATATACAATTATCTATATCTACATATAAAATATTGGAACTTCCATCATCTTTTGAGAAACGTGGACCTGCTACGTCTATGTAATAGCACACACTTTACAGCCAGGATGATGATGAACCATCTCCTAATGGTCACTATTCTTGGAGGCAATCATCAAGGAGAAAATGCATTTATTCCCAAGATTCCTCTTATCCCTTCTTCTACTGAGCTACCTTTCAAATTCTCAAGACTTCAGTTCCCTATTAGAGCCAGTTTTGCTATGACTGTACATAAAGCCTCAAATGGGACAAACCTGTCTAACCCATGCTAGTGTGGAAGATGGACATTAAACGATGATCATCATCATCATCACAAGCACACACACACACACCATTGTCTCGCCTCATACTGTAAACCAGACAAACATCCAATACAGTTATTTTCTCTTCTACCTGTCTTCTCTTATCTGTTTACCTGTGCAAAGCTGGGTATGTCAGCTAGTCATAAATAATCCAAACGAACTACCATTTATACACATAGGTATGTTGTAACTTTTTGCTTTAAAATTAGGCATAAAATACAGCTTATGACTTATCTATTACACCATACCTTAAGCTTCAAATTTTCAGCATGTCCTAAAATACACACACTGACAAATGATTGAGAATGTAGGGCAAACTGGTCATGTCACTACTCATATCAGCATTGTAAACAAATATACATTAATGATGCTTTGTGTGAAATAACTGCTTAAGCAGAATTCAATTCAGCTAAAGAGGGAAAAAACTCACAGGATGATATGCAGACTTTATCAACTGGCTGTAATCCTTAATGTCCATTAGATGCTGTGTATACTTTCAATATGTTAGGGTTGGCTATTGAAAAGCACTGGTTAATGTGTTTGCTCTGGGCAAAGATCACAGAAACACATTACTATATCTATAAGACCAGGAATTTACTAGACTATATTATCAGTGATAAAAATTATTTTGGTATTCCTTTTTAAATGCCACTACAAGCAAAGTTACAAAAATGATTTACAAAAAGGAAAATGCATCATATGTATGGGTCAAAAACTGAAGAGTATTATAAACACAAAGGGGTGTGACATATACTTCTGTGACTAGTAAAGTAATATATACAGTAACTTTTTATCTAAATACATTTAAACATTGTATTCAATGATTTCATATTATTTCTGTCTAATATTCTAAATTATAAAAAGAAAATAGAAAACATAACTAATAAGATAACTTTGATAGATAAATTATTGATAAAACATAACCAAAGATCAATTTCCAATAAATATATAATCATTTGCTTCTCTGAATTCACTTACAGACTTACTTTAATACACTAATGTGGTCTTTCGTTCACTTATTCTAGAGTGCTTTCCTCTATATTCATAAAAACATCTGATATTGGCACAAAGCCACATATACTTATAAGTAATAGAGAAGAAGAAATATTTAATAGCCAATTTATCAATTCAAAAACCTATAATCAAATACGATTTTTATTTAACTATATTTTTACAATTTCAAATAATACAAAAATACTGACTTCCATATTGTCTGATTAGTTCTCTTGCAGTGCACGTTTCCTCTGGTGTTGTAAGAGCTGGCTCAGTTTTGCACGACTTCTTTTCTTAGAAAGTTTTACACCTAGGCATGAGTTGAGCTTAGAAAATGTTATACCATCTAGTCATGAGTTGAACTACTCTATCCCTGTGGATAGTGTTGGGAGCTCCAGCTAGAGGAAATAGCTCTTTGAGACATTGAACAACGGTTTGAGAGGTAATATCAGTGGGGAAATTCTATTCAATGTTTTACTGTCCTCTATAAAGTCCACACAGCCCATATATGTAGTCCAATAAGACATATCTTAGCAGTTTGGTGCCCGTTATCTATTTATTTCTTTACTACTTCTATTGGAGAGCTATTTAGAGAAAACAACTCCTCTGTTTTCTCTAAATAGCTTGTCACCACAACAATGAGTATCCATGAACTTCCACTAAAAGGTATTTATTTTGCAATACTGATTATTGAAGCCCCACAATATGCAACGGTGTGAATGCCTTAGCATGAGAAGCCATTACAAGATGTCAAATTAAAGTTTTGTTTATGGAGTTAAATTACTGAAGTGTGTAACAGGTGGAATTCAGAGACAAGCAAAACATAAAAATACCAGAGGGACTTCCAGGCCATTAACTTAAATGATATTGAAGAGTGCTGAAACATGAAACTATTTAAATATATTCAAATATAACTAGCACTGGCTGCTGTTTGTACAACCTTTCAGCATATCAAATGTCAACTGAGCATATTCCTATAATTTGGAAGCATTGATAAATTTATCAATGCTTTTACTGTCAACTAAAGCTTACATTGAGTGTTAGTTGTAATATTAACAAATACACAAAGCAAAAAATGTTTCAATAAAGCTGGAAAACTTAAATTCAAACTTAATGTATTAGAGATGGTTTATTATCTGGTTTATAAAGTCATCCTGTGAGTTCTCTATGATTTGCATACCCAAGAAAAATGTTTTGTTTGTTTGTTTTTCTTACACTTACAACATATGGGATATCTTGTTGTACATTTTCTATAATCACATCTATACTCGCCTGTCCTTTTTTGCAGCAATAGTAGTAGTATTTATAAGAATATCCTGATTATACATGCTAGCATGCTTTTTCAGTTAAGTCTACTCAGGCTTGTGATACAGATGTGTCCAAGTCCAGAATAACTATTCAGTTCATTTTACGTCCGCTTTTCCCTGCTTGCAAGGGTGGGACGGGAACCAACCTCATTTACAGTGAGTGCTGGGTGCTTTTTTGCCGTGGCACCTCCACGTCCACTTTACAGTGGAATGATAGGGACCCCAGTCCCTATCATCTCATTTCTACAGCTGAGTAAACTGGAGCAATGTGAAATAAAGTGTCTTGCTCAAGGAAACAACACATCACCCAGTCTGAGAATTGAACTCACAAACTTTCGATTGCAAGGCCAATGCTCTAACCACTAAGCCATGTGCCTCCATAATTTTATTTGCAAATGTATTTCAAAATGAGTTATGACTTTCCTAAATAACTTGAAATAAAAGAAAAAGTTGGACAAAGGAATAGCTGTTTAACTATGACATAAACAAAAGTAAAATAAGAACTTACAGGTAGATTATAGATTTCATCCATACAAGGAATTATATTTTAAGAATTTATACTCAACAAATGCATCGTTATGTTATATTACAACAAATCATTTAATTTTTTACAAATTACTGGTGCATTGACTGATTTGTTTCAATGTGATATTGTACTACAGAATATACCTATAAATATTCTACCAAAATTGTATATAGACAGATGTTTAGCTGTCTCAAAATATACAGCCCATGCCACGATGGAGAAGCAGACATAATAATGATGGCGATGATGAAGATATGTATATGATATATATATATATATATATATATATATATATATATATATAAGCATATGTGAATTAAGATGTGGTGGCAATTGAAAATTTTGAAAATAGAATTAGAAGCTTTCACTGTAAATTGATTACAGAAAATACTCTACAAAATTTTTCTAATTCTACTTTCAAAATATATATATATCATCATCATTTTTATGCCTGTTTTTCCATGCTTGCATGGGTTAGATGGGTCCTTTTCAGCACAGCATCTATCCACATGCCTTTGTCATCTCCTCTATGAGATTCAGTGACTTGAGATCAGCTCTCACCATGTCGGCCCAGGTCTTCCTTGATCTACCTCTTCTATGGCTTCTTTCCACAGGGATTTCCTGACACTTCTTCATCCAGAGATCATCATCCATACACATATCTCTTGCACTCCACCTTCGGTTCCTCTTAAACCCAGATTTGAATAGGCAGAGCTTGAATAAATCCGTTTATTCAAGCTCTGCTTTTCTTTCACATTTACATTGCACATCCATTGAAGCACGGTTACTTCATTTCTCTCCAGCCTACTCATGTCCTTTGCAGTCACTGCCCGTGTTTCATTTCCATGCAGCATCGCACTTTACACACAAACATCATACAGCCGTCCTATTGTACGTAGGGAGAAATCTTTTGTTGCCAACACTGAGAGTAGCTCTCTAAACTTTCATCCTATCCTAATTCTAGCTATTATGCTACTAGAGCACCCTCCTACGCTGCTTTTTAAGTCACCTAGATAGCAGAAGCTATGAACCACGTCTATGGATTCCTCATGTGATTAGAAAAGGTTGATATCACTGACACTCTTCCTCTTGATTATCTCTGTGCATATTTTACATATAAAGACTTGCTTTCTTGTTAGTATACCCATTGCCCCACTACATCTTGTGTACCCAAAATTTACATTGTGTATATCATATGAAGTTTATGCCTACTCCTTTTCTACATATTGAGAAGGGCCACTTCTCTGAAGGAATTAAGGAATCAGGGTCCTATCTTCTTTCCTATTTACTTTAGTTTTGGCTAGGTTTACTCTCACCCTTTTTGATTCCAAATTCTGTTTCCGTAGTCGGAACTTATTCTCTAGTTCTTTTATGGATTCTGCCATAAGGACCAGTTCATCTGTATTGAGAGATTCTCATGGACGGCCAATCTTAAACTCCTCTGTTATGGCCTGGAGAACTATGATGGACAGCAGTGGGCTAAGAAGAAAACTTTGATGAACTCCTACCTGTATCTTGAATTCCTCACTAAATTCACTTCCTATTCTCACTTTACTGACAGCTCCTCTGTACATAGCTTGCACTGCTCTCACAAACCATTCTTCTATACCTAATTTCCTTAAGGACCACCAGATAATAGATCAAGTACTCTGTCAAAGGCCTTTTCTAGATCAATGAAAGCTAAATATAGCAGCTTATTCTTAGCTAGGAGCTTCCATTGTAGTAGCATATCTAAAATGAGGACGTTTGTAGTACATCTACCAGGCAAGAAACCAAACTGCATTTCATCTAATTTGACTCTTTCCCTAATTACTGTCACTTTACAGACAACCAGTAATGTAAGTAAATTGCATTGATTTCCTTTTCACCTCCGTGTTTCTGTACAATTCTGTTTTTATTTTTCCCAAACTGGTTGATATCTAAATTATGGCAAATGAATTGAAATATATTCTATTTCAAATTTTGCCACCATTTAGCACTATCCTATGGTGAACAAGAGACCATTCTCCCTCATGTGACGTCACTACCTGCTGCAGACAACTGTCATAGCAGTAATTTCTCTCACATTCACAGAGTTAGAACAAACTTTCTTGTCTCTCTTTTCATTGTCTGCTGATGAAATCAATGCATTATCACAATTTTCAGTAAATTGCACTTATAACTTTCTGCATTGGCAGAAACCCTGGGACTGGACATATAAGTGCAAACACCACATTACAAATAGTACTCTTTGTTAGTACTCTGAAACAGGTTTTGCTCGAAAAAAGTTTATACCATATCTCATTGAGTGAATACACGTGAGCAAATGTGAATATAGCTAATACTCTAACCTCACACACATGTGTATTTTTATATATACACTCTCACATGTACATACTCATACTCTCTAAAACGATATTCCAAAAATAGAATTTCTTTTACAACCATACTTTTGCAAATCCCATTTACCCCCATAGAATTTGTCTCTAGCTTACATTTCCCCTCTTCACCACCCCCGTCTGAACTCTTGACCAGTCCATTAACAAAATTGAGATACACACACATATTTACAGAATATCTTCCTCTCCCTAAAAACAATTTTGTTCTGTGTGAAAATACAACTACCACCACTGCTGCTGCTGCTACCATCATGACTTCCTCTCTCTCTATACACAAGATTTCATTTTTCCGATCTCCTTCTCAACAAGGAAAATGAAAAACCTTGCCTCAACACTTCATTTTTAATTTTTAATTTTTATTAATTCTTTTTAATTGTAATACTCAACATTTGATAAGATGGACTTTACCAATACATCGAAACCAGTTATACTTTATATACATTAAAAAACTCTTTTTTCAAAAGAATTGTCCCTCTCATTTTTTCAATAATGTCACTTTGACGAATCAAAGAATGGAATAAAAAAGAAAAACATCCTTAAATATATTTTCCGTGCGATTTCCAATTTCACCTTTTATATATAAATATATATATATAATCATTAAACATCCATGTTTAACACTTGCATAGGTTAGACAGATTGTCACATTATGAGACAATTCAGGTTAAATGAGCATATCTTGCTCATACAGCTGGATGCTGTGATGCCATTCCCAACACCAACCATATTACAGTGTGGACTCGGTGCTTTCTAAAGTATCACCAGCACAACCACCTTACTGGGTGTTTTTGTTGTGGCACCAGATCAGTACACAGGGTGGATTTAGTGCTTTTGTCGTGGTTACAGTACTGTGGGAGATAAGATGTAGAGTGTGTTTATCTTTCATGTTTGGATGTGTGGATTTGGCAGACAAGGTCTATCGGGGGAGGGTTGGGAGGGGGAGGAAAATTAAGCAAATTCGACATTGACAAGGAGAGTGGGATATTTAGCTGGTGAAATCGGGATATTAAGATCATATTATGTCCGTTTTTCTTTGCTTGCACTGGTTAGATGGGTTCTTTTCAGCACATCATCTCTCCACTCACCAAGTTCCTTCATCATTTCCTTTGTGAGTCTCAACAATGTTCTTAAAAAACTGTCCATTAGACACTGCAGTGGCACCTAAAACTATGTTGCTGGTGCAACATCTGTAAACATGCCCTGTTACGTATTCCATGTACTTTCATTTTCATCCTCACCTGTTATAAACTGGGAAGCTTCCCATCTGATTTGATATGAAGGTAGATATTATCAACTGATGTTCTAAATGCTTCAGCATGCCTGCATAGAAGCTGCTAAATAAGGTGGGGGTAGGGTTAAATATGCAGCCTAGCTTCAGACCAAAGAAAAGCCATCAAACTGAGCAAAGGTCTTCAGGTCTGGGTAGAATTATTGAACCATCTTTAAAAACCTTGGGAAATGTTTGGAAAAATTAGGAAAAGTTACTGGATGTAGAGAATGTGTGTGAGGAAGAGGAACTACTCCAAGTAGACTCAACATAAGGAGTAGCTATTGAAATTACCATTAAAGATATGAAAACAGGGATGTTTATTGAAATACTTAAAATAACCAACAAGTAGGATATGTGTTAATTGCTTATAGTTAATCAAGTTGTACAGGAAATGGTCATTCTCAATAACTGGCATACCAGTATCATCAACTGCACACAATCAAAAGAAGTACTTTTAAAAAAGTTACTATAGATGGATCAAACAGATAAAGTTATGAAAGTAATAAAATGAGGTACAGCACAAATAATTAAGAAAATTAGCTTAGATGAGATACAGTTTGGGGTTGGTGCCAGAACTACTGATACTCTCTTAGTAGTGAGACAACTACAGTAGTTCTTTGTTAAGAACAAGCTACTATACCTAACGATCAGTGACATGAAGAAGGCTTTTAATAGCGTATCATGCTTTGTAGTGTGTTGGTTTGATCCCTCAACAACTGGCTTCAGTTTTTAGACTACCTGGCTGTCACAAAAACTTTGAGTGGTATTGTGGTTTTTATTGAAAACAAAGTTCCATTACCCACTCATTAAAAAACACATTTTCGTAAAAATATAATGTTAGGTCTATTTTATATACATGATAACCAAATATACACCCCAATCCACTACCCCTACCCTATCCTCCCACCAACACCACCCTCTCTCTGTAAAGTTGGTACCACAACATCCAGTCCAAATAAAGGAGATAATGATATCGAGATCGTGTAGGTGTCATGACAAAAAACACACAGTCCACGCTGTAATGTGGCTGTGTAGGTAAGACAGTAAAAAGTTCCCAGTTCCACACTGTAAATGTGGTTGGTCGTAGGAAGGGCATCCAGCCGTAGAAAACCTGCCAGATAGTTCTATATGAGCGAGACACGGTCACCCGACCAACCTTGCCTCAAGTGGGACAACTCCCGTCTAACCCATGCTAGCGTGGAAGATGGATGTTAAACGAAGATGATGATGATGATGATAATCTACATAACCCATGGTTTTCTGAATTATCTTCATCCACTTCAATCTACACTTATAAATCTTTCACACTGTATACATAGCATTGTTTGGTAGCAACAATACAATCACATTTTCTAACAGCTCCATGAAAATAGAACACCTCAAACCATAAATTCACAAATTGAAACTTTAGCTCCATAAGAGTATATTATCAGTAGTAATAAGTAGGTCTAATGCTTTACTTGCAAAAGCCCAAGAGAAAATATTCTTGTAGTATACATAAAATTTAGCAAAATTTCAATTCCCATGTCACAAAAGAATCACACACAACACATTACATCCATTAACATCTTTACACAACATGGTATCTTAGCAATAACAAATACAAAAAATGTCAATTAAACACATTGTGAACACTCATTGACATGACATTCAGATAAACTAAGGAAATCATAGCACTAATCCACAAGAAATGCATAAAACCATCTTAACACATGAGAGACAAATCAGACAGGATGCTAGAGACATTCTGAGAAAGTTGGATTCTATTTGTGAAAACTAGGTGAAATAACGCATGTAGAATTATGAGCAGATGAAAACACTTGCAATAGATTTGAATTCAAAGATTATGCGAATGTAGTTCAATACCTTAACCACTTTATGTTACTTCTACATTCCAGAAGATTACTACAACACAATCTTAAAACCATCGCCTCTTATCTCATCCAAACACAAAATATATATATACTTGCCAAAAATAATTGCATGTTAAAACCAACTCTAACAACGTCTGTAGAATTAAAACAGCTGTACACAGACAAAGTTTATTGTGTCAACTTTAGGTGGCTACCACATTAGCCACAAGAGAGCTTTCACTCATTTTCTGACAAAGTAACAGCTGCAGCAGGTTCTATTACATAGCACTTCATTAGACATGAACCACTTTGGAAGCATACAGTGGCTTCTGTCTACAGATACTTCTGAGCATTTAATTAGGTAAATTAGTGCCATAAATCTATCATGGTCTAGTTAACTAAGGATATTGAACACAGGAACAACAAGGAATAAAAACATTAATGTCAGAAAGTTGATTATAGTTTATGTGAAGCAATGTGAGATATGTAATAAATAATAAAAAGTGTTGGGAAAGCTGGTACAATGCAAATAGAAATATAAAGATGGAACTATGGTAATAAATAAGAATATTTTAACCCTATATATTTCATGATATTTCAAGGCTAAGACCTTTTCAAATGAAAAAAAAAAAAAAAAAAAAAAAAATTAAGTGCCCTGTTTCTACAAACCTTTCCACAGAAAAGGGAATGTTCATGAGAACAAGAGGATTCTTTTTTTCTTTGTTCATCATTTGATAAGATCAAAATATGAAATATATAGGGGGAAAATCTTGTTTTGTTTTGTCATTTTTTTTTTTTTTACCCTGCAAAATCTGTCCAGAGATTATTTCCTTAGTACTGTAGTACTAGAGCTTTGATCTCTCAATTCAGAGAAGCAGCTCGACTTCTGGTCTCCTCTCCAAGCATCTTATTGAGTAACCCATTGAAGAAACCCCATTTCAGCCATGAGCATTCGTGAGCATAATCTTCCAGTCATATCCAAGATTCATAACTTCCAAGCATCAACATTGAAGTGAAGATGGCAAGTTTGGCTTTTACACCTACCTCCCTTCTTCAGATGACTGAAGTGTTGAAGCTGATGCATTACTGCAATTCTTGCATTTAATTCAGTCTCCTGCCTTCCTTCACTCATGAAAACAGCCCCTAGATACTCAAACTTCATCTACTGCAGTTGAATTCCATTCCTATGCAGAGTGCACTGCAGACTTTCTTGAGAAAATATGTCTCAATCCTCACAAGAGTGATTTTCATTCCTGCCATGCAGCACTCAGCAGCAAACCTATCCAGTGCATGTCAGAGATCCTCATCCGATGAATTAAGTAGCACCATGTAATCTGCAAATTTCAGCGGACTGATCTTACACCCATTGCTTTTGATACCACTTTCAGCCCAGCAGACTATGGGTAACATTCCGGTACCTTTTATTCAATGCTTTAACAACCCTGCCAGCCTATCACCATATATAACAGTAAAATTTGAAATTCTTACCTTCAACCATACTTGTAAAACATTTTAAGTGACTAGCTACTTTATAAGTAAACATACATATATCCAACAGATATTAGGCAAATACAGTAAAGATGCACAAAATACTTAAAATTATATGATCAGTTAATTTGAACAACTATAAGTGTGATATTAATTCACATAGTTAATTTTAAACATAATATAAATTTACACTAATACCAGAAGCACTTCATATCAATAAATAGTACACTAATATCACATTATTAGATTAATAATGATATTTAGTGTTGCTGTCTTTTTAACAATAGGCATGTGCAATCTTGTCTAATTTCCATATTTTATATATATATAACTATTATAAATTCATTTGATATTGATGAAGTTTCACACCATCTTTTCTAGTAAGACAAGTCAGTGTTTATAACCTGTCTAGATTCTCACAAAGGCAGGGCATTGGTGAGGTTTTTGCATTTAATACACTTGGGAGGGTTAAATGTTACTCTATTTAAAAATAGCCCTCAAGCTGAGAGACTACATGTATTTGATGCAAAGCTTAATATTCAGTGTTATGTTCTCAGTCTGTTATTAGAAGTAAATAAAGCATTGGATTTGAAGAATATGGACAAGTGGATGATTATATCATATGATATCATAAATAGATCCTTAAAGAAGAGAGATTTAGAATAATAGATACTCTAGATTATCAGGATTGATAGGAGTGGTATTTGAGAGAAAGTCATTAACATGAGTGGATATAGTATGGCAGAAGCGAATATTCAGATACAATAATGAGAAACAGATTTTGACATATGTCACACTTTTTGAAAGATTTTACTGGCATTTAGAGAAAATTTTTATAACCAAATTCATACTTCAATCCTATTCCAGGTTTATCTTGAATTTTACTCATGTGAAGACAAATATATCTTTCACCATTGTCATCACTATTATCTTTACAACATATCTTTAAATGTTAAGAGTTGGAAATTTTGCAATACGGTATAACTGCATGTCCAAATATTGTGACACTTAAACCAAGAAACCTTCTTATCGAAGTTGATCTTTAAAATCTTGCTTCATCTACCTCTATCAACTCACAACTCTTCTTCCTTCTAACAATATTATATATTAATCAATCCATACTAGTGTAAACAACTCTCCTATACACATTTCCCAGTGGCTGGGTATTTTGTCACATCACTTATGACAACCTTTCCTGCAAACTAACCATGAATCTTTAACAAACCAAACTCTCCTTATTCTTCTCCAGCCCCAGCAGACCTTACCCACTGTATTGTACTTCTTTAAATACCTCATAAAGCTTATTCTTTGCACAAAAAGAGAAATTATTTGTCCTTAACAGAAACAAAAGTTATTTGGATTTCTTACTATTCTTTCACTATATTAGCTTTCAGCACCAAATGTATTACATATATGGAACTAATCAACTATTTCCAGTAAAAGGTTATAATTTTCACTTTGTGACTGCTCGTGCTACTATCTACTCCTGCAAATCTAATATTTCTGGTTCAATGTCAGAGATTCTATTTCATCTCATAAGCATCTACTGCTTATTGGCTTTTTTAGTTACTCTTTTCTTAGATATCAAGGAAGACTACTTCCTCAATAATACTTCCTAAATGATACATTTGTATTTGGTATGTTAACCATGAGATCTTTTGATTCTAGTTTATTCTTTCAAGTTTCAAACTTTCCCAGCAGTTTATTAGCAGATTCTGTACAAAGAACAAGATACCCAACATTCAAAGATTTCCAGAAAAAAACACTAAGCTTCTCTATGATTGTCTTTAGGACTAGAGTGAACAGAAGAGAGCTGAGAACAGAATTCAAAAAGAATATCTACTTATAAACTTAATACTTTACTGAATTCATGTGAGAATGCTTTAAGAAATACATCAAAAATCCACACAACACATTTATATGATCTAAACCACTTTTACAAGCTTTAAATCTATACCTAATTTTATCAATACCTAGTAAACCTCAGATTATAGATTCTATCAAAGCATTCTTTAATTGACAAATAAAAAGTAGAGTTGTTATTCTTGGTTAAGAACTTCTGCTCACTAGAAATATATGGAATAGAAGTTATGTCAACATTTAATACCATTTGAACCTGGCTTTTACTTCAATTCCACACATACTTTTCCAACTTACAATCCTTTTACCTATATTCCTGAATAAACTACTAATCTATTTGAAAGGATGCATTCTTCACAAGTTTAAGCTTGATTTAAACAGAGTTGCTTTCCTGTACAAGCACTGCAATACAGAAAGTAAATGTAATGAGTGGACAGAGGCTACAGTATTGGTGATTGAACAAAGACATTATAAAGTTTGAGAAGACTTTACAGTTGGGACAAGCACCTAACAATCACTCTAGTGCCAATGCCATAATAAAATGCATCCAGTACACTCTGTAAAGTGGTAGTAGTGGAGATACCATGAAAAATGACACTCAGTACACTCTGTAAGGTGGTTGACATCAAGATAAGCATCCAGCCATAGAAACCATGATTAAATATGGAATGTGTGAGCAAGGTAGGTTGATCTGACTCAGTGTTGTTCTGTGACAGCTCATCCAACCAATGCCAATGAGGAAAATGGATGTAAAATGATGATCTCTTTCATTTCATAGTCAGGATAAAATTTACTTGGCTCCTTGATACAAATGACTGCTAAATTACTAGTTGGCTGGCTTGGAGAAAATTGTAAAATCATTCATATAACAAAAATCTATAGCCCTAGTTCCCTCTCCATTTCTAATCTATGGTGAAAACTATACACACAAGTAACCATACTGATGTTTTTCAAAATAGCCATCAATCCTTTTAACCTGCCATATGTGTGATCCCTAACCCTGCACTGCACATCCACATGAAAACTACTGAAAAAATGATATTCAACATTTAAACTTGAAAATAAAAAAAGGATATTAAATGTACAAACTAAATAGAAATCACAGCAATGCCTTCCCAAAAGCTAAAGTATCTATGTAAAATGATCAAATTTGCACAGAAAGCAGACTAAATAACAGTAGTAAACAGAAGACCACAGTAGAATATAGTACTGGGCTGGTGGTTTTACAGTTGAGCATTGTCAAGACCAGAATACTGAACCAGGATTCATTGTTAAACCTTATCCATATAGTGACATTATGGCCATCTATCTTTGGGATGATTTTTAGATAAGGACCTTATGGAAAAAAGTTATTTTCTTTGTCTAGTCATTGTATTGAAGAGTATATGTAAAGATTGTAATGGCTGACATAGAACACAACATTAGTGAAAGTTTCATGATTTTATTACTAACCTTAATTACCTCAATTATACAATGTACATTCGTTTCAGTAAATCAATAATTACTTATGTTCATTGCCACTAATAAGTTGGCTCAAATCACTTCCATTCAATTCTTGGTAACCATAAAATCACAAGCTGATTTAGTTCATTATTCTGATTCTGGTGACATTTGTTCCTCACAGAATTATTATGTGATAAAAATAATTAGGCATTTACTCAAAGAAAATTTGCACTAAGTACATTCCTGATTAGGTAGAAAATCTCTTTTAAAAGGATACAAAAGATATATACAAATAATTTAACTCAATATATTATTAAACATCATTGATTCTGTAATGCTAAAAATCATAGACAATGTTGATAACATCTGAATCTAAAAAATGAAGGGCTCAAGCAAAAGAAACAAGTATAAATCCACCTGTCTATCCTCTTTACAAATACTACTACATTTTACATGTTAATAGATAACAAATAAGAACAACTTATTTCATAAATTCCAGAAAAAATATTTAATATAAGTTATTGGGATCAAGTTGTTAGTATATGCAAGCCAGATCAGGTGTGAGAAAAGGTTGACCAATTCGCATTAGCCTATAATTTGTCTCACTAGTTCTTTTAATCTGTTCTATTACTTGTGACATGTATATACATAATTGCATGTATTTAGCACTAATTACTTAAATACTTAAAGAGTAGTTTAAAATGGAGTTGACATTTCACATTTAACCTGGGCCTATTACCAGTTTTGGTGGTCTACAATTTACATAAAGTCTTGGGCCTATTACCAGCTTTGCAATTTAATGTTCTAAAATGATTAACTACAATTTAAAACTCAAGTAATCTTTCAGAGAAAAAAAATGCTTATCATCATCATCATCATTTCATGTTCACTTCCCATGCTGGCATGGGTTGGACAGTTCTTCACAGTTTAAGAGGAGATGGATTGAAGAGACCTCACCTTTCACATGTGTTCCAAATTTAGTACAGTTTCTATAGCTGGATACCCTTCCCAACACCAACCACCATACAGGATGTACCAAGTGCATTTTATTCTGGCAACAACACTTACTTTACAGAATGAACTGGATACATTTTATCATGACACCAGGATTAACACTTTACAAAGTGTACTGGGTGCATTTTATTGTGGCACCAGCACTAACACTTTACAGAGTTTACTGGATGCATTCTATCATGGTACCAGCACTACTGAAGTTGTCATGTGCTTGACCAGACTGAAGAATACTCCTTACGCAACATTATCTTCATTTGATCACCAAACCTTTTACAAGTGTACCGGTTGTATTTTATATTATGGCCAACACTAGAGAGGTTGTCAAGTACTTAACAGAGCCAGAAAGTTCTCTTAATTCTATGTTTTCATAGTCTGTTCATTACCACTTTACAGGAGGTACTGAATGTTGTCTTATCCATCATAGGCTAAAAAGACCTCTCTACTGTATGTAGTCTCTGATCTTCACATTTACTTTTAGCATCTCAGTGCTTATACTAATGGGGAGGTCTTTTGTAGCAAGACAAATCACTAGTCAAATTGATCCTGTATTATCTCCTTCATATGGTTCAATTTCTTGACATTTTTCACTTCATCTTATGTTTCCCTTCATTCGTCCCAACCACAGTTTCCATCTACTTCAAGTGCTCAACCTTTTTTTATACAACTACCATTCTTCTAATGCATCACATGACCATACCTGCATAATCGTCCATCTTGTACATTGCATTCTATTCCTTTTATACTCAGATAAAATATATGATATATATATAAAATAAATTTTTTAATCATTTATAGAAGGCTATTGTCATGGCACAAAATATATTAAAGTTAAAATCTTGCCCATTCTTTTAATATGAAATATCAAGGATATAAAAAAATATACCAAAAGAAAATAGACAAAAATAACTAACATTATTTCATCATATTTTAGGTTATCGTTATAAACATATATTTATACTTATCTGTAGCTTCTGTAGCTATTTTGACAAAGAAAATGATACAAGAACTTGTGCAGAACAATTTTTTATCAAATTTTGTTTTATACAAGTATTGATTTCCTATTTAGCAAAGGCATCAAGTGAATATTTCAATTTATTGCTACCAAAAATGTCCAGCCAAACAGAAAATATCTGAATCTCAGATTTATTTGACAGTTTTTTTTTTTTATTACCATCTTAAATAACCTTATTATTCATGTGTTAGGTGTAAATCGCCTTCAAAATGTAATTCTAAAATTTTTACATTACAAATATTATGAGTTAACAACTACTTTTCTTCATAGCAATTGTGTTAACAGAGGAAAAACTCATTTGCTTTGTTTTAAAAGTTTTAATATTTTTAAGTGGATTTATTGCTTTAGAAGAATGAGACGTGGCATATATTATCATTTGTTGCTGATGTTTAATCCTAGGTCAGTTTTAATTATGAAGAAAAGCATTCTAGTTATGATTATCCCATATTTGTTTTTCAGCTGTAGTACATCCAATGCTTTCTTCCTAGTTAGATAAACATGTATATTCACATATATATAAATTGCAACAATAGATAAGCTATATTCTGTGTTTATAATATTCTGGCTACAGCCTTTGAGCTGCAGATAAGTTGCATGTTGCTATTCCTAAACACTATTTTCAAATTCATTTGTAGTTGCTTTTAAATGAAAAAATCATTCCCAATAAAGTCTAGCCAAAGCTTGGAACAATATTGTAGCAAGTGTTCCTATGAACTATACCCAAAACAAACAGATTAAGTGGTACTTTTAAATCCCAACTCCTGATTTACAGGCTACTATTGTGCCTTAAAGATTACAGCCAGCTTTTAGTGACCTGTGCATAAATATTTCACACATGTGCAAGTCCTGTAAATATAAATTTATGAGTCTTTCTATCATCATAGGAGGTTGCAAAATCAAATTCTGCTTAAGTAGTCATTTTTCAACATAAATTTGCTTTGTTGATATTCATGGAGCTTGAGTAGTGATATGACTAACCAATCCAGCATAATCATTTATCAGTGTTTGATTGTATGAATGCGTGTTACAAATTTCAAGTCCAGAACAAGGTTTAGTCACATACAGTATTCCGTACCTAATTTTTTTTTAGTGAAAAAAAATGCATCTGGTTTAAAAGTATATACGGTAGGTAGAAATCCAGTACTGCATACCGTATTTAAACTATGAGCTAACTAGAATGGTATCACAGGCAAGCTGACAGAGAAGAAAGATTTTGTATATAGCAGTAAAGGAACCCATGAAAAAATTATTTCAAATGATAAGAAAACTTCTTGGAAGTAGTAGAAGCTTCCAATACCTAGGTGATCTAAATAGCAGTGGAAACAGATGTTCTGAAGGTATAGTAGCCAGAGTGAGAATAGAGGGGAGGGGGTCAGAGAGGTATTACCTCTTCTGCCAACAAAGAGATTCTTTTTCTGAATGAAGGGCAGACGACTGTATGAAGTCATTGTTTCAAGGTAACAAAACATGAACACTAAATGTAAAGGATGTACAAAGGCTGTAATGAAATGAGATTACACTGGGTGTACAATATTAGTGTGCACAACCTACAGAACATAAATAAACAGAGAGAAACCAGCTATAAGAGACATTTGATGTAGTGTGCAAGAGAAAAGACTGCATTAGTATGGACATGTGATGCATAGAGCTGGAAAAACAAGTACGAAGCAAACCAAGTAGAAGGAACATGCAAATTATAAATATCAATAAAGACATAGAAGTAAATGGTGAAAGCTGATCTCAAGAGGCTGAACACCACACCACAAAGGATTTTACAAAAGAGAACAACAAATGGAAAAATGCTATACTTCAAAAATAGCAAAATAGACATAAATATGATCCTGATAATAGCTGCTTGTATATCAAGTTTAGTATATAAGGAAGATGACTGTGAAGATAATACCTTATCCACGAAAGCTATTGCATTCACATCAGCCTTGAAAGTATCACAATTGAAATTTTATTTTTACAAATAAATCTATGCTAAATATTTTATTAGCATTTTGAACATTTTCAATTTGATAAAAATGACATTACTATCGTAAAAATATTTTGTATACAGTAATTGAGCAAATTTGGGCAATTCTTCCTGTTCAAATCTCAAACCATAGGAAACTTTATACTAACACAACAAAAAACCTATTTCACAAACTTTATTTAGAGTTGTTCAAAGTATTCACCATATTAACATTTTGACATATCATCAATTCATTTAATCATCAATATCAGATACCCAGTTGTTGGTTTGTTTTTATTTTGATTTGTACTGAAGTATTAAAAGCATATATGCATTTTAAAGTAATTCTTTCTTTTTTCGTTTTAGAATACATTTTGTATTATATTCATTAGCAAAATTATTAAATACTGCTTATAGTATCCATAGTCTGAAAATAATTTCATCAAATATTTCAGTTATTTGAGGAACATAGCTACCATGAGTAGTTAAATCAAATAATGCTTATTTGTCAAAAAAAAAAAATCATTAAAGAATTATTACATTATACTTTCTGGGTAGGTTTCTATAATTTCTCAGAATAATACTTCGTTTCAAAGCCAAATAAAAATAATAGGTTCTTTCTACCTTTGAAATTATGTTGAAAATGTTGAATAACCATAGAAGAGAATTTTGATTAACCATAAAACATTTCCTTTAGATCAAAATAATAACTAATTCTACATTATTATTCTCTCTCTCTTTGTGTGCGTGTGCGTGTGCGTGTGCGTGTGCGTGTGCGTGTGCGTGTGCGTGTGTATATATAATACACCCCCCATCATATCACTGAATTTCATTGAAATCACTATTCACTATTTATTACAGCAATAAAGTGACCTGGTCATTTTGTTAACACATTATTCAACAGCCTTTGATTTATTTCAAATCATTCCTTATTGTTATAACTAATATAATCTCACTGAAATTGTATTTATTTAATTATTACAAAAGTTGCTTCCGCTTTATTTCATAAAAATATATACGTAAACAAAAGGGTACTGTTTTTAATCCTTGTTGTTAACAACAGTAAATATAAGAGTTTCTGGTGAAGATTATACATACCATAATTTAATTAATCAATCAATACTCTTATTCGAAGCAAACATTATAAATAGACAAGTTGGTTGACCAGGTTATGAAGGTCACTGAAAGAGTCTTAGCTCAGCGGATTAGAGAACGTGTTAACATAGATGAGAGAGTTTGGATTTGTCCCAGGTAAGAGTACCACAGATGCCCTCTTCCTTGTAAGACAACTGCAGAAGTACCTAGCTAAGAGTAAGCCCCTCTATCTGGCTTTTATCGACCTTGAGAAAGCTTTTGACAGAGTCCCCTATTCCATTATCTGGTGGGCTCTTAGGAAACTAGGAGTTGACAAAAATGGTTTGTGAGGGCAATTCAAGCAATGTATAGAAGAACATCCAGTAAGGTTAGAATTAACAATGACTATAGTGAAGAATTTAGCATGCAGGTTGGTGTCTATCAGGGCGCTGTTCTTAGCCCTCTTCTGTTTATTATCATTCTGCAGGCAATAACGGAGGAGTTTAAGACCGGCTGCCCATGGGAACTTCTGTATTCTGATTATCTAACCCTCATAGAAGAATCTATAGCTGAACTAGAGATGAAATTCCAAACCTGGAAGCAAGGCCTAGAATCTAAAAGTCTTAAAGTCAACCTGGAAAAGACTAGTAAGTAGAAGGGCTAAGAGGGCCCAGATCTCCTCTGGGAAATGGCCCTGCTCTATGTGCAGAAAAGGAGTAGGTAGAAATTCCATTCTATGTAGCAAATGCAAGCAATGGATACACAAGAGATGTAGTGGCATCTCAGACCGACTAACAAAAAATGTAGGCTTTACTTGTGGCAAGTGCACAGGGGCAGTAAGTAGCAAGAACCCTCAGGATGCAACCACCTTCAAATGCTCAGAGGGCTTGGTTGATAGTTTCCATTACCTGGGTGACCAAATCAGTAGTGGAGGAGGGTGTTCTGAAAGCACAGTAGCCAGGTTGGAGAAAATTCAGGGAGCTACTACCGTTACTAACTACAAAAGGTTTTTCCCTCAACATGAAGGGCAGACTGTATGGTGCATTTATATGAACAACAATGTTGCACAGCAACGAGACCTGGGCACTGTGTGCTGAGGATCTGCCAAGATTGGAAAGAAATGAAGCCTCCATTCTTTGCTGGATATGCAATAGCAATATACGTGAGCAGCAAATTATAAATATACTGCGTGAGAATTCGACATAAGAGGGATTAGTTGTTGCATGCAGGAGAGGAGATTGCATTGGTATGGACATGTGATGCATATGAAGGATAACAGCTGTATAATAACATGCAGAACGCTCAAAGTCGATGGTAGCCATGGTGTGGGCAGGCCTAGGAAGATTTGGGATGAGGTAATGAAAGCTGACACAATTACACCTCTCAAAGGTAATGACATGTTATATGTGCATGTGTATATATATGTGTGTGTGTGTGTGTGTGTGTGTATATTATGCTGGTACCACAAAACATCCACTGTAAAGTGGGTGCGTAAAAGACACGGCAAAAAGCACCCAGCATACACTGTCAATGTAGTTGACATTAGGAAGGGCATCCAGCCATAGAAAACCAGCCCCAAAATACTCCTATATGAGTGAGACCCGGTCACTCGACCCAACTTGCCTCTAAATGGGACAAACCCATCTAATCTATGCTAGTGTCGATGATAGACGTTAATCAATGATGATGAAGGACTAATCTTTCTAAATAACTACATCTATTAATGGGTTATTAAACCTATTAGTTTTTCTAGTTTATACTTGTGGCAGATTGTAATAACCCAGAATGTAATAACCTATATAGATTCACCCATCTTCAAATGTGTACTACATTCCAAAGCATCAGTTATATGCATGGAGGCCAATAGTTGTCTATACTAATAAACTTATTATAAATAGCAATATTATAAAATGAAACTGTCAATAACAAGTAAAAGAATGCAATTATCCTATTTTCTTCCACTTAATTACAACGATTATTCAAGAAAATACCACACTTGCTGTAAATAATAAAATATACTGTTCTTGAGAGAAAAGCAATAAAGCATCAGAGATTTGGACTGAATAATATGTAAGTTGTTTTTTTTTATGTATGGCTATTAACAACTCATTACAAAGCAATTATAATAAAATAATAGTCATAAAAATCATCAATTCTGAAATACATTTCGTCATCTTCCAAACAAATCTCAAAGCAGTTCTTTATTGTGCTTTATTGTGTTGTCAAAGATTTAAAATATTTTATGTTAAGTGGTCAATGAAAACTATTACCCTACTTGATGAAAGTAATTTCCTGAATAGTCTATTAAATAATGTGGAATTCCGATAATAGTTTACATTTTGAACTAGTTCTCAGTGTTTCAAGAACAATGTAATTGGCTTTATAATGTATTAGAAACAATGATATAATCTTACAAATTCTGAGTAAATGCTGATTACATTTAGACTGTTAGAGAGAAAAAGAGCCAGCAGTAAAAAGAAAATGTTCATATTAGAAAAAGATTTAACAATTATAGTAAGGAAATTTTTATCATAATATAATGTATCATATTCAAGTAAGGTTTCTAAAGGCTTTTGAATATTTTAGTTAATCTTATATATAAATATGATTGTTTATGTTCTTTCTGAACAAATTTCTGTTTTAATTATTAATTATTTCCATATAAGTGTGATGTAGTCTTGTGTTTATGAAATTATATTCATCAATTCCTATTAGTTTTGTTTGTAACTTAGAGTATTGAGTTATGCAACAACATTTTGTCATCTTTCTATATCTTCTGTCAATATTGACACTGATCTCACTCTTTTAATGTTGATGAAAGTAATGGGAAAATCCAATTGGCTATACCTTTCTCCAACAGAAGTTGATCTCACACAATAAAAAGCAAATACTTTGCCTCTAACAGAATTATAGGATCATGAGTAATATGTAAATATATTTGTATGATCTTGAAACAAGTTTTAAAATTATAAACTTAAATCAATACATAAAAAAAAATATAAAAGCCATATTGATGTATTTAAGAATTTTTTGCTTTAAATTTTAATTTTCAAATTTATATAGTATGTCTGATATTTATTAACATTCTTCATCATCATTATCATCATTCTATATTTGCTTTCCACTAAAAATATTTAGTCATATATAATAAATATTATTTACTATTTATTTAATTAAAGTTAGCATTATCAGAATTGTATATCATATAGCTAGAAAATAATATACTGTATCTCAGTTATACCACATCCCTGCACAACACAAGAGATAACAAAAGAGTTTGTGTCAAGAAGGACATTCTGTCACAAAACAGTGCTTCTAAAGTCTTATCCAACTAGCATGAAAATGCAAACATAAAAACAATGATGGAGTGTAACTCTGTCCTCGGCTAGAAACAAAACTAACAGTAACTGATAAATATATAAAGGTATATTCATTAAAATGAAATGTATGTATTGAATCAGTATACAACCATTGTAATACATTAAGCTCAAAATATATATCAAAAATTATATTGCAGAAAAAGTTTTATATAGAAATAAGTGTTTTATGATTTTATATCACTAAAATGATTAATCTTACTAATCTTGATTTAAAGACAGATTTGTTAGCATATTTATTCCGTATATTTAAATTATCTTTTCATTAAGGTTTTTCATTCACTGCAACCATTTGTCATGTAAATTATGTGACAAATTCACAGTGGGGGATCTTTCAAAGTAATCTTTTTATTCGAAACCTTTCACGATAACTAATTTTGATTTGATGTCATTTATTGATTTTTTTTCCAAGTAATTGAAACTGCAAAGAACATAATAACTGGTGAGTTGTAATAGGAAATTGTTGTTGTCTTTAACAGCATTAAAGTAATAGCTAGAAATTTTCATGAGAAAAATAACAAAATGCAAATTTATCAATTAAAAAATACAAGAATATGTTACTTATGGAAATTTGTCCTTTTTAATTTAGTATTTCAACTTAAAGAAATCCATTCTTTATATGGCTTTATAAAAAAATATATTCAAAATATGCATGTTGCATAAAATTTTTACAAATAAAAATAAACATACATATATATATATATCAGCACAGAATATGGAAGGAATATATTAGGTTAATGCTTGAAATAGCAGAAAGAGCATCTTAACATTTCAGAAGCTAGTCCTTCATCAGAAGAAAGAATGAGAAATTAGATAGATTAACGGGACGAGCAGGGTGGAATTGGAAAAAATGTTTTTTAGAGAAAAATAACAGGTCCATTCAAGTTGGCATAGTGGCAGAGTCTAGTTAATATTTTTTTTTATTTGATATAAGATATTTAATCATATGTATTGAATTAGATTGAGTTTTGTTGAACCATAGATAACATCAAAATGTTTATGCCATCTATGGTTCAACAATTCTGTAACAAATTTTCCATTTATTTAAAACTCATAATAAAATATAAATTCATTTCATAAAATATCAAGAAATCAGTCAATTATAATCATTTAAACTTGTGTTTATTTAAAGGGTTTTTTTCATAGTTCTGTAATTTTAAGGAGTGTTACCCCAAAATATAAAATAATATTAATCATAATTTTATAAGAAAATTCTTTACACTCAAATGAATGAATATATATCTCTAATATTAGACATTTATTAGAAATTTAGAAATAAATTATTAAAAAGAATTTATTAAGAAAATGCACTTCTATACATTAAAATTTCATATATTTTGTAATATCAAAATTATTTGATGTGCAGCAGACTGAAAACACTAAGTCAGTGAAACTACAAGATTTAGAAAGTCTCTAAAACGATGCAATAAATGTGATTTAAAAAAAAAAATAATATAACCTCAAGTAACTGACTGAATTCAGATGATCTGAGATATATCTCAGATATAAAATCTCTGCGCCACTTCTAAGAGAAGGAACGATATAATTACAAACTCATTTTAAATCTTTCATCGCCAAGTTTCTTATGAAATACATTGCAATTAAATTAATTAATGAAGAATTGAGAGAAATTTACTAAAATAATTATTTCATTATTATGATGGTATTTCTAACAACAAAAGATTGATATCAAATTATGTTGGAAGATATTAAATTAAACAGGAACCTTTTAAAATAGGTTATTTTGGATAGATTGGTATCAAAAGGGTTTCCATATCAGGGCTGATCAAGTAAACCTATGATCAAAGAAATTCCATCTATGACAACAGTCTTATTTTTCCAATTCTTGCACATAGTAGACTACTGAATGTAACCTTCCTTCCATTTTTGAAGAAAGTAGGATGTGATTTAATTGAGGTTTGACTATATATTAAGTGACTAAATTCATGAATTAACACATCTATTAAACAAAATATTATGAAAGCCGGAACTAATCTGTTTAATCACACTGCTATAAAAAATAGTTGCGAAGAAAAAATAAAAGTGCAATCTCAAAATTAAAATGCATTGCCTCAAAATGTAGAATGGTTGATTAATTATCAATTTATTCCTGTAAAATGTGTGATATTTGATAAAAATCTACAACACCATTTTCTACTACTAATTTTTAATTGTGCACCACCCTCACCAAATCCACATGATATGATCTTCCCCTCTGCTTCCTATTATCCATATTGTGTAACACCATCTTACAGAACTCATACTGAACAATGTTTTTCTCTAATCCTTCCTTCCCAAACTGTATCCTTGCTACTGGTTTTACTCCAAATATCAGATTACAAAAAGTATCTGAATACCAACTCTATTGATACGTGAGAGCTAGCATGGGCTATGGACACTACAATTTCTCATAAAAATTATTTAAAAAATGACAAAATGGTTAGAAGAAAACTGAAATAATAATTACCTATTACTCATGGAAAATATTTTACATAGTATAAAAGAAAATAGACAATTATATAAAATATTATTGATAGCAATATGTTCTGTTTATATCAATCTCCAAATTGGATTACATAAAATTATATCTAAATATATGATGTCTGTTGAAAAAGTATCCAACCTTTGAATGTGAGAAAAAAGTACATATTTAGCCCAGCATCCCTTCCACTGTTTAAACCATGTCTGGAATATTTCTTCCAGAATGGTTCTCAGCTTCACTGTCACAATATGCATGATATTCTTTCAACTCTCAAATGCACAAAATCTCAGTAGTTGAAGAAGACAATGGGCATCACCATTTTGTCCCACACCTGACATACATTTTGGAAGTCTTAGTAATGCTGAGGGCTTCCATTGTGATGACTAAGCTTTGATTCAGGGTATTCAAGAACTCAGGATTCTTGATGGCAGTACTGGGTGAAATGAAAATGTGATAAGTTGCACAGCAACTCACATGCTGGCTATCTGACAACAATTAACATATTCAGCAAATTTGCCAAAAACCACACATGCACATAAATGTATGCAGTTCCAATCTGCCCACTTTTTTCTCCCCAACACCATTACTTCCCACTGGAAAATATTAGTCGCATACTTTTTCGACAGACCTAGGATTTGTGAATAATAGCAGCATATAAAGACAGCTGAAGAATTTATTGGTAAAATGATTGATTGAAAATATAACCAGGTTTTAAAACAAAACTTTCATTTGTCAGTTGTTAGAAAGACAGATTTGTAGTTTGTAAACTCAAGTGGACTTAAAAAATAATAGATCAATTACTGTTAGAGTTGGAGGGAGGGTATGAAAGTAAAATAACAATTATTATCCATTTACTAAAGGAAAAGTTGAGCATGGTTAGGTGAATGATAGATGAGGTAACCGAAATTCTATAAACATTTATTCTCAGTGATACTCTAAGAATAAACAATTTCCCTAAATAACAATATGGTCATTTTCCTTGCTAAAGTAGGTGCTAACCATGTGGAACCCATGACAAACTTATCATGCCTTATCTGCATCCTTCTTCACCAACTCCTTGGCTTTTATTTCCTCTGCCATCATCTTTAGTCATATCTTCTGTGGTCTTTCTCTTCTACTTTCTTCCACATTCATTTCCCTTTCCTCAACACATGACCCAGCCATTTAATTTCATTTCTCTTCACAATATTCACTGCTGGCTCTATTCCCATCTTTCTCTGTAATACATTGTCTCTCTCTCCCTCTCTCTCTCAGCAATCCTCCGATAATCCACTGAACCATTTTCACTTCCATTCTTTCCACTCATCTCTGCTGCTCGACATTCCTCACCCATGTCTTGCTCCTATAAATCATGAGACTTTTCACACATTCAGAATAAACCTTTTCCAAATAAATTTCCCAAAATAAAATAATACTAGCTGACGAACCCAGCTTCGCCTGGGTAAACAGATAATAAGAAAAGACAGGTAAAAGAGAAAATGACTGTATTGGATGTTTGTCTGGTTACAGTATGAGGCGAGTCTGTGGGTGTCTGTGTAATACAGAAAACAGTAACAAAATCTTCCAGATTCTTCGTTGTACCGTTTGTGCATAGTATATGAACAATTCTAGATGCTCCCACCTAGAATAGTGACCTCTAGGAGATGGTTCATTTTTTACCTGACTGTAAAACGTGTATCATTGCATAGACGTAGTTGTTCCACGTTTCTCAAAAGGTTGATGGAAGTTCCAATCTTTTATATTTTATGTAGATATAGATATAGATAATTAATATAAAAGATGATGCTCAGCCAGTTCGTCTTCAACCATCGCAGCACGCCGTCACTGCTTGGCTCCAGTGTTTTGTTGGCGTTGTTCAGCCAGCTCCTCTTCATTCATGGCGGCACGTCTTCGCCTCTGAAGTTCGGCATTCCGATGGCACTGTTCGGCCCGTTTTTCTTCATTGCTGGCTGCACACCGTCGCCGCTGCAGTTCACTGTTTGATAAAGTCGAATTGCTTTTATTATCAGTATTCATTTCGAGCAATTGTCAAAAAATGACACAATAATAAATATAAAAGATGTCCGTCAATGTAAAGAAAGGTCCCTATTTACTCCCTTCACAACTCTGTGTATGTTAGACTGACAGACAGGGACACAGACAGATAAACTGCGTGGCGATTGTGGAACGCCACACACATACACGCATGGAAACGCGCACATGCATGCAAACTTACACACGCACACACATGTTGATAGTTTTTACTTTCTCTGGAACGCTGCACGCACGCACACACAAACATACGCGCACGTACATACACACGCACACATGTTAATAGTTATTGAACGCAGCGTTCACACTCTCCCCTCTCACTCCCTCATTGGCATTATGCATATTACTTTCAGTTTGGCGTCATTGAGGTGGGCGGAGTCGTTTGAAACCTATGAACCAATGATAATCGAGAATTATGACACACGGAATACTGACATTGTTGAAATTAATATATAGATATGATGTAATATTGTCTAATTCAATACAATTTAACAAATCTGTCAATTATCAACATAATTTGTTTTAAGAAATCAAACATTAATTAATTATTAACCTGATTCATGTACAAATATATAAGGGCTTACTAGCTAGCAATTTTTTGAAATCCTTTTTACAAAAAAATATTGGCTTAACACTATTGTTACTATACTTGTATTGAAATACACTGCCTATGTGTATAATTTTTTTTTTCTTTTTAAATGAAAAATTTAATGAGATAGCTAATGTTTTGATTAGTAAGCTGGTGTTTGAAATATAACTTCATATTTCTTAAATAAAATTATGATGGAAGAGTTTAATATAAGTATGAATATTTTTAAATGAACAGTTGAGCACCATAAAACTGGGGTAGTTTCAGGAAGGTTGGTATCAATAGGGTTAATTTAACCATAGGATGATAAAAGTTGGATGTCAAAGCTGGAACATTTTAAGCAAATAATTTTGGTAAAGAGAAATAGGTACGAAGAATATATAAATGGACTGGACAATAGAAAAGCACTAAAAGCAGGAAAAAAAATATTTATGGATGAAAAAAATTATATTTCAGAATGAGAAAATTTAAAATAAATAATCATTAAATATATACTAAAATTTATAATTCTTTCTAATAAAAGGTCACCATTAATTTGGCTGATATTGCCTCCAGTTATTTGATACATAATCACATGCTTTAAATCATCATCATTTTGAATCCATTTTCCATACTAGCTTGGATAGCACAGTCTGTCATGATATAAGACTAGAAGGGTCAGAGAAAATTCATCTCGCTCATATGTTCCATATTTTACATGGTGTCTATGGCAGGGTACCCTTTCTAGCACCAACCACTTTACAGAGTGTACATGGTGCATTTTGTCATGACAACAGCACTACTACTCTAAAGAGTAAACTGGCTGTATGTTATCATGGCACCAGCATTAGCACATTGAAGAGTATTTATATTTAAATTAAAACATACTTTTATGTAAGAATCTTTTGTTCAGTTATTTTCCAAGCAACATCTTAATATGAGAATAATAAAACATTCTAATTTATTTTACTAAATTACTGTCATAGTGTAGCTGAGCACTGTACACAATCATTTTTTTCTTTCTTTTTTATTTCATTCCAAAATCTTGATTATTTTCAAAATTCCATGAAAATTAAAGATTTAATCACAAAAGAATTACACATTTTTGAAAATATATGGGCTACTCTACATAGGCACACAAACTTCAGAAGAGCTTTTTCAGAGTGTGGTCATATTTTGTAACATCTTTATTAATGATAAATAAAATATATGATTATAAATGCTGTAGAAATGAGATGATAGAACTGAGGTCCCTATCATTCCACTGCAAAGTGGTCGTGGAGGTGCCACGGAAAAAAAGCACCCAGCACTCACTGTAAATGAGGTTGGTGTTAGGAAGGGCATCCAGCTGTAGAAATTAATCCAGAATCAGTTCCCGTCCCACCCTTGCAAGCAGGGAAAAGCGGACGTAAAATGAAATGAAAAATGAAAATAACAAGTTAACTTACAACATGTAGATCCCAACGAGGTACTTCCAGTAAATGTGATATGTTGTTAAGTAAAGTGTCAAGGACAGATTGCTTCTGAAAGCTGTTAACATGTTGGTAATAAATATCCCTAAAATAGAAAAGTGTATTATAATAAAGAATTTTGTTCAAAAATATGTATCAAAATAAATATAATCAAAATATATATAATATACATGATGCATAAGAGAGCGTATCACTACTGCCTTTATGTGTATTTCTTGATGTGCTGTGGGCTCATCTAGGATCTTTGATACCAGAATGTTGAGATTTTCTTGAAAACATCTACATCTACTCCATTTAAATCTCACAAGTATTTTTGGTTGCATATTAAAGCACTGGGGGTCCTTGAACAAAAAGCTATTGTAGTATCTGGTCCTTACTCTAGTTATGAAGGATGGGACCACAGAGGTAAACTACTAGGGGAGATAGAGTAATGGATGACACTGTTAGCTCTCAAGAAAACTCTCACAACTACAATGAGGTGAGTAAAGACTGCCTAAAAAAAGCCTAGTTATACAGAAGACCCTCCTTTCTATGAGCTTCTGTTACCTGGGTGACCAAAATACCAGTGCAGGTGGGTGTTCTGAAAGGTGGGTAGTCAAAGTGAGAACGGGATGGAAAAGGTTCAGGGAACTACTACCGCTTCTAGCTACGAGAGGTTTTTCTCTCAAAATGAAAGGAAGCTTGTATGATGCTTATGTACAAACAGCAATGCTGCATGAAAGTGAGACCTGGGCATCGTGTGCAGAAGACCTACAAAGATTGAAAAGAAATGAAGCTTGCATGTCCGATGGATATGTAATAGTTGTGTGCATGAACGGCAACGCATCAATGAACTGAGAGAGAAACTGAGCATAAGAGGAGTCAGATTCTGTATGCAGGAGAGGAGATTGCAGTAGTATGGATGTGTGATGCATATGGAGGATGATAGCTGTTTAAAAAGATGCGGAATGTCCAAAGTCGATTAAAAGTATGGAAGAGGAAGACCGAGGAAAGCTTGGGATGAAGTGATGAAGCTAACCTTGCACACAAACCTCACAAAAGAGATGACACAGGATCAAGATCTCTGGTATTATGCTGTACTGCAGAAGACCTGCCTTCCCATGTGCACAGAATGAAACAAACATGTAGATGACACCAGTCTGTGTCAATCTTCTCTTTACTCCTCTACATTCACTCTCCCCAGTCTTAATACCCTGCCCTCACCAGCTAAATATCCAACATACCTTGTCCATGTCAAACTTGCTTACTTGTTCTCTCCAACAAAAAAAACCCTCACTCATCATCCTTGATACACCTCTCCTGTCCAACACATGCATACAAGCATGAAAGTTGGATATGTTCTACATCTGATATCTCACAATGCTGTTGCCACAGCAAAACAGCACTAAGTCCACCTTGTATGGTGATCTGATGCCACAACAAAATCACCCAGTCCATTCTGTTAGGTGGTCATGTTGGTAACACCAGAAAAAAGCACCCAGTCAACCCTGTTAAGTGGTCGGCATTAGGAAGAGCATCCAGGGTTGAAACCAAGCCAATCTACAGATCCATATGAGCGAGACATGGTCACCTAACTTGACGTCTTATAACTTTACAACCCATGTAACCCATGCAAGCATGGAAAAATAGATGTCTATTGGTGATGATGATAATTTTTATTTATATATATATATATATAATGATATATATATATATATATATATAATAATAATAATAATGATGATGATAATGATGATGATGATAATGATGATGATGATAATGATGATAATGATAATGATGATAATGATGATGATGATAATGATGATGATGATAATGATGATGATGATAATGATGATGATGATGATGATGATGATGATGATGATAATGATGATGATGATAATGATGATAATGATAATGATGATAATAATGATAATGATGATGATGATGATGATGATGATGATGATAATGATGATGATGATGATGATGATGATGATGATGATGATGATAATGATGATGATAATGATGATGATGATGATGATGATAATGATGATAATGATGATGATGATAATGATGATAATGATGATAATGATAATGATGATAATAATGATAATGATGATGATAATGATGATAATGATGATAATGATGATAATGATGATAATGATGATAATGATAATGATGATAATGATGATGATGATAATGATAATGACGACGGCGGCGGCGGCGGCGGCGGCGGCGGCGGCGGCGGCGGCGGCGGCGACGGCGACGACGGCGACGGCGACGACGACGACGACGACGACGACGATGATGATGATGATGAATATATATATATATATATATATATATATATATATATATATATATATATATATATCATCATCATCATCGTTTAACGTCCATGTTCCACGCTTGCATGGGTTTGGACGGGAGTTTTCCCACTTGAGGCAAGAGTGGTTGTCATTGCTCGCATAGGACTGTCTGGCAGGTTTTCTACAGCTGGATGCCCTTCCTAACACCAACCACATTTACAGTGTGGGGCTGGGAGGTTTTTACCGTGTTGCCTACACGGCCACATTCCAGCGTGGACTGTGTGTTTTTTTGTCGTGACACCTACACGATCTCATTTGTTTCGGCCTGGATGTTGTGGCACCAACATAACTTTACATTGAAAGAGGGGCGGTGTGGATGGGGTGGGGGTGGTGGGACGGGGTGTATTTTGTTAGAGATGCCTACTGACTGTAGTAGCTTTTACTTTGTATTTAGGTAAGGCGGGTCTTCTCTATTACTGAGTACCGCCAAAGGTCTCGGTCCAGTGACATTGTCTTGGAGAGGTGTAAGTGTGTGAGGTCGGAATTTATCAGCTCGTCCCAGGTTTTTCTGGGTCTGCCTACTCCGTGGCTACCGTCTATCTTTATTGCCTTGCACTTTGTTATACAGCTGTCGTCTTTCATGCGCATCACGTGACCATACCAACGTAGCCTTCTCTCGAGTAAACAACATCTGATCTCTCTTATTTTTAATTTTTTCCTTAGTTCGTTTATGCTTTGCCGTTCACGTATATTACTATTACACATCCAGTGGAGCATGCAAGCTTCGTTCCTCTCTAGTCTGCGTATATCCTCTGCACACAATGCCCAGGTCTCACTGCCATGCAACATTGCTGTTCGTATGCAGGCATCATACAACCTGCCTTTCATTTTTAGGGAGAACCCTTTAGCGGCTAATAGTGGTATAAGCTCTCTGAACTTTTTCCATCCAGTTCTGACTCTAGCTACTGTACTTTCAGAGCACCCTCCCCCACTGCTGATTTTGTCACCCAGGTAACGGAAGCTGTCCACTATTTCTATAGAACCCTCTGCGCAATTGAAAGAGCTAGTATTTTGTGGGCACTTGCTGCTAATTATTTCACCAGAGCACCGGCCACATGTAAAATCTATGTTCTTAGTTAGCTTACCTGTGATCCCACTACATCTTTTATGCACCCATACTTTGCATTTGGGACATAAAATGGAGTTTCTACCTACGCCTTTCCTACACACTGAGCATGGCCATTTCCCGGAAGGGACCGGCGCCTTATTTTCTTTCCTACAAACTAGAACTTTAGTCTTAGCCAGGTTAATTTTAAGGCCTTTTGATTCTAGGCCGTGCTTCCATGTTTTGAATTTCTTCTCTAGCTCGGCCATTGATTCAGCTATGAGCGTTAGATCATCTGCGTATAGGAGTTCCCATAGGCAGCCGGTCTTGAACTCCTCTGTTATAGCCTGAAGGGCAATAATAAATAGTAGGGGGCTAAGAACAGAGCCCTGATGGTATATATATATATCATCATCATTGTTTAACGTCCATTTTTTCATGCTAGCATGGGTATATACATACATGCTTATACACACACATATACATGTGTGTGTGTGTGTGTGTGTGTGTGTGTGTGTGTGTGTGTGTGTGTGTGTGTGTGTGTGTGTGTGTGTGTGTGTGTGTGCACACACACACACACACACATACACAAAACTATATAGAATGTATACATAGCATTAGACTTATATCAAAATATCTGCTAGCCCTGGTAGATTCCAGTGGATTTTCGAAATCACACTAAAGACTCGTGTATAAAAACTAGTTCATGTTTTCACACTACCTACTCTATCATATCACCTGCTGATGACAACAATGTGTGTATACATAGTTGTATAGATAATCTTCTACACATTTCTCTGAGAAGCATGGATCCATACTAAGAAAAACAATATTTTTATTATATTACACACATTTACTTTAATGTATGTTCCTTAACATATTTTCACATGCCATTCTCTGGATGCTATTTTAATATATTTCTATATCATTGTACTGAAATATGAATATCTTTTATCTCATAGATCACTTTGCTAAAGCTGTTACAAGAAAAAATATTCTTATGTCTTTGAAATATTCATTCCTATAACTAATGCTATATGCGTGTATATATATATATATATATATATATACACATTGTTGTCATCAGCAGGTGATATGATAGAGTAGGTAGTGTGAAAGCATTAACTAGTTTTTATACACAAGTCTTTAGTGTGATTTCGAAAATCCACTGGAATCTACCAGGGCTAGCAGAAATTTTGATATAAGTCTAATGCTATGTATAAATTCTATATATATATATTTATATATATTGGTAAACGGAATAGAAAATGCTGACAAATTGTTCACAGTTGAAAAATGGTTTAATTAGGAATAAAAGAGTATTAGTGATTGTATGGGTTAGTATTCAGTTGTGGTTTTAAGTTTTTAAGGGTTGCGCATTTCTAAATGCTTTTCAAAAATAATTTTGAGATAGAGTGTCCGTGCTGTTTGCTCTGATCAGAGCAAACAGCACGGACACTCTATCTCAAAATTATTTTTGAAAAGCATTTAGAAATGCGCAACCGGTAAAAACTTAAAAACTTAAAACCACAACTGAATACTAACCCATACAATCACTAATACTCTTTTATTCCTAATTAAACCATTTTTCAACTGTGAACAATTTGTCAGCATTTTCTATTCCGTTTACCAATATATAATAACTTGTGTGTTACACCTCTATTCTTTTAACTATTTATATATATATATCCTTATCATCATCATTTAACATCCACTTCCCTGGTCTTCACAGACCAAATCAGTACCGATGTGGAGCTACTGTCCTCCCAGAGAGGCCAGGGGTTCACATCTCACTTACATACAATACCACTTTCTACCAAGCGCATTTTATTGTGACACCAGCACTTTGTTTGGAAAGCCTTCTACAGCTGGATGCTATTCCTATTACCAACCACTTTATAGCATGTATTGGGTGTGTTTATCATATAGATCACCAAAACTAGGGAGGTCGTCATGTCCTTGACACAATTCAGGCATCGTCTCAACCCTCTGACGCATGGTTTTTATAACAAGGTGCCCTTCCTGTCGCCAGCCACCTTACAGGATGTACCAGATGCGTTTTTGTGGCACTGCCATGAGAGAGGTTGTTGTTCAGTCCCAATTGAAGAGTCCATTCTGCTCTGTGGATTTGGTATGGGAGGCTGAGGGGAAGGGAGTTAGGTAGGATATTCTGGGTACATGGGAAGTGAGGTGACTTGACAGGGTGATGAGTAAGGGGTGACTGATAGTATAGGGCGTGTGGGATGGTGTCATCAAAAGCATGCGAGGGGAGTGAAGTGATAGAGAAATAACTAAGGGGTGGTAGTGTAGGGAGTGCACAGGGGTAGAATAGCTACTAGGTTGGAATAGTGAGAATACTTAAGGACATTAGAGGGGGAGGAGCTAAGGAATGATACTGGAGGTGGCATGGATAGTGGGGTGTAATGATGATGAGGACAGCTGCTGGGGAGTGCTTGTGGAAGTGGATAGGACACAGGAATGGGTCGGCTCACATATGCTTCTTGTTGGGTCTTCATCAGCACACCATGCCAGCCTTCACAGTCGTCTGTTGAAAGGCTTGTTTCTTTAAGTCAATCTTCAGAACATCATCCCAATTCTTCCTGGGCCTGCCTCTTCTACAGGTCCCAGCTATTAGGATTTCTCTGCATTTCTTTATACAGCTGCTAGCTTCCATATACATCACATGTCCATACCAATGCAGTCTTTTCTCTTGAAAAGTCCTGGTTTTCTCATAGGAAATCCTAAGATTTCTATGGATGCTGCATAAGTAGCATCGTTGAACGCTTTCCAAGAAGCCTCATTGACATCAGAAATGTGGACAGAGTCGAGGGATGAGTCAAGTTTTACAGAAAGTTCCAGTCTCCTATCAGTGGATCTCAAAGCACCAACATCAACCTTGGGTGAGGTAGGAGGCTTTTGAAGATGCCTTTTGATTGGAAAATTGAATGAAACCTTACTGTGCAGCAGTACATGGTGTGAGAGATAGCAAGAAGGGTGAAAATAGTGAATGATTTTGAAATATTTTAGGTCATAGTCAATCATGTACCAATCCTTGGATCTAGGATACATCCATGTTGTCTTATGGTTTGCAGGTTATTGAAAAAAGCTATTAGTTATGCTAAGATCAAATTCCTTGCATAGTGAAAGCAACCTAAGCCTGTTTGGGTTTAATGGAGTCGTATAGGATGGCTATCGGCTATTAAGAATCTTTTTCTACTATATGTCTATATAAGGAAAGGGGCCGATCATCAGATTGGACCAAGGAAACTATGTTTCCATTGCTAGTATTATTTGTTATTCGCAACTCTGTATGTGTGTGTGTGAATACATCTATTTTTCATGCAGGTTAGAGGACCATGTCTTGTTCATTATTTCCATTTTGGCATCGTCACCACAGCTGGATGTTCTTTCTAATGCCAACCATTTCACAAAGAGTACTGAGTGCATTTTATTGTGGCACCAGCACTACACATATCACCATCCTTTTTATGTTCGTTTTTTCATGCTTACATGATCTGGATGGGTCTTTTCCAGCACAACATCCCCCAACTCTGTGTTCCTTTGTGAGGTTCACCATTTTGAGATCTATTCTCACCACTTCTCCACAAGTTTTCTTTTGCCTTCCGCTATCGCTGTTTCCTTTCACTGGAAACTCTTGGCACTTTTCCACCAAATGATCACCCTCCAGATACGTAACATCTCCATACCAACAGTTTTCTCTCATGCACACTACATTTTATTCCCGTTATCCTCAGTTTCTCTTTCAGCTCATCCATGCTTCACTGTTCATTCACGTCAACATCACACATCCATTGAAGAATACTCACTCCATTTCTCTCCAGCTTTGGCATATGCTCTGTATTTACTTTCAATGTTTCACTTCCATACAGCATTACATTTTGCATGCAAGAGACATACAGCCAAACTTTTGTTTGTAGAGAGAAACCTTTTGTTAACATTGTTAGTAGCATCTTGAACTTTTCTCATTCTGTTCTTATTCTAGCTACTATGCTTTCAGAGAAAATTGCTTCACACCCAAGTAGCAGAAATTATCATCCACTTCTATGGAGCCTTCCTAGGATTTTTTTCTGTGTTTTCAATTTTGTCTAGTTCTTATTCTGATGTCACTGATAACTAGATTGTGCCAGAGAGTGCATTCTTCTCTGGAAAATGCCTTAGCATTCATAACCATCTCTATCCAATTTTCTAACAAGCAAGTAGTTAATTTGGTTTGTGTCATTACCTGATTGGTAGGTGATCAATTGGCTGGTCAGCCAGGATGACAAAATTGCTGTCATCTGTTATTGAAGTGTGTGTGTGTATGTGTGTGAGAGTGGCCTTTGCTTCACAAACAAATTGCCATGTATTTAACATTCCACAGACAAGCATCATTCTTCTGTTTACCATAGCCATGTATCACACTTCATTTTTCTCTTTATGACAAAATTTAACCCCAATTATATATTAATATCTAGAATTTGAAGAAAAAAATTTTAATAAAAAAAAATATCTTGAATAATTGGAAATGCATAACACGATGAACACACAAGTCTTGATTTGATTAAATGGATGAATCAATAATAGGAAAAAATGCATGTTTAGAATATCACTCAGGGAAACTCAATCCATAACAAGATGTTTCATGGAAAATTAGAAGAGTAGAAGAAACCAAGTTGTAGAAATAAAACTAGCCATGAAGTATTCTATAGATTTGCAAATGAAACAGCTGCAATACACTATAAAATAAGGCAACAGAAAGGTATAAGAAATACTGGATGAACAATTTCCATAAGAGAAAGAGACAAGCTAAACTACTTCAGATATTCTGAAATATTAACAGAAGAAATCATATCTTATCTTTGTGTGAAATGATAATTACAGGCCTATCAATCTGACTTCAGGTCTCAGGAAGGTCACAGAATAAAATATGATTATATTATTAGAGGAGAATGACTGGGTAAGTGGTACTGGACAGATTTTCTGGCTGGAGGGAAACTACAAGATGAGTATTAACACTGATTGTCAACTCTTAATGTCTAGCACCACATGAAACCAAATTTGCAAGAGATTTTTGAAAAGAACAAAACTGCATTACAATTGTGTCATGTTAAAAATTAGGCTTTAGCTTACTGCAAATTTCACAATGATCTTAGTAGTAAAGATACTATAAACATTTAAATTAAAAATAAAACATAAAATATTTTCTGCTAAACCATTACAGGATATCAAGAGTTAAACAAGCTGCTCTAACTATTGTGAAGATTTTTGGCAATATAAGTCTTCTTTGCCCACTTATTACTGGAAGGGTTATGAGGGTAGAATCCTCAAGCGTGCCTTCCAGCGAGTCCTGGTCAGGAACAACCATCTCCAATTGATCCAGCTGCTTCCCAAAGCGAAACCAACCAAGCTCTGGATGTTATCCAACCATCCAGCTTGGGGTTTACACCTGGGTCTCCTGCCAGTTGATTTTGCTTGTAAAATCTGTTCAGCAATTCATTCCTGATACATTCTAACATGTCCGTTGTATCGAAGCTGTCAATTTGAAGAAGTAGTGACTGCCTGGAGCAACACTGATATCTGAGTTATGCACTCTATGAAGTAACATTACTCGAACAACACTTCAGATTCATGACCATAGTTAAGGGTTGTCACAAAACTGAATTGAAGATAGTGAGTTTAGCTTTTACACCTACCACTGTTCTTCTGATAACCAAATGCTGAAGCTGGCACATTACTGCACCAGCTCCAGCAATTCTTGCAATTAATTCAGCCTCACGCCTTCCATCACTCATGAACCTGCTCCCAAGGTATTTGAACTTCCCTACCTACTTCACTGAAACTCCACTCAAATGTAGAGTGCATTGCACAAGCTTCCTTGAGAGGATGAGTGTCTCAGTCTTTGCTGCACTGATTTTCATACCTACCATGCAGCAATCAGTAGCATACATACCATAGCAATGTCAATCCTATTCATGAAGAGAATGAACAGGAGTGGTAACAGTACATACCCTTGGCAGAGTTCAACACCTACATCAAATGGTTTTGACTCATCACCATTTATCCGAAGAAAAATATATAGAGACATAATGGCTACAAGAAGCTGTCCATTGATCCTATACTCCTGGCAAACTTTCCACAACAGGTCCCATGGAATGCACTCATATGTCTTTTCAAGGTCTATAAAACAAGCATACACCTCTTGGAAATATTCCCACAATTTCAAAAAGACCTAATGCTGAGTAAATATTTGGTCAGTTGTGCCGCATCTGGAGTGAAGACCACACTGTTTGTCAGCTAGCTTGAACTCAACAATATCCCTGCATCTCTTTGCCAAACACTTAGTATAGACTTTACCAGGTAGACTTAACAAAGAGATCCCTCTATAATTAGAGCAATCTTTCTTGTCTCCCTTTTTGAAAATTGGAATTATCACTCCTGATTACTATTGCTTCGGTACCTTTCTAGAGATCCAGGCCAGCCAGCACACAAGTCAGCCAGAGATTACCTTCTCTATTTAAGGCTTTTAACATCCAGAGCTGAATTTCATCCTCCTCAGAGGCATTACTACATTTGAGCTCTTTAATTGCTCTTGTGACCTCAGCAACCGAGAGGTTAGTCATCACTCCCAGATGCATCTCATGTACATCAGAAGATGCTGTTATGGCCAGGTTTAGGAAATCAGCAATGTATTCTCTCTACCTCTTGGAGATGTCCCTCTCTGCAGAGAGAACCCCCAGATGCATTCCTGATAGCATGTATGAAGGAGGACTTCTTATTATCAAGTTGGCAGATGGTCTGCCAGAACACTTTATTTGCTGATCTGAAGTTGGATTCCAGCTTAACCTCAAAGTCTTTACATCTTAACTTTCAACGCCTTTACTGTCTCTACTGCGACTTTTTATGCCTGCTTGTACTACAAGAGCAAGAAGGAGGACATATTTCCAAACTAAGCTTTGTAAGCCTCCTTCTTTGCTCGGATGGTATCTTAAAGCTCCTCATTGAACCAAGGGGCCCTTCCACCACACCAAGTCGCCTTTGGCTACAGAATTTAACAGCTGAAGCAGAAACTGCCAAGCTAAATAATTTCCACTCCATTTCAAGGTCCTTAGCTTGCTCAGGAAGTTCTATCAATTTGAATGCAATAGTATCCTCATACCTGGTCCTGACTTCCTTATCCACCAGCACTTCCCCCCCTTATCCTGTAGGTCAAGCTGGACCAGCCTAGGCTTTCTTGGCTTTATGTATTCTGAGGTTACAGAAAACTAGATAGTGATCAGTTGACCATTTGGCTCCTCTCTTAACATGAACATCCAGCACAGAATCAAAGAGATCAGAGACAATAACAAAATCAATTATTGATCTCTGTTCTTAATTTTCATTATACTATGTATATTTATAGATGTCTTTGTGCTGGAAGATGGTGTTCATAATAGCGAGTCCATTGCTTGAACAGAAGTCTAATAAGACTTCTCCATTTGTATTTAGATTAGGATTGCCGTTCCTTCCAATCATTCCTTTCCATGTCAGGTGGTCAGTGCCAACATATGCATCAAGTCTCCCATTAGGATATATAACTGAGTCTTTACTTTTAATGTTGCAGTGTCTTCATCAAGGAAGGATCTGTATTTGGGCTCTTTGTTTGGTGTATAATCTTGCACCATCCACAGAGATCTATCTTTCAGTCTAAGCTTCAAGAGGCAAATCCTCCTTCCCAATGGGATCCAGTCTATAACACATACTGACTACTGACAGTTGAGGCTTGTGAGTAACCCCGCTCCTACCTGTGCAGTCATTTCTGGCACCACACCTGAATACTGAAATTCCATCCTCCATCCAAATCTATAGTATCAGAGCCATGGAACTTTGTTGAGGAAATCCTGACAATATCTAGTCAGCAGCATGTGGTTGCCTCCACTTATTCCTGCTGCTTACCTCTAAAGGTTGTAATATTCCAGTTAACAATTGTTAAAGTTTGCTCTCTTCCGGACCCATGCTGGGATCTCAGGACAAGCAACCTTTGTGTGTCCATCCAATGCCTCCCAGAGCAGGCAATATAAGTCAATGGTTAATATGTTATAAGCTACTTGAATAAAGCATAGTAAGAAAACTAAGAGATTGTATACATTTTCTAAAAAGATAGAATTGGAATTGGTACAACCAATAACACTTTTGAAAGCAATGCTAAGGCATATTTGGTCAAATGATATTGATATATTTCCGTTGCTTTAAATTCATATACATAGATAATTGAACCTAATGAAAAGTATGAGTATACAAAAGATTCAATGAGAACTCATAGATTGTAGAAAATCAAAACGCCAAAGGTATCATCATCATCATTTTACGTCCGCTTTTCTCTGCTATACAAATATAATTAACAATAGAAATCTACTCAGATTCTTTACTAGAAATAACAGATAGTTTCAGTCACTCAGTTGACATAATTAGTGATGAGTGTTATAGTGAAGTATAGTTTCAAGAGCAACAAAGGGCTGGACAAATTTCAAGTAGTCAACAAAGGCTGTTTGTCTTCATGTAAAAACAGGCTGTATGAAGTTTGTATATGGCATATGTGGTTAAATAATAGCAAGATATGGGCATTGAATGTGAAATGTCTGCAATGGGTAGAGAGAAATGATTTGAGTGTCGTTTGCTAAATGAGTAATGGAAAATTGCAAGAAAGGCAGAGCACAAGTCAGCTGAAATAGTGGCTGGACATTAAAAACATTTGTTGATGCATGCAGAAGAGACAATTATCAGAGTGTGATGAACATGTGATGGTGAAAATGAAAGTGAAATCCAAGATGTTAAACAAAACAGACAGCACTGAATCAAAACAACATGTGATTTTACATACAATAGATCCATGCAACCCCTACAAAATATATACAAAAATATAGAATAATATAGAAGAACAAGCGCTTATAAAAACCTTTAATCTAGTAGAGCAATGTAATTGCAGATAATCTATTTACTCTAGGCTTTGTTTATTTTTGTAAAACTTTTCAATCTGCAAACTTGTAACATCGTAAGATTGTAAACAAAGAGATACTATGATAATATAGGACGACTATAGTGTAGTGCCAAGTTTTCATGATTTTGTTTATTACTACATTTTATATTGCATAATTTTATATATATATATATATATATATATATATATATATATATATATATATACATACATGTATGTAAGTGTGTGTGTGGATTTTCTTTTGCTTATGAACAGTGAATCTTCAAATAGATTCTATATTGCGCTCTAGATCTTATCACTTTATTTAAACCAACTAACACTGACCCACAAGCAAATATATTGATTCTTTTCATATGGAATTCAATAGATAGGCTGGGTAGACATCTCATTCCTGACATAAAAGAATTTTCAAAGATACTCCTAAAGCAAGTATTATCAAAACTATCATCAAGTTCCATATATTATTTGTTAAATTCTCGAGGCTTCATATATATTGGCTATGAAGTCATGTTTTATGTACTTTGAAATTATATATTTCATTAAATTCTTTGAGTGCCAAAAATATACTAGTACATCTTTTACCACCCATTCCTTGTATGAAGACATATATTAGTTTAGTTTGTTGACAATCTATCAAATGTCATGACAATTCATTGTTATAAATTAATTGATGATGTTATCCACAGAAGTAGACAATAATTTTGGCAGCTAGTACCAAGTGACTGCAACATCAGAAAAAACTGCAGCCTCTAGAAAGAGGCTTACTAATAAAGAATCTGCAGAGCTGTACACCAATTGCTATTATCTTTCTGATGAAATTTCTTCATTTCCAAAATAATGAAGATAGTCCAGAAGAAGATAAAGGCAAACTTATGAAAATGCACCTAATAATTGATGCTGTAATTCAAAATATTATCTTCCTTATGAACACAATTCAATACATGAAGGGGGAGGACAATTTACCTTCAGATTCTGCAACCCTAAGATACGTTTAAGATATTGTATCAGGTCATATGTATTTGCTGATTCACACTCAGTATATTGTTGGAATCTTCTGATATATAATGGCCATCAGACCCATCACCAGAGGAGAACTGGATGGCTCTGCCTCCTACGTTTCAGTGGTGCACCTTCAGATTCATAGTGATATGCCTTTTCAAAAATTCTGCTTTAGAATTATTGAATTATTAGAGTACAAACTTGGAATGTTCTGAATCCCCTACTAAGCCCCAAAGCCTGATGGCAACAAGCCTGATAGCACTGAATACACTTCATTGTATTGTCTTCTGAGTCATTGATATGCTTGTTAGAAACTTTTATTCACTTTACAGAGACAGGTGAAGTCCTTCCTGCTGATACATATGTTGACACCCTCAATTGAAATAGGAGTGAACCACCAAAGATTCATTGTCATATGGCAAAATGAAAGGTGTGTAAAAACAAAATCCACAAAGCCTACTGATGAAATGAGTGTTTGAAAAATGGGAGGTATGTAAAAAATTGAATAAACATATATTGGCCACTGAGAACATGAATGGTGATGATAAAGTCGACCAAATACTATCCTATCATCTCATACTGTCAGAAAAATCATCAAATGAATCAAGAAGTTCTTCCTGTACTTCATTAAATTAAGTCTCCATACTTCCTATATTATTTATAATGAAAACAATCTAAGCAAAAACATGCCGTTGCTAAATTTCCAGGTGGATGTCAGAAAAACTATATCCCTGTATGCTGGCACCTCATCTGTTCTGTTACTATAACAGAATTTAACTGAATGTAACAGAATTTACCCACCACCCACGAATTCATATAAAGTACAGAATTTAACTGAAACTGTGTAAATGCGTATATAAATATATACATTGACTATATAGATATGCAAACATTTCAACTTCTTGTATTTCCCTCTAAATTGAAAACAAAAAAATGATAAATATTCTTCATTGATTTCTGACCCTAATTGGGGTCACAGCAGAGAATATTTACATCAAACAATCACGAGGAAATAACTGCTGGCTTTACATGTAGTAGCAATCATGAAAATCCTTTCATGATTATTAAGACTAATACTTAGATGTTACTTATTTTATTGACCTTATACAGAATATAAACTCATGAAGGTATATATCTAAATACAGATTTTATCAATCTACCACCTGAATTTCAACAAAGAATTTTTTTAAATATTGAGACCTAATAGATTTGACGTTCATTTACACAAAAATAAGGTAACATTTGTTTCTTTTAAAGCGGTCATTAAGCATCTACACAGTCAAATATATTCAGTTTTAAATACCTTTTAGTTCTGTAAGCATCAGTTTCAAGAAGCTGGTATATAATTTCTAGTAACTTTAGTAGAAGACCTGTAATGAAAATAGAATTAATGAACTGCAGCTTTTATAAATTATATTTACAATTACATGTATCATTAAGTTAATATTACCACCAACTATAAGCTTTTGTGGGTAGGAAATGATGATGGGTTAGGTCGGTAGGCATTTTACTGGCCGAGAGCTGGATCAATAAGACAATAGAGGTAGTGAGAGTCAGTAATAGAATAATTAAGATTTAGATTAGTTGTAGGCAAGAGTTCTGACAATTATCTCTACCTATGCTCCCCAAGCGGGCCTAGGTAAAGAAGAGAAAAACTGCTTTTACGAGCAACTTCTAGAAACAACCACAATGACAGAGAACAGAGATCAAGGGGACTTCAATGGTCATGTTGGACATCCCCAGGATGGATACACTGGAGTACATGGTGGTCATAGTTATGGCTCAAGAAACGAAGGAGTGAGGCTTCTTGAATTTTGTGATGCAAGTGCACTAAACATTTGCAACACTAATTTCAAGAAACCTACCAACGACCTAATAACCTACCAATCAAGCGAGCACATAAGCCAGATTGACTTCTTGTTAGTTAGGCAACGAGACTGACAGATGGTCTCAAATACTAAGGCATACCCAGGGGAAGAATGTATCCCTCAGCATAGGTTAGTCGTTAGTGATATATCAATAAGCAAGAGACAAAATGAGATATACAGGAAGGTGTGGAAAAGGAAGGTCTGGAAGCTAAAAGACCTTTCACTAAAATATAAATTTAGGAAAGCCCTTCAAGATGTGTATGACGAAAAAGAAGACGAGTTAGAATCGTATCACATAGATGATAACTGGAATTTCTTACGTGACAACTTACTGCAGGCTACTGAAGAAACTTGTGGCTGGAGCAGAGCTCGATCAGACAGAAGGTGACCTGGTAGTGGAACAGCATGGTAGATAGGGCCATTAAAAACTAGCATGGAAGGCTTGGAAAATGGTGGGAGTAGAGACTGATACACAGCCGCTAAGAGAGAAGCTAGGTGTCAGGTGTACTTGACACGCAGGGAAGCTGAGAGTAGGAGGTTTGCCAATGCTCTGCGACGAGAAGATCAGAGATGTGCGGTGTTCCGAATTGCAAGGCAGTGTGTCAGTGTAAATCAGGATGTTGTTGGAGATAAGTGTGTCCGAAATGCTGCTGCTGCACTTAGTGTCACTGATGCTCAGAAAAAGGAGGCCTGGAAATGTCATTATGAGAGACTGATGAATGTTGAGAATGAATGGGAGAGAGAGAAACTACCCCCAGTAGACCCGACAGAGGGACCAGCTATTGAAATTGACGACTATAGCGTCAATGAGGTAATTAAGGAAATGAAAAGTAGTAAGGCTGCTGAGATGCTGAAGGCATCAGGAAAAGTAGGATCAGGTTATGAAAGCGGCAGAAAAAATACTAGCACAACTAATTAGAGAAAGGGTCAAATTAGATGAGATGCAGTTTGGTTTTGTGCCTGGTACAACGGGTACAACAGATGCCCTCTTCTTAGTGAGACAACTACAAGAGAGGTTCTTAGAGAAGAATAAGCCACTATGCTTAGCTTTTGTTGACCTAGAGAAGGCTTTTGATAAAGTACCCGGATCTGTCATCTGGTGGTCCCTAAGGAAACTAGGAGTAGAGGAATGGCTGGTGAGGACAGTGCAAGCTAAGTACAGGGGTGCTGTCAGTAAAGTGAGAGTAGGAATGGAGTTTAGTGAGGAATTCCAGATACAAGTAGGAGTACATCAAGGTTCGGTCCTCAGCCCACTCTTGTTCATTATAGTCCTCCAAGCCATAACAGAGGAGTTTAAGACTGGCTGCCCATGGGAACTTCTCTATGCTGATGATCTGGTTCTTATGGCAGAATCAGTAGAAGAGCTAGAGAATAAATTCTGGCTATGGAAACAGCAGTTGGAATCAAGAGGACTGAGAATGAACCTAGCTAAGACGAAAGAGGACAAAACTCTGATTCCATCAGGAAAATGGCCATGTTCGATATGTAGAAAAGGAGTTGGCATAAATTCTATAAAATATACACAATGCAGATCTTGGGTACACAAGAGATGTAGTGGGATAGCAGGCAAACTAACAGGTTGGGAAAACTACATATGCAGTAGATATACAGGGAAATTTGACAGAAGTTGCAGTGATAGACACATTTTTCAAATGCAGGTAGGATCTATAGAGGTGGTTGATAGCTTCTGATACCTAAGTGATTAGATTAGAAAAAGAGGAGGGTATTCCGAGGCCATAGTATCTAGAATAAGGACAGGTTGGAAGAAGTTTAGGGAGCTGCTTCCTCTATTGACAAATAAGGGTTTCTCCCTACGAACAAAACGCCGGTTATATGATGCCTGTGTGAGATGCGCGATGCTGCATGGTAGTGAGACATGGGCAGCAACTGCGGAGGATATGCTATGGCTGGAGAGAAATGAACCAAGCATGCTCCGTTGGATGTGCAATGTCAATGTGCATGAATGACCAAGCCTAGACGAGTTGAGAGAGAAACTGTGCATAAGAAGAATAAGCTGTAGTGTGCAGGAGAGAAGACTGCATTGGTATGGACATGTGATGCACATGGAGGATGACCGCTGGGTAAAGAAGTGCCAAAAAATCCCAGTAGAAGGAAGACACCGTAGAGGAAGGCCACAAAAATTATGGGCGGCAATGGTGAGAGCAGACCTCAGATTGCTGAAGCTCACGGAGGAGATGACGAAGGACCGTGACGAATAGGATCCGTTCCACCCTTGCAAGCATGGAAAAGCAGCTACATTAGCTAAACAAAGAGAACTTCATGGTGGTCCATAGGTATGCTAGAAATAGCAGCTAAATAATAGGAACCTCATGGTGGTCCATAGGTGTGCTAGAAATAGCAGCTACAGTAGCTAAACAAGGAGAACCTCATGGTGGTCCATAAGTGTGCTAAAATAGCTAAATAGGGGGAATCTTATGGTGATCCATAGGTGTGCTAGAAATAGCAGATAAATAGGGGAACTTTATGGTGATCCATAAATTTGATAGAATAGCAGGTAAATAGGGGAAATCTCATAGTGGACCAAAGGTGCACACAAAATAGCAGCTACATCAGCCAAAAAGAAGGAACCTCATAGTTGCCCAAAAGTGTGCTAGAAATAGTAGATAAATAGGAGGGAACCTAATGGTGGTCCATAGGTGCGCTAGAAATAGCAGCTAGATCAGCTAAGCATGGGGAACCGCATGGTGGTCCATAGGTAAGCTAGAAATAGCAGCTAAATAGGAGGAACCTCAGTGGTCAATAGGTGTGCTAGAAATAGCAGCTAAATAGAAGAGCCTAATGGTGGTCCATACATTTAGTAGAAATAACAGCTAAATAGGGAAAACCCCATTGTGGTCCATAGGTGTGCTAAGAATAGCAGCTACATCAGCTAAAAAAGGGGGACCTCGTGGTGGTCCATAAGTGTGCCAAAATGAACCTCATGGTGTTCCATAGGTGTGCTAGAAAGAGCAGCTACATCAGCTAAACAAGGGTGGTCCATAGGTGTGCTAGAAATAGCAGCTAAATAGGGGAACCTCGTAGTGGTCCATAAGTGTGCTAGAACTAGCAGCTAATAGGAGGACCTCATGGTGGTCCATAAGTGTGCTAGAAATAGCAGCTAAATAGGGGGAACCTTTCGTGGTCCATAAGTATGATAGAAATAGCAGGTAAATAGGGCGAACCGCATAGTGGTCCTTAGGTATGCTAGAAATAGCAGCTAAATAGGGGAGGACCTCATGGTGGACCAAAGGTGTGCACGAAATAGCAGCTACATCAGCTAAACAGGGGAACTTCATGGTGGTCCATAGGTGTGCTAGAAAGAGTAGCTAAATTTGGGGAACCTGATGGTGGTCCATAGATGTGCTAGACATAGCAGCTACATCAGCTAAACAGGGGGAACCATGCTAGAAATAGCAGCTAAATAGGGGAACCTACTGGTGGGCTATACGTTTACTAGAAATAACAGCTAAATAGGGGTAACTGCATGGTGGTCCATAGGTGTGTTAGAAATAGCAGCTACGTCAGCTAAACAGGGGCAAACCTCATGGTGATCCATAAGTCTGGTTGAAACAGCATTATGGTGCCATCCAAAGCCCCAGCCCCCCTCCCCTCAAAAGGTAGTTTCATACTGAGAAGAGTGCATTGCATGGAGTACCATACCTCGAACTGAGGCGCCGTTGGTGGGGGGGGGGGGGGGGGGGGGGCAGTCAAATTGGCCTGTCCCTTAGCAAAATAAAAAATGTTTCTGCTTTGGGCCCAGCTCCCATACTGCAGTCCTTCACCTATCCTTCCTCATTGCGCCGTTATCCAGTATCTAGGCCCCTCAATTATGGCTATGCTGTGTGGTGGTTTCGGCACAGCCAGCTGGCCTATTCTTCCGATACTGGGCCATGAAGCCACGGCTACGCTATGAGATGGGTTAGGCTCCTCGTATCGGTGCGATTCAGTACTGGGTTCCAATGGCCTCTTTGCATAGTAGTGCCATCAAACGCCAGGCCCCTCCAAAAGGTGGTTTTGTACTGAGAAGGGTTCGTTGCTTGAGAGGGCCCAGCTCTGAAACTGGTGTGCCACTGTGAGATGGGTTTGGCGTGGCCAACTGGCCTGTCCTTCCTCAAAGTGGATTCACGTTGCATCCAATACCTGAACTGAGGGTCTGGTGTGTGAAGGGTTTGGCATGGTCAACTGGCCTGACCCTCCTCATAGTGGTGCCATCCAGTCTCAGGCTGCCAGAGTCTGATTTCGTATTGAGAAGTGCCTGTCTCGTGGAGAGTGCCTGGCTTTGACACTGGGGTGTCTTGTGAGAAGGGTTTGGCGCAGCCAACTGGCCAGTCCCTCCTCATAGTGGTGCCATCCAATGCCAGCCTCCCAAACTGTGGTTCCACACCTGTCCCTCCTCATGGTGGTGTCATCCAGTACCAGGCCCCAAAACTGTGATAGTGTTGTGTGATGGATTTCCTGCAGCCAACTGGCCACCCCTCCTCATAGTGGTCCATAGTCCATTTTGCATTGTCTTAGCCTTCTTAAAACATTTTCTACATTATATATAGATGTGTGTAATTCATAAACATAACTATTAAAGTTTGGTGAAGAAACCACATATTACATATTTGGTCAGTAAAACAATTGATTATATACAAGTATTTATAATAATACTGTAGCATTTTCATATATAAGATGTTCTGTTACTGATTTCAGTGAATTTAATAAGCCTTTTTTGTTTTACTATATTACTTCAGTATCTATTTCAGTAAAAAGAAAATCAAACCTAATTTTTATTTCTATATTTCAATGCAAAAGCTATTAGTTTGTTTAATTTATCAATTAACTTACTGTTATATTATAGAAAATACTATAATCAAGGGTTTATATATATTTCCTTTGTTGTTTAGCTAATTTAAGGTGGCATTGATCGATTCACAATTTTGTATAACCAAGAAATAGTTACAGATTCTATAGAATTCACTCTTGGTATTTGATGATTTCATCATCATCATCATCATCATCATCACCATCATTGTTTTAACATCCATTTTCCATGCTACCATAGGTCAGACGGATATATCAATTTAAAAGCATGAATAGAACACTAATCTGTTTTATGCTATGTTGTATAGTTACAACAATAATCTGATCATTTATTGGTTATTTAGGCATCTTTTGAATGAAATACATTAGGGTTATTTTTTCTTTTCTTTTAATCTATGTATGTAAGTAAGTATGTAATGTAATATAAGATATACATAAGATATAATGAACATATATTTTATATCACAAGCATATGCATGTTATCCAGAAATTCAATAACTTGCTTAATATGAACATACAGAACATTTTAAGTCTTGATACCAACACACCTCAAAATACCTTTGTTTTTATGAAGCAGAACCATCCATTTTAAAGGGTACCTACTAAAATTAGAACCTTCCAGCATAATTTTATATGAGACATTTTGTAGTGTTACAAATACCTTATTAAAGGAATTATAATTTTAGTCAATCCTTCCCAATCTCTTCATTATATGATTAAAATACAAAATATTTCATTTGAAATAAAGTGATGAAAGTGTTAATTGCTGTTGTCAAAAGAGATATATCAAATTGTTTCTGGTTATGTAAGTTACATAGTCATGACCATTTACCAGGCTAGGGATAATCTGCCACATTTTATAAGCCTATTGAAGTTCTGGGTTACTGTTGTCAAATACACATCATAGAGCAACTTAATAATTAGTCTAATACAGAGCTTTAAATATGTTATTCCTTTAGAACTGGATGCAGGAAAGGACCATAAGAGGAGCTTTATTTGTTGTTTTAAAATAACCCTTTAGCTCTGTTACTTGATATATCTTGAAGTGTATGCTCTAGATGAAACATTGGGTTTTCAATACCTGCACAAGCAGAGTACACATTTGCTCACTTGTCTCATTCAGATTGCTCTCAATGATATTAGCAGCTTTAGTTGGAAAACAATAGAGAGAACACACAACTCCAGGTCAGTAACAGATTCTTTATCCACTCAAGTCAAAAGCAAAGTAATGATTTGGGACACCACTTGCTGAGGACAATGGCTGTGTGGTTAAGGAGTTCACTTTGCAATACCTGGTTTCACGTTCAGTCCCACTGTGTGACACTTTGGGCAAGTGTCTTCTACTATAGCTTCAGATTGATTAATACTTTGTGAAAGAAATTTTCTAACAGAAACTGTGTGGAAGCTTATTGTAGGCGAGTGTGCGTGAATGACCCTATGTCTTTGTTCATATCCAGGAACTTAATGGTTTGACAAAAGGAGATCAAAATAAATACCAGACTCAGAAAAATAATTACTGGGGTCAATATAATAGACTAAAGACAACTTTCAAAGCAGTACCAGTCTAATGTATGGCCACAGTCTAATGACTAAAACCAATAAAATAATAAAAGAAATTAGAAAATTATTTGTTCCTTTAGGGCTTAACTATTAATATCTGGAATACAGAACAGCTTCTCTACACTCTTCCTTCTCTATATTAATCCTTTAGCATTTAAACTAGCGATATTCAATCAGAATTCTCTCAACTCTTTCTGTTCAAACCAGCTATAACCATCCACTCATACTGATGTTAAGGTATTGTTCTCAAAATAAATAATATCAAAATCTCATAGATTTGATATTATGTGAGGTAATGCCATCATCATCATTTTACATCCGCTTTTCCCTGGTTGCAAGGGTGGGACAGGAACTGATTCTGGTTTGATTTCTACAGCTGGATGCCCTTCCTAACACCAACCTCATTTACAGTGAGTGCTGGGTGCTTTTTTGCCGTGGCGCCTACACGTCCACTTTGCAGTGGAATGATATGAACCCCAATCCCTATCATCTCATTTCTACAGCTGAGTAAACTGGAGCAATGTGAAATAAAGTGTCTTGCTCAAGGAAACAACACATCACCCGGTCATGACCACAATAATAGTATATATAGAGTAATGTAAATGCTAAAGAGTTAAACTACTTCTATACAGATAGTGCTATGCTTTATTACGCATTAACTTTCAGAATATATTTGTCATCTACATTCAATTTAAACACCTCATATCAGATATACATTGAATCCATGAATAGAAAGACACCTTGAAAGGAGTCTTGATTTCAAACAGCGTAAAGATTCAATCACTATTTCACTATTCATATCATGAAAGCAGTCATGTATCTCACACTTTCAAATTAAGCTCACAATTAAACCTCAAGGTCACTACAAATACTAAACCTCCCAATGTTTAATGCTCTCCTTACCACCCTACATATATATATCATACAAGGGCACCACAAAAACTAGGATTCCTACTTCAGCTCTGATCAGCTACTGTATCAATACAAATTTCAAGTAAAACCCACATATGAGTACTTCTCACATCTATGTGACAGTGCCTCTGTTATGCACACTAACATCCCTAGCAGCATTCAAAAGAAGGTAATTTGACTCATAGGGAAGGATCACCAGCATGCCAACCTCAACTATGCTGTTCTTTTCTCTCTTCTTTATCACTACCAAAAGGGCTTCTAGTCCACTAAACTAGCTAGCTGTCTACTGTTTCCACCCTAACCTAATCAACCCATCTTTCCTTCTCTTGTCATTCTCACTGTCACACCTCCAAGATCCTCCCTACATTAAGCAGTTTGCATACCACTACTACTTCCTTGGCACTGTAACACTTTGGAAATCTCTCCAATAACTTCAGATTTCCTATCGACATTGATCTACAGATGTTCAAGGTGAATATCTACTTAATCTCTCCTGCCTTGGAAGGCCTGAAAATGTCATAAGCCTTACTCTCCCTTCTCTGAATATCTTAACCCTTTAGCATTTAAACGACCATATTTGGCCAGAATTCTCTCACCTCTTTCTCTTCAAACTGGCTGTAACCGGCTGCTCATATTGATATTAAGGTATTGTTCTTAAAGTAAATAATATCAAAATCTCAAAGATTCCATATTATGCAAGACAATTATGTGAGGTAAAGCCTTTACCATGGAAATATAATAGTAAATATACAGTAATGTAAATGCTAAAGGGTTAACATGTTTTACTAAAGGTAATAAACAATATTATGTTAATTCTTATAACAAGTGGACATTGGCATTTGTTTCTGCATTAGTATCACACTCACTTCTGCAATCACACATGCATGTATCTATGTGTATCTTACAGACTACAAAATGTAAAAGGATATATGTTAGTGTCACTTCAACTTACTTGACTGTTATGATATTCTTTTCACAAATGTTTGTTTTGAACACTTAATGATCAACTATAACATACCATGTGCATTTGTATATTTATATATATCTATAACTCCTCTGCCTCCTTCACTGTGTTTGTCACCAGAACTAAGTCATCAGCAAATTCAGCATCTGATATCTTTTTAGCCTTAACTCTCCTTCTCTGAGCCAGTGCTACAGTAAAGCCAGAGTCCTGGTGTTTCTCAGCCGCTCATACTGACTTTAAGATATTGTTCTCAAAATAAATAACATCAAAAATCTCGTAGATTCAATATTATGGGAGATAAATAAGATAAAGCCTTTCCCACAAAAATACAATAGTATATATAGAGTAATGTAAATGCTAAAGGATTAAAAAAAAAATTAATGTAATTTCTGATAGTACAGTTATCAAATCCATTTACAGGTGTATAATTAAACAGCACAAATCATGTCGTTAATTGACTAATCTTTTGCATTGTTCATAGAATTAGAGTTTCTGAATGGATTTATGAATTATATTTCTAGTGACAACTATCCTACAAGAACTTATTAAAACAAAACTATTTTTTTTTTCTAATTCTATTTTTTTATGCCAAATGGCCTGAAACTTTACATTCAAAAACCTTCTACCATAATTTCCTGTAAGAACCTTTGTCAAGTTACATCCCAAACAACAGTTAAATAATAAGGAAGTTACTTATATTTCTAAATCTCTTGAAATTCTTGATTATTTCAAAATCGACTGAAGTATATTGGCAGTGTTTTTTATTAGAAATATGGTAACGAAAGTGTTACATTTTACCCTATATTTCACCCTCTTAAGATGAAGAAGAAGATATTTTACATGATATTTCCATTTTGTATTCAATGTGGAAGATATAAAATATTTTCAATTTCCAAAATTAAAAAGAATCATATGTGTGTTGTTTTTTGAAATCTCTATAAATTTGATTGACCTTAACAGACAAATCTTTATAGATGTACTTGCAAAAATTTGCAAGAGCCCTATTTATTTTTACTTAGACAACCCATCATAAACCTAAGTAAGTTATTTGGAAAATCCAGTATAACTAAATTGCCATATTTACCTTAATTCTACAATTATGATCACAAGAAAGAACGTAAAGTCCTGTTAACCCTTTTGTTACCATATTTCTAATGAATTTCAAATTAATTTGAAAATAATCAAAATTTTAGAGGGATTTAGTAATATAACTAACTTCTCATGATTTATTTGATGCTTAGTACATAACATAATTTTATTTAAGAATCTTTTTTATGATGGAGGTTTTTTAGATAAATATAAACACTTTAAAATAAAGTTTTATATCATAGAACAAGGGTGGCTTTAGGTGGTTTGTTATTGAATCGGGGTTAAGTGAAAAATCTTATTCAAAGATGCATGCAATGGAATCAAAAATCATAATCGATCAAAGGCTGGGAAATATATATTGTAATATTGTAATTTTTTCTTCAAATAAAGATATTTTTTATCTTCATTTATATGCTTAACAATTTCTTCATAAATTTATAGAAAAGATTGTAAAATATTCATTTATTCAGTGCATTGGTTTATATCTACAAAATTTCAGAAAAATAATTAAATTATAGGGAATTTAATCTTTCTGTCATAACAATTTCATCCAGTCTATATATGCAAAAATATCAGATTGAACATATGCAAGTTGAATTTTTTACATTTTTTTTCCTGATTATCTTGATAAAGAGATTGAAACACAGATAAATTAATCAACATCTTTAAGGCACCAACATATATGAGAGAAAATAAATGATAAATAAATAAACCCTCAACAAATATCTTCCAACAGAAAATGTACTAAAAGAAATTTCATGATAGAACTTAATATCATCTGTCATTTATGAGACAATACAAATGGAATTCTGTCAAATTACATTATGTGGTTATCTACATTGCAGAACACCTACATTACAATCTTATGTTAATGAAAATAAATTCAAAGAATCAATAGATAAACTAATTACCAAATTTTCTTCTTGATCTTTTCAAACCAAATGATATTTTTGAAACTTTCGGTTCCGTAACCACTTCTAACCCAAACTCGACAGAGAACCTGAAAATTAGCAAATACTCTTGTTAATTTTAAAAAAAGAATATCAGTATATTTTCTATATTCATACGTATATTATAGTGTGTATGTGTGTGTAGTTAGCTATACTTTTTTTTTTATTTTTTGTCAGGTGTAAGAATTATTGATATATAAGCAATTTGAGGTTTGAGAGAAAGTTATTGTGTGCAGTGTTATGTTAATTCTAACCCTTTCATTACAATATTTATCATGATTTTCAAATGATTTTAAAAATAATCAAGAATTTGGAAGGATTTTGCAATATAACCAACTTTTTCATTAAGTTGGTGTTTAAAACAAAGCTTCTTACATAAAATTATGATAAATATAATCAGTTTAAAACAAACAGTTTTAAATCATAGAACCGTGGGTGGGGTGGTATCAAACTATAACTTATTCTTATAATTGATACAATTAAAAGTGAGATTATTAAGTGGATGGGCTGCAAGTTTAAATCTGATACATTTTGTTTCTGTTGTTGAACACCACCTCCAAATCAACCATGGCAGAATAGACCAAAGACTATTCTACCATCTTTAATCACTGTAGGACTACATTATCTAATGTTTTTATTTTATGGGGTTTGATGCAAGTGAAATGTTGCTGCTAATACTAGCAGGTTCAGCAATCCTGTAAAGGCTTCCTTGTACAGTTATGATGCATGTTGTAGTGGTTCTTGGCAAAACACTTTAGTTAATACTTTTCATTTCACCTTGCTGTTACAAAAAGTCAATACATCTGATTTCCTGCTGATATGCACATCTGCACAACCAACCATGAAAGGTTAAGTAATTGACTATTTACTGAACCTATGTGTAGCATGGGTAAAGAGGAAGCTAAACCTTTGTAAATTTTTCCTCTTCTCATGTCGCAAACAATTAAAAGACATGACAGAACATCAATACATCAATATTTAAACATGTCTAAACTCTACAAATACGCATAAAAGATACCAATATTTTCACTTACAAAATTATGTGTATGTGTAAACATGAGTGAGCATAAATGAGTGAGTGAGCATGAGTGAAAAAAATGGATCTATGTCAACGGTTTCACACAAAGAGAGAGGGAGAGTAGTGGATTTCGGGCAATGTTTAGATTTTCTTCTCTAGTTTTTTTAATAGATTTTGATAATAGAAAGTAAGTCATGGACAACTGGGACTGGTGAATTCTAATAAACAGAAAAGTGCTGAGAACAGAGCCCTGGTGCATACCTGACTAAGTGTTCAGACTACAGAATATAGTGCTCAGTCAAAGACCATTTCAATGAATGTTATGCATAGAACCATGCTCTTAACTCAGAACTTCTGTCAAACTGTTTCTAAATATATTTGTTTATAATTTATTTAATTTTTTCATTATAGATCCACTATTCTAACTATTTCCAAATTTCTATTCACAAATTTAAGGGCTTAAATTGTACAGCCAATCAACTACATTGTACAATGACCCAATAAAACAATTGACCAATCACAATTGCCATATTATGCAGTTGATTATTAATAACTTGATATCTGTGAAAACTTTCAAATGTTCATTTGTAATTTAAGTTGATCCTTCGGTGAAAAACAATTTTATTACACTTCATATTGACAGCTGGAAATAATTTGTTGACTTTAAAACAATTAAACAATATATTATAGGAGGGACAACCTAAAATTATCAGTATTTTAGTATACACTTTTCCTTCTTTTTCTTTTTATTTACTCACATCAATAACACCACTAAAATCCAAGGCATTATAGAAAAGGGAAAAGGAGAAAACCAAGAGAACATAATTCAAGGAAAGAGAAGATAATTAACATTGCTTTTGAATTTTTGCAAATTGTAGTGGCCAGGAAAGTAAGAAGCCAGATGAGAATTCCATAGGTGAGATGTGTGAGGGAAGAAACTATCAGAATAGAATTTGGGATTACATTTAGGAACTTCAATTCTAAAGGGATGAGACCTAGCCACAAATCTGGTACTCTATTAAAACTCATGAAGATATAGCAACAAAGTAGAACACTCCCCAGAAGAATTTCCATGAAAATCCCAATCAAGAATTTTTATGTCCCCTAATATAGAAGGTGATCAGTAATTTTTTAACTACAAAAAAATTATGAATATTTGAAAGATTTCCCTAATGAGGCCTTACTTTGCAGATCCCAACATAGATATCTACCACATAATATGACAGTTGCAATTAGTCGATTGCTTTATCAATACATTGTACAGTGTTGTTAAGCTGATGATATTTGTAAACAAAGAAATAACAGAAACTTTTTTTATAGGTTAGTATGCAATTTTTATCAATAAGAGTAATCAGTTTTGAGATATATATAAGGTTTATCATATATGAATTAAGTCGCCATCACAGCTATTACACGAAAATTTGAAATAAAGCGTATAGATGATATTTGACCTATGCCTTATGACTTCATTGAAGTTGCAGTTTAAGATCTGAAATTTCCATACTGGAATTCTCTTTTATGTTAACTGTTTCCTTAAACAACATGCTGTGAAATTTCTATTGCATTATCTTTACCAACAAGATCTATTGTTATCTACTTCTATTGATAGTTAGAAAATAAAAGGACAAATTATATGCATAAAAGACTTATATTTATGAACTTCCACCCTTTCGATCATCATTCTATGTCAGCTTTTCCATGCTTGCAAGTGTTTTCAAGCACAGCATACCTCCACTCATTGGGGTCCTTCATCATCAGCTCTTCAAGCTGCAACAATTTAAGATCAGCTCTCACAACTTCTGCCCATGTTTTCCTTGGGCTTCTACTGGGATTTCTTGGCATTTCACACAAGGATCATGTCCATTTTATATGCTAGTATGAGTCATCATGGTCTGAGACAGAGGTTTGAGAGCAACATCTTACTCATACATTCCCATTTTTGTCATGCTTTCTACAGCTAAATACCTTTTCTAATGCCAATCATTTTACAGCATGTGCTAGGTGCATTTTTGTAGCACCAGCACAACTCTACAGAGTGTACTGGGTACATTTGTCAAAACTGAATTATTTTGAGCAAAGTAATTTGGGTATGTGAGTGGTTAATACCAAACCATGCTAATTTTATTTAAATTACTATTTAAATACTACACTTTTCCTGATATCATTAAATTCTGATACTATTGACAAATTTAAAACTTCTGAAATATTAAAGATTGAACAGAAAATAATAATGCAGCTAAGAAGTAACAATTAATTGTCATTAGCAATTCAGATAACACATTATCTGGTATATAAGCAATCTTACTGCACTATCAAAAATAAAGAGGATATTTTATACAAATTATAAGGGTTATGCGAACTTAATCAAGTGCAATCATTTCCAAAGTAAAACTATAACTTCAAAGTCTAATAAGTACATGAAACAAAATTTGTCTAATTTTTTTTTTTAAATAATACTATTACTAAGAAAAAAAGATTTATAGTATTATAGTATTATAGAATTAAAGATTAAGATAACATAGATTTCAAAAATCATAACTAGATAATCAATATATATAAGACAATAACAACTCTTAATATATTTAAGATAAGTTTAAGATAAAAAGTATTGAAATAAACAGCATAATTATATATTCTATAAAAGCAATGCTCTAAATATGAGTTTGTTTTTTGGTTTCTGCACTTAAGTAATATCAGTATGTATATGTATATATATACACACACACACATACATATATAATTTCAATATTGTTCTTAATTTTTCTCACTTTCATTTGGTTATCAATTAAGTTAAAAGACTTGATTTCAAAAGTTAGGATAGATTACATCTAATTAAGGAAGTGATGCAATGAATGGAAATTATTTATTTATTTTTTAACTTAATTACTTATTTAGGATTTCCAGAACTACAAAATTTAACATATTATTAAAAACATGTAACTCTTCCAAGTACTTCCACAGAAAATATTGTAGTCAAACTGAAATAATTGTTTCTACTTTTGGCACAAGGCCAGAAATTACCCCAGTGCATTACTGGCGCTGTATTTTATCGCCCCCATAAGGATGAAAGGCAAAGTTAACCTCGGCGGGATTTGAACTCAGACTGTAACACTATGTTGCAAAGCATGGCGTCCGACCCTCTACTGATATTGCCATTTTATGTCTGTTTTTCCATGATAGTATATAAGATAGCTTCATAAATCTTAAAATTAAACAACAAAACCATCAAGTGCAACAAAAACTAGCAAATGGTTGACAGGGCCATTATAATGCATGAGCATGCAGAATATTTTCTAGGGTACTCATGAGCATAGGGGTTTCATGCAAATATATCTATGTTGTGACTTACTGTCAATAAATGCTATACCAAACTATAAATGTTATTGGAAAATGCAAATTTAGATCTTTAGCATTTAATCCGGCCATATCTGGCCAGAATTCTCTCACCTCTTTCTCTTCAAACTGGCTGTAACCAGCAGCTCATACTGATATTAAGGTATTGTTCTTAAAGTAAATAATATCAAAATCTCATAGATTCCATATTATGCAAGACAATTATGTGAGGTAAAGCCTTTACCTTGGAAATATAATAGTAAATATACAGTAATGTAAATGCTAAAGGGTTAACATGTTTTACTAAAGGTAATGAACAATATTATGTTAATTCTTATAACAAGTGGACATTGGCATTTGTCTCTGCTTTAGTATCACACTCACCTTTGCAATCACATGCATGTATCTATGTGTATCTCACACGCTTCAAAATGTAAAAGGATATGTTAGTGTCACTCCAGCTTACTTGACTGTTATGATATTCTTTTCACAAATGTTTGTTTTGAACACTTAATGATCAACTATAACATACCATGTGCATTTGTATATTTATATATATCTATAACTCCTCTGCCTCCTTCACTGTGTTTGTCATCCAAACTAAGTCATTAGCAAATTCAGCATCTGATATCTTTTTAGCCTTAACTCTCCTTCTCTGAGCCAGTGCTACAGTAAAGCTACAGTCCTGGTGTTTCTCCAGCGCAAAGTGCATACAATAGTCCACTGCAATAATAAAAAGGTAGGGCGCCAATGTAGCACTCCAGTCAGTATCTCAAAGAACTCCGTCAGGTGTAATGACTTGGGCTCTGGTGTTGGTGTAGAGCAGTGATATCAGGTCCACTATCTTCTTGGGGATTCCATAAGCCTGTAAGATCATCAGGCAGTGACGGTCCATAGAATCAAAGGTCTTCCTAAAGTCAATGAAAACCATGACAGCAGGAAAACTCTTTGCTCTAGCTCCCTCTAATATCCTCCTCAGCATCAGGATGTGACTGGTGGTTTATCTTCCCTCTCTGAAACCATTCTGGTTGTCTCTGAGCTTCTTCTCCATCTCGGGCTGGATCCTATTAAGAATCATCCTGTTGAGGGTCTTTGCCACAAGTGATATCAGTGAGATCTCCCTGTAGTTGTGTTGGTGTTAGAGAGATCTCCCTTCTTTGACACTGGAATGATATTACTCATCCTCCACTGATTCGGGGCAACTGCCTTCTCCATGCCTGGTTACAGAATCCAGGTTGATATCACCAAAATCACACCTCATCACCTCTAATGCCACTCCATCTTCTTGGCTCTCTGAAGCTCCTCTCTGGCAAAGGGTCTCAATATCCAGTTCCTCAAACAGCTGCCTGTCAATGAGTGCGGGGCTGAAAATGAATGAGATTAAGACGAAGTATCTGGTAGAACGTTAAGAAGCCGGAGAAGATTATGAATGTAGGCGGGAAGCCGCTAGAGTTGGTTGAGGACTTCCTGCATCTGGGAGCAAAGATCGGGAACACAGAGGATGATGTGGTTGAGAGGAAGAACAAAGCCTGGGCGGCGTGCCACAGTTTGAGATTGGTGTAGAAGTCGGACCTTTGTGAAGACCAGAAGATCCGCTCTTCGTTGCTACAGTGGAGTCTGTGCTGCTGTATGGGTCTGAAACTTGGACACTGACCAAGAAACTCACTCAGATGGTGGATGGGTGCTACACGAGAATGTTGAGGATGGCTCTGAACATTAATCAGTATACACTGAGGATGAAGAACAGAGCTGAACAGGAGCCTTCCAAAAGTCAGCTCGAGAGTAACACAGAGGAGACTGATTAGCTGGACATGCTCACCGACATTCAGAGTTGACACTGAATTCAATGCTCCTGTGGGAGCCCCTACACGGACACACTAGAAGAGGGAGACTGAGGTTGACATATATTGATGCCCTAAGGACAGAGACAGGTCTCTGGGAGATGAAGGACATGGTGGCGATGATGAAGGACAGAGACCGCTGGAGAGAACTTGTCCATGGATCTCAGGAATTTTGCCTGCCCTATATAGAAATAGATATCTGTAACTATAAAATTTACATATGCAAACATACAATACATTTCCTATCCAGTCATGTTCCTCCAATAAGAAGTTTGCTTTCCAATTACAAGGCCCTGAACTCTAACCTTACATTTGTCCCTGTAAATAGTTAACTCTCCAAAGTTATTCATACATTTAATCTTGTATGTCAATTGCACATACACAATGAACATTTATGCAATTATATCTTAGAAATATATTATTAAACTATCATTCTCATCTTTAATCACTTCAATGCATTAGTAATAAACATAAACTATAGGGTTTGTCTTATGCAAACCATTAATTTATCCAGATACTAACATTTAGCAGCACAATGAGCAACAAGCAAGTATATATTAGAAAATGCATGTGCTGTATCATGTGTACATCATATAGCATTTAACAGAATTTAAGAATAGCTCCAAGCAGCTGGACAGATTTAGAATGGAGCCCAATACATGTGGGTCACAAAAGTAATTTTGGTCAACTGGTAAAGTAAAACATAGTATACAAACAGCATATGTTAAGGGACAGTCCACCTTGTGGTCCCAGCTGACAGAGTATGGTGAGGGAGATGTGCTGGAACAGCCACTCCACCTTGCCGGAAGTCTCCACTGCCACAGGCTCAACCACAAACCTATCAGAGGGTGGCTGATACTGGAACAGTTTGCCCTCTGTAACCTGGCAGGCAGCAACGGCTGGGCTGGTAGCCAAATTAAATTTATGGTTAAGATAAAGTTTGGTTCCCATCTTAGATTTGTTTGTTTCATATGTTCATTTCATATAAGAAGGTGGCTGATACTGAAACAGTTGCCTTCTTTGACTTGTCAGGCAGCAAAACCTGGACTGGTAGCTGAATTAAATTTATGGTTAAGATAAAGTTTGGTACCCATCTGAGATTTGTTTGTTTCATAAGTTCATTTCATTAAAAACGTATTTACACATAACAGTAAATATCACTTAGAAATAGTTTACTTAGAAATATATAGCCAACCAAACTACACAAATAAAATACATTGAATAAAATTATATGTAAGATTTAATTAAAAGAAATAATTGAAAATAATCTAATTTTACAGAAAGCATAAATATTTGAAACAAAATCTCTATTAAATTTGTGAAAATATAGCAATATGTATTTTATTTACAAAAAACAAACTTTAAAATGATTTTAGAATTTAAACCAGCATTTCAAATTTATTTAGAAAGAAAATGTTAGTTATGATTGCGTGCATGCACACACACACATATATACATACACACACACAATTATATAGGAAATTAATGCAAAAATTAGAATATTATCATTAATATTCAGGCTGTAAACTAAAAACCATAAGAATTCCTCATGAGTAACATCAAACTGACAGGTAATTTCCATGTTTCTTTTACCAATATTCCAGATTCCAGATTTTTTGAATTGAGATCTTCAGAACAAGTTGTCAATCCAATCACCATTGCTTCATAGGTTTTTGCACCCAGGAGAATGAATTATGTATTTTTTTTTTCCTATTGAAGGTTGCTTTATAAAATTTGTATCATTTTTACTTTGATTCCCATGATTTGTTTTTCTTTTTGTAGCTGATTGGATTAAGAGCCAGAACACACAGGCTCATTCTTTATATGTTAACATTGTAAGTCATCTTCATCATTTACTTTTTGCTTAGGACAAGAGCACAGTTTTACATGGTTTTGACTTGTTATTATCGTTATTGTATTTTGATAAAATACACATATGTTAATAAATGTCCTCTGGGGCCTAAATATAATCTTGAGGGTGTACCATTATTCTAGAATGATGGAGATAGTCTGACAGCTGACACTGAAGCAGCTGTATTCTTTGTGTGTGCGTGTTTTGTACATAGGAGTGAATGCATAGATGTGTGCTTAGTTTATAAAATATAATTTTAATGTTTAAGAATAGCACAGGTTTTTCTACTTCCTTAACAAATATATTTATCATTTGGATGAGCAACATCAATTCATGCACAAATCCTGCTGAAGAAATGTTTAATGCAATAGTTTGTTGGTTTGCTTTGATATCTATGTATCAACATTTGTGCTAGTGCACAGTAACAAATATATACTTTTTTTTTAGCAGGTAAAACTATGAATCTTCTTAGAGTTCTTGAAAAATTTTTGATTATCTGAGCAGTGGCATAAATTTTTAAAAGTCACTGAATAGGAACTATTAGAGCTTTTACTATTTTCCTTCATTTTAGTAGAGAAATAAAACCTCAGTACATTTGTTTTTCTAATATATATATGAGCATAAGGATTATAAGCTTCTTCAGTAAAATCACTATTTGTATCTCTTTCTCTTAACCATTTTAATACCAACTTGCCTGAAACCAGCCATGGTTGTATGCTATAAAACTGCCCATTTTAAAATGTTCACACTTATAAGACCTCCCATCATAATTTTATTTAAGAAAACGTTTAAGTAATGTTCCAAAAATCAGCTTACAAATAAAAACGTTAGTTATTTTATTGAATTCCTCCAAATTTTTATTATTTTCAAAATTAATTAAAATCCATTGACAGTGTATTTCATTAGAAATATGATAACCAAAGAATTAAATGATATTTTTTTCAGCGATCTATTTAGCTTAAGAATTTTACCAGAATTCAAATTATAAAAGATATCAAGTAGCATTGTAAAAAGATTTTGCAAAAGTAGTGTAGATACAATTCTTTCTGAACCTAGTTTGTAAGGTCATATTGCTTTTAGCTGCTACATAATCCAATGAAATCCCAAAATAAATCTATGCTGTTCATCAATCCTTAAAAGTATACAACCTATAACAGATACATGATATCACAATGCAGTATGACATTCCTAACTTATGCACCATTCGATTTCCTTTTTTTATAGGCAAGAAAAATCCTTTTATTGGTAATATGATTAGAATTCCAATAAATTTCTTCAAGTCAATCTTGCAATAGAAAAAAACAGCTCTTGTGGTTATGGAATCACATTTTTCTTCTGCAATAATCCATAACCATATTGCAATACATTAACGATATATATAACCTTTTCACAAAACTATATAAGAACATATAAATTCCAAACTTTGCAAGTATAATTTATGAATAAACAATATTATTTTATTGCCTTGAATTGTATTTTCCATCCAGTATTTCATATATATATATATATATATATATATATATATATATATATATATATATATTATATTATATATCATATATATATATTAACTAGAATAATATTAATAAGAAATAGTAATTTTATTTTAATTCAGTAGTTAATTATTATTACTTTACTATCAAATTTAAGTTATATAATGTTTTCAGAGACTAAAATAGAATTAAGCTCTCGGAAAGTTTCTTGTACAAGCCAAAAAAATCATGAATAATATTAAAACCTATGCAATGTGTGTATATCGTCGCCAGTTAAGAAAATATTTCCTATGATTTATTATACCTATAAAAGCATAAATCATATTCTTCAATTATCAATATTTTATATCGTATCAATTCAAAATACCACCATTTCATTGAATTCCATTGTTGTCAATGTAAGTGCTTTGAGGAACTGCAATCAACAAGCTATTTACAGGTCAATAAATCAATATTCACTGGATGGTTTCCCTTAATTTATTGTAGTCACTTTCTTAGAATAACAACAATAATCTATATGAATTATAAATCACAACCTTCTACAAAGATTCACTTTGTCCAAATAAAACAAAAATAGTAAAAAGTAAATTGGAATTATCTCATAAAACTGAAATAAATATCTTTAAATTTAGAAAGTACTTAATTTTTCAATAAAACATTGCTAAAAGATAGCTTTATTGATGTTGACCCTGATATGCCATATAAATTAATTTTAGGAGAATAAATAACAGCTTAAATTGATAATATGCCTTATAGTAGTTATATATTATCCATAGAAAATATAGGAATATTTCAAACAATTTACAGCAGTTACGTTTACAGTGAAATGTGAAGTAAATAATATGAAATACTGACTCCTAGTGTACTTTTGTTCATATTAAACTTGTTTAACACCTGAATGTTTTCATAAAAGGAATTAGCAAAGCAATTTCGGAATCTAGTGAAGAAACTTCATTTTCAATTAAACATACATTTTTGCACTTAAGCTTGAGTTAGACTGGTCTACATAAATACCATTTCATATACTTTAAGCTTGTGTCATATATCTGAAGCTCAATACTCTTAAGTCACAATCAATCTTATTTTAAGTCTCCCTTGGTACACTTCTATTATATTTTTACTTCCATTACAAACTCACAACAACACTTTATATATGTGCCCTCATTTTGATGTTTGATCTTGTTTATCAACTTATGCTCAACAACACCATATTTAACACATTGCTTTGTAATTGTGACTTAGAATATTGAACTTCATGCTTTCCTGACCACTACAATTTTCAAAAATTCAATAGCCACATCAGTCATTGTCATCTCTCTGAATTGTATTCTGTCTTCTCCCTTCTCAGAAACCCCTTGCATTTTAATAGCCTTGCTTGGGATGAGTAAAAGAAAAAGGTGTAAAATCCATTTGGCACCCTTACTTAATTGCCATATAGTACTACCCATCTTGGTCTGAGGATTAATGTTGAGAAAAGAAAACTTCAAAAGATTGGAGACCTGGAGGATGATTCTGATATTTGTTTAGAAAGAGTACCTGCAGAGGTAGATGAAAATTTCACATGCTGGGAGGCATCAGCTGAAGGAACAAGGTAGCACGGTAATACCCATCATATACACTTGTATAGGCTGCTTTTCTTTGAGATAAGAAAGCCCTTTGATGCTAAATGTATAAGCTGGGCTTTTTCCATCCCTTTGAAACTCATAGCACTGTGTCACTACTAATACTACTTCCAGCATTGTCACATAAATAGAGGATTATCTAATAATTCCAGGCATAAAGTATAACATTCAGCTTAAAAAATGTTTTTTAAACCGATAAAAATTATGCAAATGACTGAATTCAAATGTTCTCAGGTGTCATGATGGGGCATGAAACAAAGATGTTAAGAACTACTGTTAATAGAGGAAAGAATCTAACTTTTCTATATATTTTTGAGATGAGCTATTACTTGAGTTGTAAAGATTTTTACTTAGTTCAATCAGGTATATGAAAATAGAAAATATTAGGTTAACAGTTAATCAATATTTCTTTTTCTAACATGAATAAAAAGTATTTTATGTTGACTGATCATTATAATTTAACATGTTGATACTCATAATGAGCATCACTACATTCCCTCTATTTCTATATACATGATTCTTAGTCTTGCCAAGTGAGTAAAATATGCTTTACTGAGAAGGTCTAATAAGACCAAAATATGTCTAACATTTCACCATTTAGCTTTAAAAACCAGATCCATGCCAATTCACATTGTCTACATTGTCCAAAATGTTCAGTTAATTGGATTTAATGGAGTTCTCTTGCTTCTATCTTTAAATTTTAAACACTCCCAGAAATGTTTACCTACTAATAACTTGGATGACACCAGTTAATCCAAGTTTTTCAACTCACAATATTACATATATGAGATCTTACCATATCTGTATTTAGTACACAGCACACACACACCTGAGGTACTTTTGCCTTAGCCATATTGTTGATATTCACGTGTGCCACTACACTCCTTTTTCTATGTATACTGATTGCTTCTCAATCATGCCAATTGAATAGAATAAGACCAAAACATGGTTGCTGCTTTCATCAATTGGCTTCAAAACCAGCCTCACTCCAATCTTTATTGTTTATATTGTCAAAAAGTTTCAATCAATTGTCATAAACAGTAAGATTACTCCCGTTTTCCCAAAGTGCAATAGGATTTACTGTTTTTTCAGTCAGATTCTATCTTTTTTTTTTTTTTTTTCTTTCTTTACTGTATGATGTATAGGTTCAATACTAGGTGAACAGTTTCCACATAAAAAAACTCCATTTATCTCATTCTTTTTTCTGTTTTTACAACTAACTTTTTCATCAGTCATCATTAACTCTGTATATTCATATGATGCCTATGTGCATTACACAGTCTGCAAGCTCATTCACCTCACAAGTTGAAACCAATCCTTTTGGTATCTAAAACTATGGCCAACAACTTTGTGGTATCACCCTCCTAGCCATTCCTCAACCATGATAGCTCTCTTTATAAGCTAAGCTAACAAATAAAGATACATTTCACATTTGCTGCCTGATTTAATTCTAACTCAAAACTGTACCCACTCAACATAACACCTGTAAAGGTCTCCATATACAAATCATTATCGTCTTTCTCAGCATTTTATGTCTATTTTCCATGCTTGAATGGGTTATCTGATGCCAAGCTTCTCGGTATTGTTCTCTGCTTCTCTCATTCTGCTAGTCTTTCCATACCTGTCTCTTAATCTTAAATGTCTCATCCACCCAGCATTCCAGCATCATGTAACTTTCTGTCTTCCTGGGGCCTTACTCTAGCCATAGGCCATGCTTGTGGCCTTCAGTAGGTTATCTCTCAGGAACACCCACTGTTTTGTGTTGTAAGTCTTTATCTCCTCTTCCTTAATGTCATAAGCAGCAGGGCATCCCTGAATTTGACACTGGCCAAAACATCCCTCAGCTTCAATGTCCTTCTCCTCCAAATTGTATTCTGTTTCCAAGTTTGTCTAGCCCTAACTAAAATCGCTAACTACAAAGTTTTGTTGGGAAATGCGCTCCCCATCAGGAAGGGAATTTGTATTTACAGGAACTCCATTCTCTGCCCCAAATGCAAACAATGGGTACACAAGAGATGTAGCGGGATCTCAGGAAGCTTAATTAAGAATGTAGGATTCACATGCAGCAGCTGTGCTGAAACAGCAAGCAAATAGCCACAGGAAACAAGTACCACCAATCTCTGGGAGGGCCCTGTAGAAACAGTAGACAGCTTCTGCTACCTAGGTGACCGAATTAGCAACGGAGGTGGGTGCTCAGAAAGTACAATAACTAGGGTAAGAACGGGATGGAAGAAGTTTAGGGAACTACTACCACTGCTAGCTGCAAAAGGCTTCTCCCTCAGAATGAAAGGCAGACTGTATGATGCGTGTATCCGAACAGCGATGTTGCATGGTAGTGAGACCTGGGCGCTGAAGGTGGAAGACTTACGTAGATTAGAGAGAAACGAAGCCTGCATGCTCCGATGGATGTGTAACAGTAATATACGTGAACGACAAAGCATAAATGAATTGAGAGAGAGACTGAGCATAAGAGGAATCAAATGCTGCGTGCAGGAGAGGCGGTTACGCTGGTATGGACATGTGATGCGTATGAAGGATGACAGCTGCATAAAAAGGTGCAGAGCACTAGAAGTTGATGGAAACCGCGGAGTGGGGAGACCCAAGATGACTTGGGATGAGGTGATAAAAGCCGACCTTACCCAACTACACCTCTCAAAGACAATGACACACGACCGTGACTTCTGGTGTCACGCAGTAATACAGGGTACCCGACCTCCCATGGGTACATGCTGAAGCATATAAACAATATGCCCCCACTCCCCCCACCGCAAGGTGGTCGTGGAGGTGCCACGGCAAAAAAGCACCCAGCCCACACTGTAAAGTGGACGTGTAGGCGCCACGAAAAAGCACCCAGTACTCACTGTAAATGAGGTTGGTGTTAGGAAGGGCATCCAGCTGTAGAAATCAAGCCAGATCAGTTTCTGTATGAGCAAGGCATGGTCAGCCGACCAGACACTGCCCACAACAGGACAACCCGTCTAACCCATGCTAGCGTGGAAGAACGGACGTAAAACGGTGATGATGATGAACAATCGGTCTATTTCAACTTCTGGTGAAAATAAAATCTATCTAGCTTGTGTGCTCATATGACTTATAAATGATCAGGTGGTTTTCTGAAGTTAGTATTGCCGATAGTCAGATCATTAGCTTCACAGAACTCCAGCAGCCTTGATCACTTCTCATTTCTTTTATCAAACCCAAAGCTTCAGTGGATACCATGGAAACCATCACAGCATTGCCTAACATATCCATTAAAATTGCCAGCCATGATTACTAAGTCACAGTCACTCATCAAATTGGTAGTCTGCATAAGGGATTCATAAATGTTGTCTTTCATTTAATCTGGCAGTCCTAATTGTAGTGTCTATGCAAGGATAAGTGTTACTGATGTTTTATCTCAGACTAACCTAAGCTTAAGAATGTTATCACTCACGCTATCTGCCTTAATTACCATATCTATCCATTTTTCTTCAATCAGAATACCTATTCCACCTAGCCCATGGCTATTACCCACCCCTAGTTTCTTGTACTGAGCATACATCCACTTCCTTTTGCTCTGGCATCTCTACTATCTTCCCTAAACCACTGTTCATTATACCAGCATTGATGGTGGTAGCTCTAAAGTTTGGAACATATAGAAAGAGGGACTGCGGCAGAGGGTTGCTGTGTTGGTATTGGTTTTCTATGACTGAAATGAAGAGACTTTGGATGGCTGCCCAACCACATTTGAAGGGTTCATAAACCAGATGAATTTATACAGCTTTGTAGTCTACTTGCCACCAATTTCACCAAGCATTAAAAAACTGCTACAAAAGAAAGAGAGGGGATAACCAGGATGCACTTAGTAATTTAGAACTTTCTACAATCTTAATTTTAAAAGTCCATGACATTGCTTAATGAAATATATGTATGTATGCGTGTATGTGTGTGGAGAGAGAGAGAGAGAGAGAGAAAGAGAGGGAGAGGGAGAGAGAGAGAGAGAGAGAGAGAGAGAGAGAGAGAGAGAGAGAGACTTTAGAAGTTTCAAAGCAAAGATAGTGATAATACATTGATTGAATAAATGACAAGGCAATTGATTGAGGAAAATTTTTAAACTACTGTCTTGTATAACCAGTGACTTGTGACAAATTGGTGTTGATGCAAAATAAAAAGGCCAGTGTGTGTATGTGTACACACACACACACGTGGAACCATGTGTGTCCAGTTTAGAATAGGTACACATATCCCTACATGTTGTAAAAAGCTACAAAAAGAATTAGTGTCAGGAAAGACATTTGGCAGTAAAACATTACCTTAAAAAGTCCTGTCTAACTTATCTCTGCATGAAAAGATAACATAAAATCAATGATGATGATTGACATCAGTAACTTCAAACAAATAAAACCATCTGCTATAGCAACATCGTCTGCTGTTACCCATCTTTTAGTCAGGGAAGGAAGAGGAGCACCTATGACCTTTTAATTGTTTAGGGCTCCAAAGACTGATTGGAGAAAAAGAGAAAGTCATCCTGAAACTGGAGACTAATACTTCCAACAGAGTGAAGCCTGCTAAATACATACAAGGACAAGGTAGTGATGTTAAACCAGGTAACATATTAAATCTACCATCTACGAACTGAGAATGCAATGAGCCAGAACATATACTACAAGACATTTCACCCAACGCTCTCACAATTCCACTGATCTACCATCCTTAACTGGTACTCTAATTCATTGACTTTGAAAGGACAAAAGATAAAGATAACCAAGAAAAGATTTGAACTCAGATTACAAAGGGCTTGAACAAATACTGCAAAGCATTTTTTACACTCAAATGGTGCTGCCAATTAACCACCAGAACTAGTCCCCTATCTTTGCCAAAGAAACCTTCCTTTTTCTCTATAGGAATATATCTCTATCTTGGATACTTAATAGCTGCATCCATTGGCTTTGAGGTGTTAGAGATAAGAATGATACTCATATAATCAGAGTGTTTGCCATTCTAGGTGAAGGGACACGCCAGCATGTTTTCAAACACCTATCAGTGAACACCAGTATACATTCTGTAGAGCTAGATCTATTGTGATTCTACTCTCCTACATCACTCAGCAGTTGTCCATTGTACTTGAAAATTCAGCAAATCAACAATGTTTTTGCATTGACAGCAGAAAAGCCTTTGACTGATTCCAGCATGATAATCTCATATCTAAACTGCTGCATATGAGCTCCATCTTATTCATTTAAAGGATTAAAAGATTCCTATTAGATTGAACCATTACAACTTGTGTTTATGAAGACTCCAGCTAACCCACACTATTAACTCTGGTGTACTTTAAAGATTTGATTATTCCCTAACACTTTGCCTCAGGTACATTTATCATTGCTAATTTAGGTACAAGGCCAGCAATTTTAGGGTGAAGAGAAAATCGATTAAATTGACCCCAGTGCTTGACTGGTATTTTTAATCCTGGAAGGAATGAAAGGCAAAATTGCCTGTGGCAGAATTTGAATTCAGAAAGCAAAGGCCTATAACAACTACTGCTAAGCATTTGTTTAACTCTCTAAGGTCTCTGCCAATCCTCCATCCTCCTCCTGTACATTAACCCTTTAATGTTCAAACCGGCCAGAATTCTCTACCTTTTTCTATTGAAACTGGCTGTAACTGGTCACTCAAACTGATGTTAAGGTATTGTTCTCAAAATAAGTACTTTCAAAATCTCAGATTCGATATTATGCGAGATAATTATGTGAGATAAAGCATTTATCATGGAAATATAATAGTATATATAGAGTAATGTGAATACTAAAGGGTTAATGACCTACTTACAGCCACTTATAATATCAACGCCTATACAAATGGTGCTAATCGTCACTCTTCTTTACCCTGTTGCTCACAAGCATAACATCTAGACACTCTAAATCAAACCTCTATTGCCTCTATGAACAGGGAATTCAATCTGATCTCCTTCAACAGCATAAAGACACAATCACTGATCTTCAACAGGAAACAATCTTGTACATCACCCTCTCTAGTCTTCGACAACACACAAAACCCTTACATGACTCCAAATGCTACATTTCCCAACCACTAATGATCTTTCCTGGCAATCTCATATTCATAATATAGGGAAAAGATGCATCCCACAAACCAGCCTCCCTCTTTAAGATAGGAAAATACTTCTACTCTGAACAGTTTCTGACTCTCTATAAAACCCAAGTGAGACTCAATGGAATATTGTTCCCTATATCTATGATAGTACTGCTGCTAAGCACATAGATATCCTAAATTACATCCAAAAGAAAGCCATCCTATTCGCAAAGGGTCATTTACAAATACACTTTTACTTTTAGCCTATATATATATAAATGTACTATCTCATCACACTACTTTTTTTCGACAGTAACAGCCCCTACACCTCAAAGCTAGCTAATTGTATATTACCTTCACTCTGAAGCCCACCTAATGCATTTATCTTCTCACTCCATCTATGCTGTCTCCCCTCCTGCCAGGCTCAGCATTACACTCATGCAGTTGACAACTTACAAATGTTCCTTTAATTCTACACTGTCCAACCACTTCAAATGCAAACCTCACAATCTCCTCATTGATCTTTGAAGTTCTTCACTGTATTTCCAGTAAAGAGCTAACAATTTAGTTAGTTTTAACAACAAAAAATGTTAATACCATATATTTTAGAAAACTAAAATATTTCTCATGTAGTTCTCAACAGAGTCTTGTTCACTCCTTAGGCTATATATTACTTTTTATATTCATGTATTCAATACTACATTACAATAATGTTAGAAATATTTTTAGCCTCTGTTTTACTCAAACACAAATAATAGCATGTTATTAATCTACCCCAGTGTATGCATAATCTTCCTTTTATTTAGTAAGGAATGATTTAAAAATGACACTTCATTTTGTTCCACCAAGCTATATAGAATTTATAACAAATGGCACTATTCTGGAAAATGGATATAATCTATTTAGAGCAGTGTTTCTCAACTAGATGTAAATTTACTCTGTGGGGGTAAACATTTACATGACTGGTCATAAATATATCTATCTGATCATGTGTTATATATTATACAAAGCTTATTGAAGCATATCTTAAATTACATATCTTTTTGCTGAGAGGGATCATAGATATATTACAAAATGGCAAATGTGGATATAATAAAAGTGGAACAAATTGTGATGTTTGCTATATACTCTATTGTTTAGTCTATATTTTAATTTGTGAGTAAAGGGATAAATAGCAAAATACATTAATCAAGAGAGTAAATGGCAGAGAAAGGGTTAGGAATCACTAATCTAGAGAAACAGATTCCAGAGACAATAGAATTTTGTTTTATTTCTAATATTTTTGATTAGGAAAAGATAGATACAAAACACTTTGCACAAGACATAATATATTACCGCCATCTCATAGCAAATTACTGTGTCTTTTTTTGTTTTTGTTAAAGGCAGGTATAGCTTTTCCATGAATAGTATAGTGACATGAATAATTAAAATAAAGAGGTTAACTTTTTAAAGACTTTTTATAATATGAAAATGTTAAATTATCTCATTACATGCATTTGATAGGTTTGATGCAGAGTTCTGCATGACTGGAATGAAAATCAGTGCTGCAATGTCAGACACTCGTCCTCTCAAATAAACCTGCGCAGTGCACTCTATGTGTGAGTGGAGTTCCACAGAAGCAGGTGGATAAATTCACGAATGATGGCAGGCAGGAGGCTGAATTAAGTACAAGAATTACAGGAGCTGGTGCAGTAATGTGCCAGCTTCAGCATTTGGTAATCAGAAAAAGAACAGTAGGTGTAAAAGCCTAACTCACTATCTTTAATTCCATATTCATACCAACCCTCACCTGTGATCATAAATCTTAGGTAATGAGCAATAGAATACAATCGCGAATACAAGTGGCCGAAATAATGTTCCTCCAAAGGGTCTTTGAAGTAATGTTACTCAATAGAGTGTGTAGCTTGGAGATCAGATAATCACTCCAGATAGAACCACTACTTTACCTAATTGAGAGATCGCAGCTCTGACACTACAGGCATCTGGTTAGAACGTCTCAGAAAAAAAAAATTGTTTGACAGATTTTATGGGTAAAACTAACCGGCAGGAGACACAGGGGTAGACCCCGAGCAAGATAGTTGGATAACATCCATGAGCTCAGCTGGTCACACTCAGAGATCCAGCCAGATCAATTGGAAACAGTTGCTTCTGACAGGACCCACTGGAAGGAGTGTTTGAGGACTCTGCCCCTACAACATGCCCATGAATAAGTGGGTGAACAAGATATACAATGGTGATAATTTTTTTATAAATCTAGACTTTCATAATTGATTTAATTTTAAATTAATAAAATGAGCGACATTATTTGCGTAATCTTTCTGAAACAGTATGTTCTTTTAGCAAGATAAGGTAAAGATAAACATTCATGTTTAATTTGACATTTAAATACTCATTTAAATGTCAAATTAAATATTTACACCATTGTCTACATTTATTCTTGTATTGTCGTAAGATACATAACATTTCAACTTAATCAGTTTAATTAAATGGAATTAATTAATATGTTCTTATGTTAATTCATCATCATCATGATTTTACGTCCGCTTTTCCTTGCTTGCAAGGGTGGGACGGGAACTGATTCTGGCTTGATCTCTATAGCTGGATGCCCTTCCTAACACCAACCTCATTTACAATGAGTGCTGGGTGCTTTTTTTCCGTAGCGCCTACACGTCCACTTTACAGTGTGGGCTGGGTGCTTTTTTGCTGTGGCACCTCCACAACCATTTTGCAGTGGAATGATAGGGACCCCAGTCCTATTATCTCATTTTTACAGCTGAGTAAACTGGAGCAATGTGAAATAAAGTGTCTTGTTCAAGGAAACAACACATCACCCGGTCTGAGAGATGTGTTTCTTTGAGCAATAATGTATATATATATATATATACAAGTATAAATTCAGCGAGAATCGCATTTCGGCGGGTAGAAAAAGCGAAACATAACGCAAATTCCGAGTCATGCTGGCAAGCACAGCCATCGGCTAAAAAAGACCATACATAGGTTATAAAGGCCATACTAACTGAGAAGGTGGTCAAGAAGCCATTAACCACCTAAACCAAAAAACGAGTCAAGCTAAATAGGTCAGACAAAATAAATGACATAATCATATATATATATATATATGATTTACATATATATATAAATGTAAGTATGTATGTATACGTACATACATATATGTATACAGACGTACAGCAGTATGTATATATATATATATACATACATGCACACATATATATATGTACGTATAGGTTTACCGAACATTTATTATAATGTTCGGTTTGTTCGTTTGTAAACAAACAAACAGCCCAAATTACGCCGTACAGTGTTCAGGCAACCATCGTCGCCTTTTTGTTCAACACTGACACAGGAACGATGTACTAGTTTCAAGCTTATTAGCTATCATCAGCAACGTATACCTTCTTGCCAGATGATTGAACGTCTGAAAGTATATACTTTCCTTATGCATATTAACGGCTGAGCAGCCTAATTTGCATATCGGTAAACCCATATGTACATATATATATATGTGCATGTATGTATATATATACATACTACTGTACGTCTGTATACATATATGTATATACGTATACATACATACTTACATTTAAGTAAGTACCGTACTAAGAGTGAGAAATGAAATTTCGTTTCATTCTTTTCCATTTAACGTTTTCAGTGCACCCGGCCGACTAACTCACTCGATATGCAAATTAGGCTGCTCAGCTTTTAATATGCATAAGGAAAGTATATACTTTCAGACGTTCAATCATCTGGCAGGAAGGTATACGATGCTGACGATAGCTAATAAGCTTGAAACTAGTACATCATTCCTGTGTCAGTGTTGAACAAAAAGGCGACGATGGTTGCCTGAACACTGTACAGCGTAATTCGGGCTATTTGTTTGTTTACAAACCAAACATTATAATAAATGTTCGGTAAACCCATACGTACATATATATATGTGTGCATGTATGTATATAATTCTGTCTGGCTGTTCTAAATAATCTTGTGTATTTTAAAATCCCAGTATATCGCTTGTTACTGTTATATGCTTTATTTAAAAACTTCTCCTCGCTTAATCTTAATTTTGGCCGAAATTTTCCAGGATTCATAAAAATGGCCTCCCTAGTCCCTCTAAATCTCTGTCACCCCCCCCCCCCTCTTTATCACATACGTGCCTGTCTGGTCTCTCTCTCTCTCTCTCACACCCTACTCGGACCAAATATAAATAAACCTGTTACGAGGTACGAATCTCAGAATTTGTCAACTCTTATTAATGGTCAGTCCACTTCTACGAAATGTAATGTAAAAATAACATTTTCTTCTTGTCTCCCCACCCTTCGGTTCATTCATCCATATATCTGTATAATCGCCCAGAATCCAATCCTACTTTCTCAATGCTATTCTATAATTCTGTCTGGCTGTTCTAAATAATCTTGTGTATTTTAAAATCCCAGTATATCGCTTGTTACTGTTATATGCTTTATTTAAACCCCTCCTGCCCACCCCCACTCTCCACCATTATTATTTGGACCAATCATAAGTCAGCGGCCTATGCTATCACTTCTGGTTGCTTTTCGATATGATGGATTGACTAAGGAATTCTGGAGAATCTGGACACTCAGAGACAATGCCAAAGATAATGACAAATTCACCTCATGCTGCCGGACGAAAGGGCAAGGACTCCTCCTCTTTGTTTCGGCCGCGCATGGCCAACATAACCCCAACCCCATCCCCCTCACCCCACCAAACGCAATCCAAAACTTCAGAGTTGGTACCATGAATGTAGGCACCTTAAAAGGTCGCTCAAACGAGGTTGTAGAAATGCTTGAACGTAAGAAGGTTGATGTTTGTTGTATCCAAGAGACCAGGTTGAGGGGCGGGTCTGCTAGATTCATTGTGGGTAAAAAACGATGCTATAAGCTTTTCTGGGTGGGAAATGACAATGGGCTGGGTGGGGTAGGAATCATGTTAGCAGAAAAATGGGTGGATAAGATAATAGACGTAAATAGAGTGAACGACAGAATAATTAAAATAAGACTTGTTCTAAATAGAACTACTGTGACAGTAATATCTGCGTACGCACCCCAATCCGGACTGCCTGGCGCTATAAAAGACAGATTCTATGAAACACTGATGCTCACTACCTCCCAAATAACCGACAGTGACTATATAATTATTGCTGGCGACCTAAATGGCCACGTTGGTCAACATTGTGACGGCTATGACGGAATCCATGGAGGCTATGGGTTTGGTATTAGAAATGAGGTAGGCTCCAGAATCCTGGAATTCTGTGACGCAAATAACCTAACTATCTGTAACACTAACTTCAAAAAACGAGACAATCACTTGCTCACCTACAGATCAGGGGAACATACCAGCCAGTTAGATTATATCCTTACCAGAAGACGTGACAGAGTGTCTGTTGTAGACACTAAATCCCTCCCCCATTAAGAATGCACCTCTCAACATACTCATAATTAGCGACCTCGTAGTCAGGACAAGACGTACTCGACAACGGAAGAGGACTATCCACAGGAGAAAAATATGGAAGCTAAAGGACCCCACAACAAGTAATAAATTTAAAAGCATATTACTTGATGCTTTCGACAATAAGGAAGAGCAATTAGAGTCGTACAATATAGAGGAACAGTGGGAATTCCTGAAAGCAAACCTGCTGATGGCGGCAGATGAAGTCTGTGGCTGGAGCAGGCCTATAGGCAGGAGGAGAGTATCGTGGTGGTGGAACAGTAAGGTGGAAGAGTCAATTAAGGACAAAAAGCAGGCTTGGAAAGTATGGCGGGATGGGGGAAGTAGAGAAGACTATCAAGTGGCCAGGAGGGAAGCTAAGAGACAAGTGCACTTCGCAAGAAGCGAAGCAGAGGAAAGAAAGTTCAAGCATGTTCTACAACGCGAGGACCAAAAACGTGAGGTGTTCAGGATGGCTAGGCAATGTGTCAAGGAAAACCGTGATATTGTCGGGGAGAAGTGTGTCCTTAATGATGATGGTGTACTTGCCATCACTGACGCTGATAAGAAGGTAACTTGGTAGTGTCACTACGAAAGGCTACTAAATGAGGAGAATAAATGGGAGAAAGACAGTCCCCTCCACATCGATCCAATAGAGGGACCAGCAGTGTTAGTCGAAGGTAGTATAATAAGAAAGGCAATCAAAGATATGAAAACGGGTAAGGTGGCTGGGCCTTCGGAAATAGTTGCTGAAATGCTGAAAGCTTCTGGAACGGTGGGACACACTATGGCCACCCGGATAGTAAACCAAGTCATAGAGAATGGGGTTGTTCCGAAGGACTGGCGTAGCAGCATCATCATTAACTGCGACAAGGGTTAAGGAGATGCCCTAGATAGAGGTAACTATAGAGGCATTAAATTAATCGACCAGGTCATGAAGGTCACAGAAAAAGTAATAGCGCAACTAATCAGAGAGCGAATTGATCTAGATGAAATGCAGTTCGGGTTTGTGTCAGGTAAAAGTACCACAGACACTCTTTTCATTGTACGCAACTACAGGAGAAGTACCTAGCTAAAAGTAAACCCATATACTTAGCTTTTGTTGACTTGGAGAAAGCCTTTGACAGAGTCACCCGTTCCATTATCTGGTGGGCTCTTAAAAAACTAGGTATTGATGAATGGCTTGTGAGAGCTATACAAGCCATGTATAAAGAAACAGTCAGCAAGGTTAGAATTAACAACGAATATAGTGAAGAGTTTAGCGTAAAAGTTGGTGTTCATCAGGGCTCCGTTCTTACTATTTATTATTGCCCTTCAGGCTATAACAGTGGAGTTCAAGACCGGCTGCTCATGGGAACTCTTATACGCAGATGATCTAACGCTCATAGCTGAATCAATGGCTGAACTAGAGAAGAAATTCCAAACATGGAAGCATGGCCTAGAATCAAAAGCCTTAAAATTAACCTGTCTAAGACTAAAGTTCTAGTTTGTAGGAAGGAAAATAGGGCACCGGTCCCATCCAGGAAATGGCCAGTGTGTAGGAAAGGAGTAGGCAGAAACTCCATTTTATGTCCCAAATGCAAAGTATGTGTGCATAAAAGATGTAGTGGGATCACAGGTAAGATAACTAAGAATATAGATTTTATATGTGGCTGGTGCTCTGGTGCAATAAGTAGCAGCAAGTGCTCACAAAATACTAGCTCATTCCATTGCACAGATGGTTCTATATAAATAGTGACCACCTTCCGTTACTTGGATGACAAAATCAGCAGTGGTGGAGGGTGCTCTGAAAGTACAGTAGCTAGAGTCAGAACTGGATGGAAAAAGTTCAGAGAGCTTATATCACTATTAGCCGCTAAAGGGTTCTCTCTAAAAATGAAAGGCAGTCTGTATGATGCCTGCATACGAACAGCAATGTTACATGGCAGTGAGACCTGGGCATTGTGTGCAGAGGATATACGCAGACTGGAGAGGAACAAAGCTTGCACGCTCCGCTTGATGCGTAATAGTAATATACGTGAACGGCAAAGCATAAACGAACTAAGGGAAAAATTAGAAATAAGAGGGATCAGATGCTGTTTACTCGATAGAAGACTACGTTGGTACGGTCACGTGATGCGCATGAAAGATGACAGCTGTATAAAAAAGTACAGGGCAATAAAAATAGACGGTAGCCACGGAGTAGGCAGACCCAGAAAAACCTGGGACAACTTGATAAATTCCGACCTCACACACACCTCTCCAAGACAATGTCACTGGACCGAGATCTTTGGCGCTACACAGTAATATAGAAGACCCGCCTTACCTAAGTACAAAGTGAAACCTACCACAGTCAGTAGGCACCTCTAACAAAAATACACCCCGTCCCACTACCCCCACCCCATCCACACCACCCCTTTCAATGTAAAGTTATGTTGGTACCACAACATCCAGTCCGAAACAAATGAGGTCGTGTAGGTGTCACGACAAAATAACACAGTCCATGCTGTAATGTAGCCATGTAGGCAACACGGTAAAAATCTCCCCGTCTACACTGTAAACGTGGTTGGTGTTAGGAAGGGCATCCAGCCGTAGAAAACCCGCCAGACAGTCCTATGCGAGCAAGACAACCACTCTTGCCTCAAGTGGGAAAACTCCCGTCCAAACCCATATAAGCGTGGAAGATGGACGTTAAACGATGATGATGATGATGATATATATATATATATATGTATATATATATATATATGTATATATATATATATATCTGTATACATATATGTATGTACGTATACATACATACTTACATTTAAGTATCATCCGTACTAAAAGTGAGAAATGAAATTTTGTTTCATACTTTTCCATTTATATATATATATATATATATATATAATATACACATATACATACACATACATATATATACATACATACATATATGCATATATACAGATGTTGGCTACTGGTACAAAAAACTGATATTCTATCGGATGTATCTTATCAACCTCTACCAATAAGTTCTCAAGGGAGATACACTTATACCAAAATGGTTCACATTAGCACAAACAATACTGGTCCCCAAGAACAAAGACACCCACTTGGCAAAAAGCTACCGACCCATTGCATGCCAGAACCTGATGTTTAAGATGTATACAGCCTGCCTGAACCTATTTCTCCAAGATCATTGTGAAAATAATAACATCATCACAGATGGACAAGCAGCTGGAAAGAAAGGTGTATGGGGGTGTGCTGAACAACTCCTAATCAATAAAACTGTGATGTCGGAGGTGCAACAACTTAGGAGGAATATGGCTACAGTCTGGCTGGAGTACAGGAAAGATTTTGATTATGTTCCCCACTCTTGGTTGATAGAGGCCCTCTGACTTGCTAAAGTCCCAGACATTATTATCAGAGCCATAGAGAAGCTGTCTTCTTCTTGGGCTACTATCCTAAAGTTAAAAACAGGAGGACTCTATTTTCACTGATAAAATAGAATATCACAGGGGTATATTTCAAGGAGACAGTCTCTCTGTGATATTATTTATCTTGTCATTGTCCATGATTTGCTCAGGACTTTCAAAACTGATGAGATTAATGCAGTTTATGTTCAGTTTGAGGAACTGCTTCCATTGCCTTTGAGATGCTGGAAAGAAGAGTGATACCTCACTAGTTGGCAGAGTCAAAGAGGTGGCCCCTCCTGAATATAGATCTCACTGAAGCTGATTTCTAAATGTAGGAGTAGATCCCTGAAGAGTGAGAAAGATTGAAGACTTTGGCAAGGAGTAAAGTTTGACCAAAATACATTGTTTGAGAGTAATGGAAAGTAAATTGTCAATGCTAATGGTCTTGCAGGTTTGGAACAACAAAAGTGTTTTTGCATATGTAATAGAGACTGGTGGGGTGGCAAAGGAAAATTTTAGCCCTTTCCTTACCGTATTTATAATGATAGACACTGTTGAAAATTTTCAAACAATTTTGAAAATAATCAAGAATTTGGAAAGATTTAGTTTTATAACTAACCTTCATTATTAACTTTGGCAGTATCGGTAGAGGGTCGGACGCCATGCTTTGCAGCATAGTTACGTCCCTTTACGATCTGAGTTCAAATCCCGCCGAGGTTGACTTTGCCTTTCATCCTTATGGGGTCGATAAAATAAAAGTACCAGTAATGCACTGGGTAATTGTTGGCCTTCTGCCTAAAGTAGAAACAATTAACTTTGGCTTTCATCCTTACGGGGGTCGATAAAATAAAGTACCAGTAATACACTGGCTAATTTGCTGGCCTTGTGCCTAACGTAGAAACAATTATTAATAATGGATTGGCAGTGTCGGTAGAGGGTTGGACGTCATGCTTTCCAGCATAGTTACGGCCCTTGCCATTCTGAGTTCAAATCCCGCCAAAGTTAACTTTGCCTTTCATCCTTACGGGGTCGATAAAATAAAGTACCAGTAATGCACTGGGTAATTGCTGGCCTTGTGCCTAAAGTAGAAACAATTATTAATAATTGGCAGTATCAGTAGAGGGTTGGATGCCATGCTTTCTAGCATAGTTACGTCCCTTTACGGTCTGAGTTCAAATCCCGCCAAGGTTAACTTTGCCTTTCATCCTTACGGGGTCAATAAAATAAAGTACCAGTAATGTACTGGGTAGTTGCTGGCTTTGTGCCAAAAGTAGAAACAATTATTAATCTGGTATTTAGAGCATATCTTAAGTGTTCTTAAAATCATAATTGGAGTTTTATCTATAAATGTAAACACTGTAAAACAGAGTATTGTAAAACAAGGAACTGTTTCAGGGAAAAGGAATTTTGTCAAGTATGTGGAGTTTAGTGCAAAGTGGGCAGCAAATGCAAAATCTTTCTCATGGGAGCATCACTTTCAAAGCCATCTTGATAGATAGAAAACTTCACATGAAGTTGGTAATGATCCTTTAAGCAAGGGACCAAAACGTTTGGCTGTAATTTGAGAAGGTAGAACAGTTATAAGATATATAAAGAAAACTTTGGCTTTCCAGGAGTTTGAGCACTGGATAAAAGCCACCCAGTTTGTAGAAGTGAGTCTTTGTCCAACTGTAAGCTATGTTTTACCCTATACCACTGCAACTGAATGTGAACCATTTGAAGTATTTGGTTGTTATTGTTTAACATCCATTTTCCACACTAGCATGGACTGGACACTTTTTGTTGTGTCGCCAACACGACCACTTTACAGGGAGGGCTGGGTGCTTTTTGTTGTATCGCCATCAAGACCACTTTACAGTGTGGGCTTGAGGCTTCACTGACTGTATACTTCAGCTTGTCTTCATGGGGTGGTGCATGCTATATATATGCTTCAGCTACGGATATATATAATTTAAAATACAATATAATTGCAGCAACAACCAAGGTATTTAGCAGAGAACCTTTCTTTAAAAAGAAAGGCCTAATTATCTGTGTGTAACTGTGTTGTGGATATGAAAACAGCCTTCCACGCACAGTGAGTTTATTGATACTAGATGAAATACAGAAATAGTTTTATATATGTTATAAGGAGACCTGACAGGTCTATTCACACTACAGACAATTACTATTCTATTGAAAAGTACAAGGGTGCTTTTTATCCTACTTCAGCATGAAATAAAATTACAAAATTACAATAAAGTGGAAACTAAATTATCTTAAATCAAGAGGTAGATGTAAAACAAAAGAAAAACTACTGTGGTAATTAATAGATTTAATAATTTTTTATATTTAAGTTACTAAGTAAAAAAAAAAAAATTATTTCAAATTAATATATTTCCAAAGACTCTCAAAACTATATAAATTCTAATTCCTTTTTTTTTTTGGGGGGGGGGGGGGGATTTTTTGGGGGGGGGGATTTTATGAAAACAATTACAATTATCTCTTGCCCTTGTTTATCTCTTACTTTTTTTTTTTTTTTTTTTTTTTTAAATAAATTAATGACAAAACGAATAGGAAAAGTACAAAACATTTCCTAATGAGATATAAGTTAATTTAAGAAAATATATACCTAGACATTTCAGTATAATTTTACAATAAGTACTTTCATTATAGAAGCCTATGAGAGGATCATAATTTCTGATTGTCTACAAATAGATAAAATTACTATATCATCATCATCGTTTTATATCCATTTTTCCACAAATCAAAACTACTCATTATAAAGAGTCCCTATCTAAATTAAAACCTTCCAACATAATTTGATATGAGAGCCTTTTGTTAATTTATATTATAAATACCTACCTAATAAAGCAATAACTAATGGCCTTGCTCAGTATGTAGGAAAGATGTAGGTAGGAATTCCATCCCCTGCCCCAAATGCAAACCATGGATACACAAGAGATATAGTGGGATCTCAGGAAGCTTAGTTAAGAATGTAGGCTTTACATGTAGCAGCTGCAAGGGGGCAGTAAGCAGCAAATGGCCACAGGAAACAAGCATGATCAAACTCTGGGAGGGATCTATAGAAACATTAGACAGCTTTTGCTACCTAGGTGACTGAATTAGCAGCAGAGGTAGGTGTTCTGAAAGTACAGTAACCAGGATAAGAACTGGATGGAAGAAGTTCAGGGAGTTACTACCACTGCTAGGTGCAAAAGGCTTTTCACTCAAAATGAAAGGCAGACTGTATGATGTGTGCATACGAACAGCAATGTTACATGGTAGTTAGATCTGGGCGCTGTGTGTAAAAGACTTAGGTAGATTAGAAAGAAACGAATCTTGCATGCTCCGATGGATGTGTAATAGTAATATATGCAAACGGCAAAGCATAAATGAACTGAGAGAGAGACTGAGCATAAGAGGAATCAAATGCTGTGTGCAGGAGAGCAGGTTGCGTTGGTATGGACATGTGATGTGTATGAAGGATGATAGCTGTATAAAAAGGTGCAGAGCACTAAAAGTCGAAGGAAGCCTTGGAGTGGGGAGACCCAAGAAGACCTGGGATGAGGTGATAAAAGCTGACCTTGCATCTCTCAAAGGGGATGACATAGGACCGTGACCTCTGGAGTCACGCAGTAATACAGAAGACCCGACTTTCCACGGGTACAAGCTGAAGCCGAAGCATATAGACTATATGCCCCCATCCCCCTCCCACTGCAAAGTGGTCATGGAGGTGTCACGACAAAAAAGCAGCCAGCCCACACTGTAAAGTGGTCATGTAGGCGCCATGGTAAAAAAACACCCAGCACTCACTGTAAATGAGGTTGATGTTAGGAAGGGCATCCAGCTGTAGAAATCAAGCCCAAATCAGTTCCCCTATGAGCAAGACAAGATTACCCAACCTGGCACTGCCCACAACAGGACAACCCATCCAACCCATGCTAGTGTGAAAGAATGGACATAAAATGGTGATGATGATGATGATGATATACAATGAGTTTCTTCAGTTTCTGCTCACCAAATTCCACTCAAGGCATTGGTTGGCTGAAGGCTATAGTATAAGACACTTGCTCAAGTTGCTGTGCAGTGGAATAAACTCAAGACTACATAATTACAAAGTGAACTTTTTAACCACAAAGCTATGCCTGTACGTATCTAATATTTTTTATCTGAGATTTATATTAACTTACAGGCAATAAAAAAAATTTCAGCTTTTATATCTCAGGCATGTTTTTCATGTTCAAGAAAAATAACTATAAGAATAATGACTACAGAACTAGTTTTACACTTCAGCAGGGGTGGGGGTGCTCCGAAAGTACTGTAGCTAGAGTCCGAACGGGATGGAAAAAGTTCAGAGAGCTTATAGCACTATTGGCCGCTAAAGGTTTCTCTCTAAAAATAAAAGGCAGCCTGTATGATGCCTGCATACGAACAGAGATGTTACATGGCAGTGAGACATGGCCCTTGTGTGTAGAGGATCTACACAGACTGGAGAGGAACAAAGCTTGCATGCTCCGTTGGATGTGTAATAGTAATATACGCGAACAGCAAAGCATAAATGAACTAAGTGAGAAATTAGGAATAAGAGGGATCAGATGCTGTTTACTCAAGAGAAGACTACGTTGGTATGGTCATGTGATGCGCATGAAAGACGACAGCTGTATAAAAAAGTGCAGGGCGATCAAAATAGACGGTAGCTACGGAGTAGATAGACCCAGAAAAACCTGGGACGACTTCATAAAATCCGACCTCACACACTTACACCTCTCCGAGACAATGTCACTGGACCGAGATCTTTGGCGCTACGTAGTAATACAGAAGACACGCCTTGCCTGAGTACAAAGCGAAACCTACAGTCAGTAGGCACCTCTTAACCAAAATACACCCCCGTCCCACTACCCCTACCCCCACCGCCATCTACACCACCCCTTTCGATGTAAAGCTATGTTGGTACCACAACATCCAGTCCTAAATAAATGAGATCGTGTAGGTGTCACGACAAAAAAAACACACAGTCCACGCTTATAATGTGGCCGTGTAGGTAACACGGTAAAAACCTCCCAGTTCACACTGTAAACGTGGTTGGTGTTAGGAAGTGCATCCAGCTGTAGAAAACCCGCCAGACTGTCCTGAGCAAGACAACCAATCTTGCCTCAAGTGGGAAAATTCCCGTCCAGACCCATGCTAGCGTGTAAGATGGACGTTAAACGATGATTATGATGATGATGATCAATTCATTGTTGATTTACCAATATGCAAGGAAAGGAAATAGTTGATTGAATCAACTTTGCAATACATTTTGGTACTTGTTTTATTGAGACCTAGTATGAATTGAACTCAGGATATAAAGGGATGTGACTAAATATAGGCATTCTTGTATTTGTGCAACTCACTTTTCTTGCAATGATTGATGTCGTTGTTGGACCTCTTTTGGTTTCAACAATAAGTGTTTCAGTTGTTTGATCAATGGGACAGCCTGCTAGTGAAATTAGCATACACGTGGTTGAGCATTCCACGAACATGTGTACTCATAATTTAATTCTCAGATATATCAAGCATGACTCAGTGAGAGACAAGGCTAGTCCTTTGAATTACTGGTACAACTGAATTTTGGACAGTAACAATGTGAAATAAATTGTTTTAGGACACAATACACCACCCTATCCAGAATCAAACACCCTAACTACTAATACACGTGCCTTCATACAATCATTAATAGTTCAAGTAATTGCCTTTAATAAAGCATACTGGGGAATTATAAAATGAAGTTTCAAGGTATACTTTTAATGATTCTTTTACAAAATATAAAAACAGTGAACTGCTAACTTTGAAAAGCAATATTTTTCATCTCATTGAATATAACAAATTCATAGAGCACAGTGATTAAAATGTTTCTCAGTTGTTACACATATAGCAAGCAACATTCAATTGACTATTAAGTGTTAATGATTTGTATTTCACTTTTTAATCAAAGATTATAGGAAATAAAAATTTGTAAAAATAAAATATAAAACTGAATGTAATAGTTATTCAAAAGATGCAAAACAACTTTTAATCTATTCCAGCTATAAATAGACACACACCACAAAACAGAGTTTGGGGATATTGGGAGATCAATGTTGCTTGAAAATTCATTTCAACACTAATTTAAGTTTTTAATTCATACGGAAGGATACCAGAGAGGAAATAAATATCAAGAAATTGAAAACTTATTTAGAAATTGAAAACTCATTTAGAAAATGAAATGCATCATCTGTTAAGAAAAGAAAAATCATAATAGTTTAAAAGAAAAGTGTACAGATTCTTAGACATTTTATGGCATCATATCTACAATAGTCTATTTCATGAATTCACAATAAGTTCTAATTATTTAATTTGTTTTTAATTTTTGGAGTAATTTTTAATGAACTACAAACATTACCTCTAGCTTCTTAATCATCTTTTAATTACTATTAAATATTCTTTTAAAATGAAGTAATTTTCTCAGACAGTTACAACCCACTATAAACTTCATAACACTTTTGTATCTAGATATTTGGCTAGATCTGTTATACAGTCATTTGCATTATGAGGTCCAATATTTTTACATCTGACCCCACCACTTGCCATTTCTTACTCTTACCCTCCACTGTCACCAAATAACAGTTTTTAACCCATCAGATGACATTTACCACTTTTATGTCAATAGGAGTGCAGTCACTTCTGCAGGCACTAGTCATAATAGCTAGGCTGAATACATATGTGCCATAATTCAGCTGCATTGTGTGTGACCAGGACTACAGTACAACACTTTAATTCTTTCATTACTGTATTTCTAATCATCAGAGTAATTGAACTGTTTCATGGTTTCTGCTACTAACTAATCATGTACATTTAGTGCATCTAAAAGTCATAGTTCTATGTTAGTCCACTAGTGATTCCATTGTATCTTGTGTGCAGAGCCAAAGTTTACAGATGAACAGTACTGAGTATGCAATTCAAAGGTTATTTCTAGAACGATTTTGTGCTTTCAACATATACAATTAGAAAAAATACATTGGAATTATAAAATTACCCTTATGTATTCAGTAGCTGTTGCCTTTCCAGATCTTGGATAATTGAGAAAATGCAACAAACATTTTTCACCAGATAATTTATTTGTCAATATGACTCCATGTAGAATAAATTATTCAACATTCATACTTCTGAACAATGTGAACAAAAGTGAAGGATATGTTCCAATAAGAGTATTATAGTTTAAGTTTGAAAGACAATATTTATAATGGTTGTGTAAGAAAAGTAATGCTCCTTAATGGTGAAATATAGCACCTGGATATGCAACATTTAATTACCTGAAAAGCTGAATACAAGTGAACTGAAAAAGAAATTAGGAATTAAAGCTACTGGCCAATGAAGAGGCCAGTAGACAAAGAAGAGGCCACATTAGTATGGGCATGTAATAAGAATGGGTCACATTTGTTGGTTGAAAGGTCAGAATCTAATATCTAAAAGAGGCATAAGTGGACCAAATAAGACATGGAAAGAAATAATATTAGATGTGAGAATGTTTAAACAGATAAATAAGATGGTGCAGAAATGAAACAAAGAAATATATGCTTATATGTCATATTGCAATCCATCCAGCATATATCAGCTTTAAAGTACGGATATTTAAATGCTGACAATAATAGTGTTGATGCAACTCAACACATCAAAGTAATAAGCAGTAACTACTCACTACAGAGTGCACCAACAAAAAGTAAATATCTGGCCCATACCTGAAAAGCTGTGCTGTGGATAGAGTTTGAACCTTATTGATTCAGTTAGCAGTGGCTTATTAACAATATATGAAAAAGATAACGAACAAATTCTGTTGTTCAGCATACTAAAATAAATACCTTAGACAGAAGTAATTAAACACTTACAATATATATTGTTTTCACAAATACACTCAAAAGATACATAACTGTGACAGTAAGTGTGGTGCCTTCAATTGTTACATTCCATATATTACAGGATAGAGACTTATTACAGTTTACCTTTGACAGTGATGGTTCAGAATGGTGCATTAGAGTCAAGGTGAATATTCTCTTGAAATATTCAAGCAATTGCATATGTTTGGACTGGTGTTATTTTAGAGGTTAAAGAAATCAACATAAGATTTCAAATATGAAGTAGATGAGCACAAATATCATAGCATAGAAAGTTGCAAACACAGTATGATTGTGCCATGCATTTAGTTTGTTTTTTGCATATTTTAAGGATGTAGTAAAATTAGCACAATTGAATCAGCAAAGAGTCTTGATCAGTATCTAGTCATATCAGTCCCTTACAATTTACAAGTGCTGATTAGCAACCAGTTCAAATTTTGGGCTAAATGTGGCAAATAATGATGTAGCTATTTTGGTACATATGTGAGCATTGTAACTGACTAATCAAATGGAATTATTGTTTTAAATACAGTACTGCAGTATCCTAATGTATTGTTGATATATACATGTTATAATTAATAGGCATCATAGGGCCAGAAGAAATGTTGTACCCCTTTCATACCTGCCTCTAGTGGTGACAGCCACTCCCTTGTACCTCCATTACCCTTCCTCTATCTGTTTCCCACAACAAGCAAGTGAAAGTTGAATTCAGAATACAAAAAGTACAAACAGATAATGCAAGGAATCCTGATGAACTAGTTAATGATTCCACGAAGCCATTAGTCTAGACAAGTACTTTATTGATCCCAAACAGATTAAAGTTAACTTTGGCAGGACATGAACTCAAAGCACAGAGAAGTAAAACAAATAGTGCAAAGTATTATATCTGACACTCTAACAACTCTGATAATTTGCCACCATTTAAGATTAAACTGTATAAAACAAGATATTATATGACAGGGAAATATGAACAAGAAAAATAAAGAAACAGCTGCCTTTTTCTGTCTGCTCAACACAAAAGGAAGTTGTGTACAGCAGTAACAAGCAACAGTTCTAACGCCATACATATACATTGACAATAAATTTTACAGGAAGTTTGGATCCTAAAGTCATATTATATTAATATTTTTCTGTGATAGCTGAAAATGACAAACAATTATTACACATTCAAATAAAATACTAAATTAATAACTAAATTTAATACTTTCTGTTGTTGAAATTTGAAAACAAAGAAATATATTTGTGACATTCTCACTTATACTTCAGGCAAAATGTATTATCTAGTGCCTATGTAACAAAGCATTATCATTTATTTGCAGTATTTAACATATGTATATAACATTAAATGTAGCAATGCAAATGTTATATATAGACAAATATTTCACAAGATGCTTTTACTACTGCTAACCAGAGAAAGAAGATGAGTTTCTCATATATCTAAATTAACTAAATGCACCATTACACTACTTGAAGCAATTTTAGAGATCATAGGTTAGTGCTGTGCAAGAAAACTACAAGTATTATCTCTAAGAATATCTCTAGGACCAGTATAAGTATGGAGAAAAATAATTTGCTCAGAGATATAATGCATATCAACAGGGGAATTTTATATCAAAACCCATAAACTATTGATTCTTATAGGAAATACAACAAATTGCATGTTATATTTAAATTCTGGTGAGGTTACATTTAAAGTTTAAATTGTTATACCAAACTACATTTACCAATAAATATGTATATGGAAGTCATATATAATATGTTTAATGCACACATTTTTAGCTTAACTATGAAATTAGACCCCATTAATAAACTAGAGGCTTCAGCAGCTTGAATTGGGGATTAAATCAACTAGAGTTTTGTCTTTCACTAAAGACTTATCAGAGACTGCTTAACTTCTGCAGCTTGTAAAGCATGGTAAGAAGCATAGACTTTATATAGGAAACAAACAAAATTATGACAAGCATAACAAATTTACATAATGGAACAAAGTTGAAAGACAGTTGGGCATTAAGAACTAAAGTACCAATGAGACTTTAAGATAAAATTAGTCATTTAGATCTTCACAACCAAATCACTATAGTTTATCCACAGGCTCTATTTTCAAAAGACTAAATATATATTTATTAAACATATAGAATATGACTTCCACCAGCATCATCATTTTATATGTCTTTCCATACTGACATGTGCTGGACATTACAGATAATTGAAGCTACTGTCCTCTGAAATGTCTCAATACGTTTCATTGTTTGTATAGTTTATATAGCTGGATGTCTTTCCTAAACAAACCACTTTACAGAGTGTACTGGGAAAATTTTATTATGGCACCAGCACTAAAGAGGTTGTTATATCTTAACACGACTCAAGTACTATCTCTGCACTAATATACATATTTAATCATGAACACACTGTACTAATAATATAGTAAATAGTGTTTCACCATCAACCTTGTACCATTGTGAATTATGTTATGCTTGTTAAATTTTTTACATCTATAAGATCTATGCTTCTTAATCTTGGTAGATTATAAAATGAGGTAAATAATCTCTGATGAGTCTTTAATCAAATATGAAACTTGCTAGTTTGATCTTCCCTTTAAGAGGGGTGATAAATATAGATTTTTTCCGGGCCCCCTTTAAAATATGTAGTGACCCATACCATTCACTGAAATCATACTAAAAAATTTTCCCGAGGGCCGGAACCCTCCTGTACATACCCCCTGAAGTTGAGGATGGTCAAAAAGAAGGCAAAGACCGCTATTATTGCACCTATACTCGATATTTTTTCATCACAATGGGGGTTTTGGGGGTCGATAAACTCATTTATGGTATTGTTTTTGCATTACGACCTGGAAATCCAGAATAGCAACCAAAATCCAAGATGGCGACCAAAATTCGATATGGCGGGTACAATAATTTTTCACTGCAAGAGTTATGTTGTCTCATGTAATAAATAGTTCCTCATGTTTAACGTCTACCGAATTCGTTATTGCTTCCTTCTGTAGCTGAACCTGTATTTCCCTGTGATCTCACATGCACCATATCTTTCGTACTTTCAGATTAATGTCCAATTTTTGAAATGGCATACAGGCACACAAAATTACCATTGTGATCGTCTGCGAAGAAGATTCTCGGTGAACTGGAATATGTGGAAACTGCAGGATTCCCCAATGGACTTCTACCCACAAAAAGGAATGTTATCACAAACATGATGTATCTAATGCGACCATCACGAGCAGGCCAGAGTCAGAGATCAAAAGAAGAAGCAGCATTGTCCCTCTCATATGTGCTATCAGAACACTGGATTTTCTGTAACGTATATATAGTGACGATAAAACATATAAAATGGAAAATACTTCAATTATATGCAGAATTTCAACGACTATATCAAACGAGGAAGAACAGGAGAAATTAAAAATACTTGGAGGTTAAAAAATTTAACAACGAAGTGGATTATATATTTGATATATTCTGCGAGAATGCCGTAGTGAGGAAGAGACTAGAAAACTACCACGGAGTCAGCATGACGGACAATGAGTGGGAATTCCTTCATGATCAGCGCAAGGACTGTGAAAGGTTTTGTGAGAATTTCATAGATAAAAAGTGCGAAAAGACAATGAAAAGGAGGAAAGGTGACATTGAATCTTTGGAAAGACAGAGGCAGAGAGCTGAAAAAGAGCAAGAAATAATCCAATTATTTATGGATGTGTCTTCGGACTCTACCGAAGACAACGAACAAGTTGCGGACATTGATTTCTCATCTGACAGTGCGCCGTCAGTTCCTAAGAACCGTAATGGTGTGGCATCATTGGACTTCGGAGATGATCTTCTACCCCCATGTTTCAGACACCTACGAATCAGTGAGAGGATAATAAAGCCGGAAGTATACGAAATTATCGATGAACTGAAATCCATAACTCATATGTCTGAAAATCAGGCTAATGCCGCGATAGTAGTTGTTGGAAATAAATTGTTTGACAGGGAATGGACGAAATCGACGTGATCGATATCAATACTTTACCTCATAAACGTAATATTCGAGAGAGCGGAAAAGTATTGAAATGATGGCACTGGACTGCATAGTTAAGGAAATCATGTCTTCAGATACCAACAGCGTGATTACCTATCACGACGACGGGTCCAAAAAACAAGGTGTTGGATCTTTCAGTGTACAGGGCATGACAGTTGGTGGAAAGTACAGAGCGCTTCCTACGTTACCGATAGCGCCTGAATCGCGACAGAACTTGACTGATTTAAAATTGGCTGTTTTGTCCATACTAGAAGCTGCAAGTCAAATTGCTCTTCGAAAAAATTGATTTTGTGACAACTGATCAGACATCCCACAATTTCGATGTTGAGGTGATCCTAACTGAAAAACTAGAGACTGAACACGTTCCAGACCCTCTTTTCTGTAATGTTCATCCTTCTCTCATGTTCAACAGGGTTTTGACAAAGCTATGGTCTGAAATTGAAAACAAAATTTGGTAGAGACAAAATCTTCTCGAGTTTTCTAGTGAATGCAACTACTAATGCCTCAAGCGTCACAGAGCAAGCCCTCGACTGTATAACAAGATTGATATGCCATGATTTCTACCACAAAAATTGGAACAAGGCGAATGACTGACTCGTTTATACATCCACACAAAAACAAGTCCGTTTCATTGAAAGATGAACGGTTCAATCGGCTTACCATAACTTGTGCAGTTACGCTGTATCACCTAGACGATGTAGCCGCATACGTTCAGAAATTCGAACATGTAACTAACCAGTTGGCGTGCATAGTGTGCTGTTTCATGAATATGGACTTCCTCCGGGTGTTGTTCTGCAGTGGAGTTATCATCGGATTGCATTTGGTAGAGCCATTCTTATCACTCACGACTGCACAAGCGACGGACTATCCCAAACTGGCGATAACCTTCAATAAGATCTACGACGATTTGATACATATTGATCCCAGCAAATTATTATCTACCGACCAACCAGCTTTGAGTTTCGTATCAGAAGAACGTTTCAGACAGATCCGATATGATGACGAAATGTGCGATGCAATAAATGCGGTGACCAGCGAGTTGAGATGATGTACTCAAAGTCATAAAGGTGCTCTTACCGAAGTTGGGTGATGGCTTCCAGAAGCAAAAGTGCGACATATTCGGATTTGGAGAAGCCCACGATTCTCCATACGCCTTATCAAAGATGGACACTGCCAAACTTGAAAAAGCGGCTATTCACAACCTCGATTTAGAAAGAGGCGTGGGCTTTATTAATTACGAATTGACTCACCGAGGCGCGAAACAATTGGCCGCCGCTTCTTCATCTCAAGTAAAGATGAAAGCTAAAGACCTGATCGAAAATGAGTCGGGGTCTTTCGTCAAATACAGGAAGTTGGTTAGAAAAGGCGGCCAAATACCAGAAATTATGAAAGCATGGACTGTAAGAAAGGAGGAGTTGACACGCGAAGGCCTCGCAACCAAGAAAAATGCCAATATCGCCACCGACAAGCGACGAAACAAGGACCTTGATTATCTAAAATCTGTAGGTGGTCCTTTCACTAAAAAGGAGGAGATAGATACATATATGGAGAGCGATACAGCTTCGGAAACAGATAAAATAGAAAGGTTGTATTTAGAAATTAGATATGCAAGGGACACTTCGCTATCGATACCAAAAACCAGCGACATTTTCAAACTGAAAAGAAATTATCAGAAACTAGATGTGGATACTTACGTGCGAAATCTGAGGGTTTATCTGGAGAAAGTCAGCTGCAAAACGGATGCTACTGTTCAGGACTTTAAAGATGCTTTAGATCACTTGTTGAACAATTATAATTTAAAATAAACCAATGATAATGTACCAATGAATCATGCATAATAACTTTTTCAAGCCATAGACTAGAGTTAAGCTCATTTTGTCTTCGGAAATGCGTTTAAAATAAGCCATTCATGAAAAATGATATATTAGTCAATATAGTTGGTTCAATAACAGTTTCCCATATCCGGCATTTCCGGCATATTGGATGGTCGTAGTGCAAAAAAGAAACCATAAATGAGTTTATCGACCCCAAAAACCCCCCTTGTGATGAAAAAATATCGAGTATAGGTGCAATAATAGCAGACTTTTCCTTCTTTTCGACCATCCTCAACTTCAGGGGGTATGTACAGGGTGGTTCCGGCCCTTGGAAAAATTTTTTAGTATGATTTCAGTGAATGGTATGGGTCACTACATATTTTAAAGGGGGCCCGGGAATTGAGTCTGCAGATTTGTAAATTAACACCACCACCACCTTTAAGATGCCATCAACACTCCTCTAATTTATCCAGGGTTCTATTTTCACATTGAAACTAAATAAATGTTTATCAAGTGGAATTTTTTTTTCATCCTAACAGGTATAAAGTGATCAACAGTAAATGCCACTTTTGGTGCAACCAAATCAATAATTGTAAAGAAATTTGACATTAAGCAAGATGGAATGAGGCAAGATTTCAAATAAGTATGTTTAGTAGTAAAAATAAAATTATTATTTTTACATTCAATTACCACATAATAATCAATCTTAAATATAGAATCTATTGGGAACATATCTTAGCATGTTTAGGTGCAACAAAGTGAATAATTCTTGAGATATTTGACATTTTATAGGTTAGGTGAAAACAACTAAAATAAGTTTTTCGACAGGAGCAGATGTGTGAAAATTTTTAAAATTTTGAATATTCCAAAAGCAGAAATTTCTTTGTCCTAACAGGTGTAGAATAACTTATATAAACACTAAATGTTACTTCTGGAGCAACCAAGTTAATAATTGTAAAGAAATTTGACATTAAATTGGTTGGAATTAGGCAAAATTTCAAATAGATATGTTTAGTTGTAAAAATAAAGCTTTTTCATTGAAATACTTCAAAATAATCAATTTTAACAAATGTAGAATCTATTAAGGACATATATGAGCATGTTTGGGTGGAACACAGTGAATAATTCTCAAGGTATTTGACATATTTTCAAGTTGGATGAAAATGACCCAAATAAATTCTTTTACCGGCCCAGGGTGTGCACAAATTTGTGAAATTTCTCATTCTCCAAAAGTGCAAATTTTTTTGTTCAAACAGAATATATACTTATAAAGACGTTTTTTTTTTGTTTTTTTTTCTATAAAATTATCCTCAGTAGCTTATGTATATACAGTATGGCCATAATAGTTCGGACAACTAGATGTCCAACCCAAAACTTTCAGTAGCTTCAAAACTGAAAACCGCTAAAAGCTCAAAATTGATACATGTTAAATTATGGATATCAACTGAATATGGTTAAAATTATATTTGTTTCAGATCATTGAAATGCAAGTTATGAGCAAAAGAGTATTTTTATTCAAAAATTGAGTTGGTCAAAATGATTCAGACATAATATAATATAGTGGATAAAAGAGTATAACAACACAGTTAACTAATAAACTTGTGGCTGCTAAAATATACTAGTACTTAGTAAGTAAACTCTTATTGTCAGTTATGCTCTGACATCTGCCACAGGAGCAGCCTAAGTGAAGGCATTCTCCTAGTGTTATTTTCTTCCATTCATTTTGTAATATTTTCCAAAGTTCTTCGATTGTGCTTGGGTTTCTCTCCTTTGTTTTCTCACCTAACATCTTCCAAACATTTTCAATCGGAATGAAGATGGGGCTTTGAACAGGCCAGTCCATGATACTTGTTCCTGCTCCAGGAAAGTTCTCGCAAACTTTTCCATATGGCAACGAGCATTATCCTGTATAAAAATTGCAGGTTGGGCCGAGGTGGCCCTCATATGAGGTACTGAATGTTCCTATAAAAGTTCTTTATATACGTCAGCATTCACCTTGCCATGCAAGCGTACAAGTGAGCCAGTACCTTCTGCTGAAATTATGCCTCACACCATAACACTTCCTCCACCAAACTTAACACTTTTCTTCTTGCAATTAGCTGCTAATTTTTGACAAACAAACTTTCTGCCATCTGACCCAAACAAGTTAAACTTCAATTCATTGCTGAAGTGGTTTAGCTCATTGGTTTTCTGTCCATAGAACATGTTTAGTGGTGATGAATAATTGAGTTTTCTTATTCTTCTTACTGATCAACAGCTTGACTGCTGGAGTATAAGCTTGCATATTTTGTTTCATTAGGTGGCATGATAGTCTTCCTGGAGATACTGATGCCCAGAGTCGTTTATTTCACAGGAAACCACTGCTGCTGTCTAGAAATGGTCTGTTTTACAATACAGACAACGGCTTGATCATCTTTCTTCAAGGTTTTTCTTGGTCTACCTGTTGAAATTCCAGTTACATGAGCCTGTGGCATCATATCTTTTTAGTATATCATGTATGACACTTTTGGGTCAGTTATGACTGATGGTTAGACAATCTTCCTGGTGCAACTTAATTGTCTCCTGGATAGAGGCAGGTGCTTCAAGGCCCCTAGACATGTTGTGTTAGTGCATGATGCTTAGGCATGCCTCACAGCAGCCAAACATGCACATACATCAGTAATTAAGTAAGTTCGAACAATGTCCAAATCATTTTGACCTCAATTTTTAATAGAAATACTCTTTACCTTGCAACATGTTTTTCAATGATTCTAAACAAGCATCATTTAAGCCATATTCAGTTGATATTTATAATTTAGCATGTATCAACTTTGAGTTCATAATGTTCCTTAGTTTTGAAGCTAATGAAAGTTTTGTGGTGGATATTTAGGTGTCTGAACCATTATGGCCGTTACTGTAGTATGTTAGTTTTGATATTTTAACCATTATTTTTTCTTTCTTAATAAATTAGTTGTTTTGATACCAAGATGTGCTGCATGCATTGAATTCTCCTATAATGGTATTCGGGAGTATATATTTGTATTGTAGTTGGGGTATATGACCAGGCAGGCCAATAAGCTAGATTAGTGATGGTATGATGGTATGTATATGTTTATTAAGTAAATGTGTCTTTGTTCGTTTCATTTTTTAAGGTTTGCATTTCTAGTGTATTGTACAGATGTGGTCTCAAGAAGAAAGACAGTAGTGGTACTTCCATTTTTTCTGTTTTTCTGATCTATTATTTCTTTATATGAACTTTTGGTGCTTATGTACTTGTTTGTACATATGTCAATAGGTTACTTTTAAACAATTTTTGTACCTGTTTCATACAGTCATCACTTTCAGTTCATAATATGGAACTTCGTGTTGTTTGTGATGCTGAATCATTAGAGTTAGCTTTTTACTGTTTTAATTAGAGAGGGAGAGAGAAAGGCATTCTCAAACCATCCAAAGACTAAGTAGTGGTGTTAAAATGAGCAACAGATTATCTATCATCCAAGTAGGCCACACAGAGATCTGAGATTTGAACTCAGAATTCAAAAAGCAAGAACAAATACTACAAAGCATCTCATCCAACACTACCAATCCTGCCAATCCACTGTCTAGTACTAGAACTTTATTTTATCAAACTCGAAAGGATGAAAGGCAAAACTGATAACTGCAGTATTTGAACTCAAAATGTGGATGTATTGGTGTAAATTTACAATATAAGGAGAGTTTAGTTGTAATGTTATTGATTTTCCTCAAATGTTGTCTTTATCATTTTTGTTTTTTGTCACAGAACGGGTTGTGTGTTTTGACATTCTCACTTCAAAAGACAGCATCTAGGGCTGTGTTAATGTGATGTACATTACACAGTCTGGTTAGACGGTTGGTGAAATATTACCATCATTTTATGTCTGTTTTCTATGATGACATAAGCTGGATGGGTTGTTATAGTCCATGACTAGATGAGACATCTTGCTCATATGTATGGTTTCTACAGCTGGATGCCGTTCCTAATGCAAGCCATTTTACAGAGTTTACTGGAAGCATTTTACTGTGACACCAGCACTACCACTTTACAGTACCATTATCATCACTTAATATTTGTTGCCCTTGCTAGCAAGAGTTTGTGTATGTATAATATGTTAACAATTTTAATGTTATTGGTTTTTATTTTAACTACTTAAATTTCTAGTATTGTGACTTATCTAAGTTTGAACGTTGTTTGTGATATTTGGAAGAAGATTTTTATGTGTTGAAGCTGCAATCGTGATTTAGCCTACCGGCTGCCCATGGGAACTTCTCTACGCAGATGATCTAACTCTCATAGCTGAATCTATGGCTGAACTAGAGAAGAAATTCCAAACATGGAATCATGACCTAGAATCAAAAGGCCTTAAAGTTAACTTGTCTAAGACTAAAGTTCTAGTATGTAGAAAGGAAAATAGGGCAGAGGTGCCCTCTGAGAAATGGCCATGCTCAGTGTGTAGGAAAGGAGTAGGTAGAAATTCCATTTTATGTCCCAAATGCAAACTATGGGTACATAAAAGATGTAGTGGGATCACAGGTAAGCTATCTAAGAACGTAGATTTTATATGTGGCCGATGCTCAGGTGCAATAAGTAGCAAGTGCCTACAGGAAACTAGCTCCTTCTATTGCCCAAATTGTTCTATAGAAATAGTGGCCACTTCTCGTTACCCGGGTGACAAAATCAGCAGTGGTGGAGGGTGCTTTGAAAGTACAGTAGCCAGAGTAAGAACGGGATGGGAAAAGTTCAGAGAGCTTGTAACGCTATTGGCCGCTAAAGGGTTCTCTCTAAAAATGAAAGGCAGATTGTATGATGCCTGTATCATCATCATCATCATCACCGTTTTACGTCCGTTCTTCCACGCTAGCATGGGTTAGACGGGTTGTCCTGTTGTGGGCAGTGTCTGGTCGGCTGACCATGCCTTGCTCATACAGGAACTGATTTGGCTTGATTTCATCAGCTGGATGCCCTTCCTAACACCAACCTCATTTACAGTGAGTGCTGGGTGCTTTTTCGTGGCGCCTACACGTCCGCTTTACAGTGTGGGCTGGGTGCTTTTTTGCCGTGCCACCTCCACGACCACCTTGTGGTGGGGGGTGTGGGGGCATATTGTCTATATGCTTCAGCTTGTACCCATGGGAGGTCGGGTACTCTGTATTACTGCGTGACGCCAGAGGTCACGGTCGTGTGTCATTGCCTTTGAGAGGTGTAATTGGGTAAGGTCGGCTTTTATCACCTCATCCCAGGTCATCTTGGGTCTCCCCACTCCGCGGTTTCCATCGACTTCTAGTGCTATGCACCTTTTTATGCAGCTGTCATCCTTCAAACGCATCACATGTCCATACCAGCGTAACCGCCTCTCCTGCACGCAACATTTGATTCCTCTTATGCTCAGTCTCTCTCTCAATTCCTTTATGCTTTGTCGTTCACGTATATTAGTTACACATCCATCGGAGCATGCAGGCTTCGTTTCTCTCTAATCTACGTAAGTCTTCCACCTTCAGCGCCCAGGTCTCACTACCATGCAACATCGCTGTTCAGATACACGCATCATACAGTCTGCCTTTCATTCTGAGGGAGAAGCCTTTTGCAGCTAGCAGTGGTAGTAGTTCCCTAAACTTCTTCCATCCCGTTCTTACCCTAGCTATTGTACTTTCTGAACACCCACCTCCGCTGCTAATTCGGTCACCTAGGTAGCAGAAGCTGTCTACTGTTTCTACAGAGCCCTCCCAGAGATTGGTGGTACTTGTTTCCTGTGGCTGTTTGCTGCTTGCTGTCCCAGCACAGCTGCTGCATGTGAATCCTACATTCTTAATTAAGCTTTCCTGAGATCCCGCTACATCTCTTGTGTACCCATTGTTTGCATTTGGGGCAGAGAATGGAGTTCCTACCTACACCTTTTCTTTCTAGTCCCTGCTTCCAAGTTTGGAATTTATTCTCTAGTTCTACCATAGATTCAGCTATAAGTGCGAGGTCATCAGCATACAGGAGTTCCCATGGGCATCCGGTCTTAAACTCCTCCGTTATTGCCTGCAGGACTATGATGAACAGGAGGGGCTAAGAACAGAGCTCTGGTGGACCCCAACCTGTACGCTAAATTCCTCGCTATACTCATTGCTAATCCTAACTTTGCTGACTGCTCCCCTATACATGGCTTGTACCACTTTCATAAGCCATTCATCTACTCCTAGTTTTCTAAGAGCCCACCAGATTACAGCACGTGGAACTCTGTCAAAGGCTTTCTCAAGGTCGACAAATGCCAGGTAGAGTGGCTTACTTTTAGCTAGGTACTTTTCCTGTAACTGCCTGACAAGGAAGAGGGCATCAGTGGTGCCTCTTCCTGGTACAAACCCAAATTGCATCTCGTCTAGTTTCACCCGGTCCCTAATCAACTGTGCTATAACTCTTTCTGTTACTTTCATGACCTGGTCCATCAGCTTTATACCTCTATAGTTTCCTCTATCTAGTGCATCACCTTTACCTTTGTAGCAGTTGACATTGATGCTACTGCACCAATCTTTTGGTATGACACCTTCTAGTATTACCTGGTTAACAATACGTGTGGTTATAGTGTGACCTACAGACCCAGATGCCTTCAGCTTCTCGGCAGCTATACCCGATGGACCGGTTGCCTTCCCCATCTTCATATCTTTGATTACCTTACTTACTACGTTGCTGCTGACTTGTACTGCTGGCCCCTCTATAGAGTCTACTTGGGGTAGGGTCTCTTCTTCCCATGCATTCTCCTCATTTTGTAATCTATCATAATGACTCTTCCATGCATCTTTCTTCTCAGCACTTGTGAGGGCAAGCTCACCTTTATCATTCCGGATACACTTCTCTCCAATGACATCACAACTCTCTCTGACACACTGCCTCGCAATCTTGAACACCTCCTGTTTCTGGTCCTCACGTTGCAAAACATGCTTAAATTTTCTACCCTCTGCTTCTCTCCTAGCTAAGTATACTTGTCGCCTAGCTTCCCTCTTGGTCTCTATGTAATGTACCCTGCTCCCCCCGTTCTTCCATTCTTTCCATGCCTGTCTCTTGGCCTTAACTGCCTCATCTACCTTATTGTTCCACCACCAAGTCACTCTCCTCCTGCTTGAGGTCTTACTCCAGCCACAGACCTCATCAGTCGCCTCTAGTAAGTTATTTTTTAGGAACTCCCAGTTCTACATTGAATGTCTCTATCTGTTCTTCTTTACTGTCGTAGGCGTTGAGTAAAATATCTTTAAATCTGTTACTGGTTGAGGGGACTTTCAGCTTCCAGATCTTTCTTCTCCAGGTTGGCCTCTGTTTCCAGGTTCGTCTAGTTCTGACTGTGAGGTCGCTGACAACTAAGCTATGTTGGGATGTACATTCCTCACTAGGGAAGGCTTTTGTGTTTACGACCGTCCATCTGTCACGTCCTCTGATGAGGATAAAATCTATCTGACTAGAGTGCTCCCCTGATCTATAGGTGATCAGGTGGTTGTCGGGTTTTTTAAAGTTTGTGTTACATATCGACATGTCATTGGCGTCGCAGAATTCTAGAAGTCTGAATCCTTCCTCATTTCTTGTGCCAACCCCATGGCCTCCATGTACTCTATTGGAGCCGTCACAGTGTTTACCTACGTGTCCGTTAAAATCTCCTGCGATGATTAGGAAGTCATTGTCGTCTGTTAGAGCAGTAGTGTGCATTAGGGACTCGTAAAACCTATCCTTAAGTTCGTCTGGCAGCCCCGATTGGGGTGTGTAAGCTGATATTATTGTGGTAATTGTCTTATTCAGGACTAGTCTGAGTTTAATGATGCTTGCATTTACCCTGTACACTGAGATTACTTTATCTACCTACTTGTCAGCTAGTAGTATACCTACACCACCCATCCCATCGTCATTTCCCACCCAGAAAAATTTGTAGCACCGACTTTTTCCTACAAGGGCTCTAGCAGACTCTCCTCTCCATCTAGTCTCTTGCACACAGCATACATCAATTTCCTTTCGCTCTAGCATTTCTACGATTTCTCCTGCTCTTCCTTTCATTGAGCCTACATTGATGGTACCAACTCGGAGTTTTGGGCATTTGTCGACACTCGTAGGGAAGGGTCTCTGGATTGGCGCTTCACATGGGTGCTTGGTAGCTCGCAGATTCATATTTCATCTATTGATTCAGAGTTGCTCAAATTTATTCTCAGCTCATCCATCCGTAACGGTAGGAAAATTGAGGGCTAGAAGAACAGTGGCAGTGGGATAATGGCAGGGTGTGTTGGGCTGGGACAGGGGAGGAGAGAGTTAGTTAAGTAGTAGTAGTAGTTAAGTAGTAGTAGTTAAGTAGTAGTAGTAGTAGTAGTAGTAGTTAAGTAGTAGTAGTAGTAGTAGTAGTAGTAGCAGAAGAAATGGCATGCTGAGGTTTGATTGGTCGAATAGGCTATGGTGGTGTGAGGGGGTGGGTGGGAGTGGTGGTGTGAGGGGGTGGGTGTGTGAGGGGGTGGGTGAGAGTGGCGGTGTGAGGGGGTGGGTGGGAGCGGTGGTGTGAGGGGTGGGTGGGAGTGGTGGTGTGATGGGGGTGGGAGTGGTGGTGTGAGGGGGGGGGGGGGGGGGGGATTGTGAGGTAGGGAGAGAGGGTCGCCGTCAAAATGGGTGACTGGAACGAAACCAAATCACTCTAGTGATTCATGGGCGAAGAGGGAACGGGAGGTAATGGGTGGCTTAGAGATAGATAGAGAGAGGGTAGCCATCATAGAGAGATAGATAGAGAGGGGGGGGTAGCCATCATAGAGAGAGAGGGTAGCCATCATAGAGAGAGAGGGTCGCCGCATGGCAAAATAGCCGATAGAATACATCAACAATAATATTAATAATAATAGCATCATGGCCTGAAGCCTTTGATGGGAAAAATAGACAGAGACGAGAAAAAATAGACAGAGTCAGCATGGTGGGAGAATAATAAAGTGGCTGTGAGGTAGGGAGCTAAATACCTTCGAAAAATTTTGTATGGATGGATGACTGGAACGAAGCCAAATCAACTCTAGTGATTCATTTTAGCCTTTCAGAATAGAGTGTCTTATCTCTTCAATAGCTTCAAGATGAGTGAGGTGGAATGGGCGAAGAGGGAACGGGAGGTAATGGGTGGCTTATACGAACAGCAATGTTACATGGCAGTGAGACATGGGCATTGTGTGCAGAGGACCTGCGCAGACTGGAAAGGAACGAAGAATGCATGCTCCGTTGGATGTGTAATAATAATATACGCGAACGGCAAAACATAAATGAACTAAGTGAGAAATTAGGAATAAGAGGTATCAGATACTGTTTACTTGAGAGAAGACTACGTTGGTATGGTCATGTGATGCGTATAAAAGATGACAGCTGTATAAAAAAGTGCAGGGCGATCAAAATTGATGGAAGTTACGGAGTAGGTAGACCCAGAAAAACCTGGGACGATTTGATAAATTCTGACCTTACACACTTGCACCTCTCTAAGACAATGTAACTGGACCGAAATCTTTGGCGCCACGCAGTAATACAGAAGACCCACCTTGCCTATGTACAAACCTACAGTCAGTAGGCACCTCTTAACCAAATATACACCCCAACCCACTACCCCCACTCTCACCAACATCACCCTTTCTCTGTAAAGTTGGTACCACAACATCCAGTCCAAATTAATGAGATAATGAGATCGAGATCGTGTAGGTGTCACAACAAAAAATACACAGTCCAACTGTAATGTGGCCGTGTAGGTAATGGTAAAAAGTTCCCAGTCCACACTATAAATGTGGTTGGTGTTAGGAAGGTCATCCAGCCGTAGAAAACTGCCAGATAGTCCTATACGAGTGAGACACCGTCACCCGACCAATCTTGCCTCAAATTGGGACAACTCCCGTCTAACCCATGCTAGCGTGGAAGATAGATGTTAAACAATGATGATGATGCCTTAGAGTAACTTGGAACAGTTTGGTAGCTATTTCAACTGTATAGTTACCAGTTGGTAGTTGCGTTTAACTTTTCTAAACAATCTGAAATTGGTCTTGGTTCTGTGATACAAAATGTTTGTTTTAAAGTGTGTATATTTAACCAAAAACTACTTTCCATCATAATTTTATGTAAGAACCTTTGTTAACTTATGTTCTAAACATTAGCTTCATAATAAGAAAATTGGTTATATTACTAAATCTCTCTAAATCCCTAATTGTTTTCAAAATAATTTGAAAATCACATACCATGTCTTTCATAAGAAATATGGTTAGGAAAGGGTTAACTTAACAGCAAATAGAAATCATCAGGCTTTAAAAAAATCATTCAACATTTTAATAAGAATTCTGGAAAAGTTTAAAGATTTTTAAAATGTTGAAGTATTTAAAGTAAAAGTATTTTCTGGATTACAAGCACACATTGTATCCCTTTGTGCATGTAATTCCTTCTGTATATTCAAATATAATAACAATTTAGATTTTAATACTATAATTTTTTTTAAATCATATCTATATTAAAGAAATAAATTAATAGCAAAATTGATACAAAAGAAAAATAATTTTTTAATTTTATTTCTAAAATAAACTTATGCTCATAATGATTTTTATCTGCACAACAATAAATAAACTGTTATTTTCATAATCAATTATTTCATTTTCATTGAAAACAATTTGTCAGATATAACTAGCTGCATTTCCAGTAAACATAAAAAATATTTGCATATTTTCTGAATTTTATCAAGTTTTCTAAGTGTAGCATAATACCAAATCTTGACAAACTGAGAATTTAAGCCTTTTGTTGATGTGATATTATGCAGAAAATTTCTGCCAAATATGCATTTCAAAAGACCACTTTTATTCTTAATCATCTTTGTACATAATACAAATCTATCTGTATAACTATGATAAAACAGACAATTCATCTTATTTCACATAAAAGGTATTATTTTCTTCATATTTACTCAATGGCTAACAAAAAGATTGCAAATTAACATATAGAACAAAATTAATTTATTCAAATATAACTGATCATCCCTATTATGCAATGATAATGATAAAATATATCCTTTGGCTCAATCATTCATTTATTTATTTATTGCAATCTAAAGATATATGGAATTGATTGCAATTAATATATTCCTCAAAGGTTTCTGAAAATTAAAGACAAACAATTTTATAGACTTCAGTTATGCCTAAAATTATAATATTTAAAGTTCACTTATCTGAAAAAGATGGGATCTGTTTACAAATGTTTCATAATTTTATTTATATTTTTATACAAATAAAAATATTACCCCATTTTATAAAGTATTTATCTAATAAATAAACGACCACTTTTCTATGAATTGGAAAACCTAATTCGTCTCTATGATGAGTAATCGCAAATAAATAGACTATTTAAAAATAGAATTTAGAAATATTTTGTTCATTTGTAGAAACACATTATTCTATATATATGTGTGTGTGTGGGGCGGAGAGTAACACTGAAGAATGCTATATTAATGGGAAAATTGGAATAACGATAGAGCAAAATCCCTACTTCAAATATATACATGCGTGTGCATATAATCTACTTATATCTATAACCAGCAATTTCTCTGTCTGTCTACCAGACATACAGACAGATATTATAAGGGCGCAATGTTATATCTATGTATCTATCTAAAAAGAAAGACTAAGAATTATATAGAGAGAACGCTAAATCGCCTAATGCGGTCCCTAGGGCATTGAAAATTTAAAATAATTTTTGCTCAAAACACTCACAGGACCATAAGTATTACATGTCTAAAGTTTGAAAACAATCGGTTGAATGGTTCTCAAGTTTTAGTGAGCTGACAGACAGACAGACAGACAGACATTCTCTGTTTTAGATATATAGACTAGCAGAACCCCCCCCCCCCCCCGGTGGTTTTCTGTTAGTCTACTTATATATATAACCAGCAATTTCTCTGTCTGTCTGACAGTGGAAACACATGCGTAGAGAGAGAGTGCGAGTGAAAGAAAGAGACAGACTACGAGAGGGGGATAGCGGGAGGGAAAGAGGGAGAGAGAGAGAGTGAATAGACGCTAAAACACGTGCTACAGAAACATTACCTTCCCCTCTCCACTGACTTTGGTCACTGAGGCCGAGGGATTCGCTGGTTGCTATAGAGACACCTTGCACAAGCCAGAAGTAACCAGTTCGAGGCGGTTCTGACTTGACTCCATGCGAAGAAGGTTACCATTGAATTTGTGGTTGTTGCTGCTGATAATAAGGACCATTTGAAGAAGGTTGCTGCTGATGAGGTAATTTATTAATCAGATTGCGCAGTTCCATAACCTACGTTTGATTTGTTCAATTTTTTTTTTCAATTTTTTTTGTTGTTTTTTTAAATTTCTTATTGAAAAATATAAATAATAAAATAAGGTTAGAAATTTAAATACAATTAAATACGATTTAATTTCCATTTCCAGCAGCCAATGTCCAGTGTTCAATTTCATGAAAAAATTGGAAATAATTCAAAAAATTGAAGTTTAACTTTTGAACATTTGTTTTGACAATAAAAAAATATTTCCTTATTCACACCTAATGGTATGATTAAAATTTCATAGGAATATTTTTTTCTAACTGCCAGTTATTTAAATATTATTAAAAATAAATTTTTTTTTTAAAAGAATGGAAGATTTTGTGGATTTTTTTACCACCTTCCAAGCCTTAAACACTAGTTCTCGTGAATTTGTGTTTTGTAATGACCCTCAGGACGCTGCTATTGTTGATTCCAATAGTGCCTGGTATTCGAATATGTTAGTATACAATTTTTTGAATAAAATTAAGGCGCAATTAAAGCTGCTAAACAAAATTTTTTTCGGCTTCGGCCCATATTATATATATATATAATGGGGATGATGATGATGATATACATAGTTACATATGTATATGTAATTTCCTTATAATATATAACCAGCAATTTCTCTGTCTGTCTGTCCGACAGTGGAAACATGTGCGCACATGCGAATGATTTTGCGCACGCGTAGAGAGAGAGTGAAAGAAAGAGAGAGACTACAAGAGGTGGATAGCGGGAGGGAGAGAGGGGGAATTGAGGAGTGCTTCAGAAACATATATACATTTCTGTGTGTGTGTAATATATATATATATATACACACAGAAATATATATATATACACACAGAAATATATATACATTTCTGTGTGTGTAATATATATATATATACACACAGAAATATATATACATTTCTGTGTGTGTAATATATATATATACTAGCAGAAAACCACCCGGTGGGTGGTTTTCTGCTAGTCTACTTATATATATAACCAGCAATTTCTCTGTCTGTCTGACAGTGGAAACACATGCGTAGAGAGAGAGTGCGAGTGAAAGAAATAGACAGACTACGAGAGGGGGATAGCGGCAGGGAGAGAGGGAGGGAGAGAGAGTGAATAGACGCTAAAACACGTGCTACAGAAACATTACCTTCCCATCTCCACTGACTTTGGTCACTGAGGCCGAGGGAATCGCTGGTTGCTATAGAGACACCTTGCACAAGCCAGAAGTAACCAGTTCAAGGCGGTTCTGACTTGACTCCATGCGAAGAAGGTTGCCATTGAATTTGTGGTTGTTGCTGCTGATAATAAGGACCATTTGAAGAAGGTTGCTGCTGATGAGGTAATTTATTAATCAGATTGCGCAGTTCCATAACCTACGTTTGATTTGTTCAATTTTTTTCCTCAATTTTTTTTGTTGTTTTTTTTTATTTCTTATTGAAAAATATAAATAATAAAAGAAGGTTAGAAATTTAAATACAATTAAATACGATTTAATTTCCATTTCCAGCAGCCAATGTCCAGTGTTCAATTTCATGAAAAAATTGGAAATAATTCAAAAAATTGAAGTTTAACTTTTGAACATTTGTTTTGACAATAAAAAAATATTTCCTTATTCACACCTAATGGTATGATTAAAATTTCATAGGAATATTTTTTTCTAACCGCCAGTTATTTATTTTCTCCTTTTTCGTTTTAACATATATTTATTTCAAAGATTTCACCGTATAGATAACATATATATTTATATATGCATAAAAGACACACCGAGAGACGGTGAACATGTGGTGCCGAAAACATTTCCCATCCAAATCTCAACAATATCAGTATATACACTAGATTTGCTAGCAGAAAACCGCCCACCGGGTGGTTTTCTGCTAGTCTATATATATAAAACAGAGGATGTCTGTGTGTCTGTTTCCCTAAAACTCGAGAAGTACCCAACCGGTTTTTTTCAAACTTTATACATGTAACTCGTATGACCCCGGAAGTGTTTTGAGCAAAAAAAATTTCAAATTTTCAATGCTCTAGGGACCGCATTAGGCGATTTAGCGATCTCTTTCTCTTAGTCTTTCTCTTTTTAGATAGATACATAGATATGACGTCGTGCCTTCATAATATCTGTCTGTATGCCTGACTGTCTGCATTACGTCATTATGATGCGATCAGTGTGTGTGTGTATATATATTCTTATGTCAGGGAACGTCTTCACGAACCAAAGTATCATCTTCCTGTTTTCCAGATTGATTTTTTTAGTTTAAGAAGATCCCGTTAAGGTTGAAAGCAGCGATTCTTTGATTAAACATTAATATGTTATTTTAATATAGATATTCGTGTACAGATATTTTTGCATACACAAAAACAAAATATAAACAAACAAGGCCAAAGATTACATCAATTAGTCTTAGTGTATGTACTTCATACTGCTTTTAGGTAGAATATCCCGTTAAGGGTGAAAGCAGTGATTCTTTGCTTAAACTTTAGTCTGTTATTTTAATATATATATATATATATAATTATATATTTATGGACAGATATTTTTGCAAGACGACAGCTGTATAACAAAGTGCAGGGCAATAAAGATAGACGGTAGCTACGGAGTAGGCAGACCCAGAAAAACCTGGGACGAGCTGATAAATTCCGACCTCACACACTTACACCTCTCCAAGACAATGTCACTGGACCGAGACCTTTGGCGGTACTCAGTAATAGAGAAGACCCGCCTTACCTAAATACAAAGTAAAACCTACTACAGTCAGTAGGCATCCCTAACAAAATACACCCCCGTCCCACCACCCCCACCCCATCCACACCGCCCCTTTCAATGTAAAGTTATGTTGGTGCCACAACATCCAGGCCGAAACAAAGGAGATCGTGTAGCTGTCATGACAAAAAAACACACAGTCCACGCTGTAATGTGGCCGTGTAGGCAACACGGTAAAAACCTCCCAGCCCCACACTGTAAATGTGGTTGGTGTTGGGAAGAGCATCCAGCTGTAGAAAACCCGCCAGACAGTCCTATGCGAGCAAGACAATCACTCTTGCCTCAAGTGGGAAAACTCCCGTCCAAACCCATGCAAGCGTGGAACACGGACGTTAAACGATGATGATGATGAATAACAAAATATAAACAAACGTATTTATTTCACGAGGTTCGATAAGGATAAATATATATCAAATATATAAGAACCCTATAGCAAATCCCGAGCAACGCCGGGCCATTCTGCTAGTAGTTTTATAATTTAAGTAAAAGGCAAGCAAATTGGAGGGGAAGGGAAGTTGGTTATAACTTCAATACTTGATGGGTACTTTATTTAATCGACTTTGGAAGGATGAAAAGCAACATTGACCTCAGATAGATTACAACTCAGAAAGTAAAGATTCGGAATAAAGACTGCAATGCATTTTGTCTGATACTCTAACCATTCTGTTAATTGACTGCTCTTCACACATCATAATAAAGCACTTATATAGTTATATATATACATACATATATACATAAACATAAGTAGAAATTCTTATATTTTGCTCATGAGAACAATGCTCACAGATACAAAGTAAAGTACTCAATGATTCAGAGAGCAGAGTATGCTATACTGTCAATTCATTTACTAGTTTTACAGAATTGTTTCAGTTAACTTGGATTTATTTTAGAAAAGAACATTAAAGAATTTCTAAGCTTTCAGATTCCATGTGAATCGAAAAAGATTAATTCTGTAAAACTGGTAAATGAGAAAAGTATATATGCAACTTAAATAAAGGAAAGGCATCTATCTATAGAAACTATCCCAAAACTAGAAAATATCTAAGAGAGATGTGGCTTCCAGCTCATCTAAGACAACAGTAGTTTGATGAATAACGAATGGAAGAACAGATATAAAATGATGATTTTATATATATATAATCTAGTAATAATTGAGTTCAATATCTTATAATGATAAACATTTATCAATCTGCTACTTTTTTTTTTTTTTAATAAAAAGGTATGAAAAATAGAGATAGCATCATTGTCATTCAACCCTTCTAAACTGGGAGATATCAACACCTGGATGGATGATAATACAACTAGTGCTCAATTTGAATTCTTTCACACTAGTAGTTGAAGGGAAACTTGATAAGAAGTAGAATATGAAAAGGACACAGCGTCGTTAATAGAATACGCAGTTGCAACAATTTTGTTTAAGTAAATGTGGTATACAGTCACCAAGTTCAGAGGAATCAAGAAAGCTGTTGTATCAAAAGCCTTAACTAGAGAAGGTAACCTCTGGCTGACTCATGTAGAAAGACACCGAAGCAATGGCAACTAGAAGTGATAGTCCTAATTTTCAAAAAGAGAGACAAGAGAGATAGCTCCAATTAAAGAGGATTCTCCTTGTGAAGCCTCCCTGGTAAAGTCCAAGCTAAGTGTCTGACAAAGAGAGGTAGAGATATTGTCAAGTCCAAGCTAGCTGACGAACAGTGTGTTTTTGGCCCTGGATGCAGTACAGCTGACTAAATATTCACACTGAGGCTGGTCTTTGAGAAATTGTATTGCCAAGAAGTTTATGCTTGTTTCATAGACCTTGAAAATGCATATGACCACATTCCACAGGACCTGTTGTGGAAGGTTCTGCAGGGTAATGATATCGATAGACAGCTTCTTGTTGCCCTGATATCCATAAATGAATGCTCTAGTATTTGTGTTTGGATAAATGTTACCAAGCCAAAACCAATGTGGGTGGCAGACTCCATCAAGGTGCAAACTCTCACTTCTCCTGTTCATAATCTTCATGAACAGGATTGATATGCTTAGCTGGGTTGAAAATGGTATCAAAACTGGCGGATATAGGATCAATCAGCTGGAATTTGCAGACATACTATTTCTTATCTTACCACAAATAATCCTCAAAATTATAAAGCCTTGTATTGACAATTTAGGAAAGCTCAATGTGGCTATGGTCAAATAGGAATGACAACTGGAATTAAGTTAAGATACAACAAATCATGATTGCTGTTTAAATAGATGTGAAGCGTTAGATCTACCGATGGTATTTGTGACCATGTGGTGTAGTCAACAGGAATGGGAAACAAGATTACCTGCTGGAGGAGAAAAACAGCAGCAAAACACCTAAGAGTTTTGACCTAGATGGGCTCAACACCCTTAGAGTGGAATCAAGGGCTGAAACTGTTCCTTGATGGGAGTTCTTCTGAAAATCGTCCTGCTGTCCACTCACCCAATCGTGAGTTTCTGCCTACTATTGGTTTTAACTGTGCATTGTTTATTAGTAAAGCTGTTACATTGTGGGTAATGTTTTTTGGAGATATATATCAGTATTGCAGGTTTGTTGAATGTGACAAGGTTGTCATGTTCACATTATAGGACTTTCTGAAAATAAGGATGTAAGGTCCCTGTTTAAGGAATTATGCAAGGTGTGCAAACCAGATAAGAAGTGATGAGATTATGTGTATACAAATTTTCGTGTAGGAGGGTGTAGGTCTTATAACCAGCACAACAGCATCAATTCTTTGACAGTAACTAGGCCATTAATGTTGAAAAGCATAAACGTATGAGAAAACTAAGTTCAGAAGAACAACTGAGTGGATAATGTGAAAATTAGAGAGGCTTCCTCCAGCAACCATTAGCCATATGTCACCTATGTGCAGGGGCCATGCTAGAGACTTCTAGATCCAACCTGATCCTGACTCCATCACAGAGCACTCCATTGCCACAGGGCTTGGGAGAAAGATGAAGGGATGAGTCTTGTGCAGATGAATAGATTCCAGTGAGGTGGGCGACATGCAAACAAGCCATACTCTAAAGATTATTAATTCAGCACCTAATTAAAACATGCCATAAAAGAATAGCTTGAAAGTAATTCTGATGAGTGGTGATATATGGAATGCCTGATGTCTAACACAATACCTTTGCTAAAGATTTTCCAAACATCATGGCAAATGGCAATGGAAAATAGTTTATATAGTAACTGGCTATGCAAAACTCATAGGTCAACTAGTACTACTATACAAATATATGTATAAAGTATGTATAACTATGGAGTCATGCTTTTGAGGATGCTACTTCTACTACTACTAATCTATGAATACATCAATACATAGCACTTTAATATTGATTTTATTTTTCTAGTGAGATAAGTCTACAGCAAAGATAGATGTACTTTAAATTTAAAGCAATTTCACTTAATTTTGTCTTTACATGGGTTTTAAATAAAAATCAAAACTCAGAATGAAGTTTTTTAGATGAGTTATTAATACTGGTGGAAACATTTTTTAAATGTTAATCATTTTCTCATAATAGCTTCCATATTAGAATATACCAAGTCTGATTAGGTTCTCAGTCAACACACTAAACACAGCCTTCTGTTTTCTATAATTTTCACTGCAGCTTTTTGTCTGTAATAGAAACATTACCTCATACCATCATGGTTCCATTTTCAGACCATGCCCATTCTGAAATTTCTGACAGTCATTTCAAATCTGAGTAGAGCTTTTTGATGTTCCATAGTTCTGATATTTAGGAGTTTTCCTGTTCCTCCTTTGTAACCTCTAGTACAATTGCATGACGTGTTATAAATGTAATATTACCAATTCTTTAGATTTAACAGCGTAGATTTAAAAATTATTCAAAAACATTGATTTAATGACATCATGTTATATTTATTCTTTCATTCATTTACTGGTTGCAGCCATTAGACTATTGCCATATTGGAACGGTGCTTTTGACTTTAGTTAATCGTATTATCCTATGTACTTACTTTTTTGACGTCTGGTTCTTATTATATTCATCTCTTTGTCAAACTTATGTTATGGGATATAAACATAGAAATGAACACATACACCATGAACTTCTGCAGTTTCTGTCTACCAAATTTTACTTATTAGGCATTGGCCAACCTGGCATTTTAGTAGATGAAACTTGCCTAAAGTGCCATGCAGTAGGACTAAACTCATTAACCACACATCCATGCCTGCACCTATATATTGAAGTTATCTCAGCCAGTCATGACAATAAATTTCCTGGCACAATAGTAATAGTTGGACTTGTAATTTAGATATAGTTGGTGGTTCATGGATTTTGCTTGTACAGAATGAAAGTATTGTGATATATTTAAGCAAAGCTGAAGACTTAGAAGTGCTCCATAGAGATGTTAATTGTTAGCAGTCATAATGAACAATCCATTCCAATTATTGGTACAGCATGTCTTCCAGCTAGAAGTGGGCTATTTTGTGCACAGTGTCAACATTTTCATTGTTTTGGTAAATTCATGAGCAAATAGCTAAAGTAGCACATGACAATGATCACTGTATTAAGCACAAATTTCAGTACCATCATAGAAATGGTTTTGCTCAATATGTAGAGAAGGAATAGGTAGAAATTCTTACTGTGTTATATAATGCAAACAACATGTATGCAAAAGATGTAAGATCTGATAGATTAACAATGAATAAACTACTCAAATGCACAGGAAAGTTAAAAGAAGCCCTGCTACTCTCTCAGTTTACTACAGCCAATATATGAAGGGAACTTGTGTCAGAAGAAAACATGTAATCATCATAATTTTACAGCTGCTTTCCATGCAGAACAAGATTGGAATATATAATATTGGTTGTGAGGATGCTGGGCCTTCCAGATAGCTAACAAAAGATCAAGATGACTGGCAATATAGTGTACAGCTGACCCACCCATGCCTACATGGGGAAAAACATTGATGATGATATCATTAGTAATAGTTAATAATCGTTTCTACTTTTGGCATAAGGCCAGCAATTACCCCAGTGCATTACTGGTGCTTTATTTTATTGACCCTGTAAGGATGAAAGGCAAAGTTAACCTCGGCAGGATTTGAACTCAGACCATAAGGGGCCATAACTATGCTGCAAAGCATGGTGTCTGACACTCTACAGATACTGACAATCTGTCAGTTAGTAATAGTTAATAATGGTAAATATTCAGACAGTTAATTTCATCAATTTATTTATTGTGTATGTGAGACAGAGTGAAAACATATTTCACAAGAAAATATCTGCTTCCTTGTAGTAAATGTAATACTCAATAAGTTATTAAAATCCATATAAATTTCTTAGAGAAATCTTCTACAGGTGTTAACTTCATGAAATACATTTATGATAAATAAAAGTGATACTTTCATAAATGAAATATAGTCACTAGTTATATTCAGATATATAAGATACTAGTAAATGATGAAAGGCAAGTTAAACTCTACAGGATTTGAACTGAGCAGAGAGTCAGAAAGAATACTGCAAGACATTCTATCTGATGTTCTAACAACTCTGCCTCCATTCTAGTAAATATAAAAAAGGGCAGCAAATTTTAAAAAAATACTTAACAGGTTATGTCTCAATAAATCTAGAGGAAGTGGGGATAAAAAGTCAAGTAAATTTTAATAAATTACATTTGAAATACCAAATCTTTACAACATTGTCCTTCTTTATTGCAGTAATTAATTGGTTACTTATACAAAAAATATTTCCTTGGCAAAATTAGCCAGTTATTTTATCTATACAAACTATGTGGCAACAAAGTATATAAATTTCAAAATAACAGAATTGTAAGACATTCATATAAGTGGAGTATAAGATTTTTAAAGAAAATAAATGTAAACAAGTAGTTTCTATTGATTTTGTATATATAGTAGTAATGTTAAAAGAAAGCTACAAAAAATATCTACAGTCAAAAATAATGAAAGAAAAAAAGCAACGTTTGAGATTTTAAAAATGTATTTATATTACCAGAATAAGAAAAATAGCTTTTGACTACAAAGGTTTTGTATTTTAAAAACATCATTGATATTTTATGATAACAATCATTAAAATCTGAACAACTCTCAATATTAAAATAGTACTATTATTCACATACCGGAAGAGACCAAATTACTAAATGTTAGTAAAACAGTGGAATCCAAGGAAATTATTGTTCTGCATCAGCAAAAGTTAGCCCTTTCTATCGGAAAATTTAATTTACTTTCGCAATTGAATTTTCTCTCTCTCTCACTCACACACACACACACACACACACACACACACACACACACACTTTTAATTATGCTATGTATTGTTCTAGCAAAATAGACAATTCTCATTGGTAAACATTTGAAGTTAACTACTGCTACAGTATTTCTAAATTTTCATGCTATTTTGTTTTTTAAGAGGTCAAGCTACATCTAAGTCATATTTTTATAGGTTGGATCCTCGAAGACACTTTATTTCTCTTTGCTCCAGTCCACCCAGCCTTGTCAGATCCCATGTGTCATGCAGAATCTCCTTAAGAACATTAACGGTGCACATGCACATTAATATCTTGAGCATGCTGTTCCATTGATCAAGTCAATAGGAACATTTGTCATCGGAACCAATGGAGAGCCAATATTTCTATAGGTATTATCTTCTAATGGAAAAAAAAAAAAATAGCTTACTATCTGTAGTAGGGAGTGAAGGATCTGTTTCAGGCCCTTTCCTCATGGCAACTGAACTTATCAAACCATTTTATTGACTAATTATTGCTAACACAGACCAGTGCTAGTTTCCTTGAATTCCAGATTTAGCCATAGTTGTAGTAGTTCTACATGCATTCAAAACAGTTGAAACAACAGTTATTTGTTCTCAATTGTAACTATTAGGGAATTATAAAGATCACAACTTCCCATTCCCACTCTTGTATGTTCTCAATTGTAACTATTAGGGAATTATAAAGATCACAACTTCCCATTCCCACTCTTGTATGTTCTCAATTGTAACTATTAGGGAATTATAAAGATCACAACTTCCCATTCCCACGTATAAATTTAATTGTTTCTATTTTAGGCACAAGGCCAGCAATTACCTAGTACATTACTGGTACTTTATTTTATCGACCCCGTAAGGATGAAAGGCAAAGTTAACCTCGGCGGGATTTGAACTCAGATCATAAAGGGACGTAACTCTATGCTTCAAAGCATGGTGTCCGACTCTCTACCGATACTGCCAATTCACATTCCCACGTATAAATTTAATGCAAGTTAAAAAGTATTATTCTCACTATAATTATTATACTTATATTTAAATATATTTTATGAAAAGAATATCCATTTACTGTGTTTCTACTACATAACCAAGCATATAATGTCTGTGGCTTTCATGTGCATAGAATAGTTGTGTGTAGAATGGGTAAATATGTATATATGCTTTGAGGACATGATTTTTACAGTAGGTTATATATGTGCTATACCTAGTAGTGTTATTTTTTTTTGTATGTTATATAAATATGAAGGAGCTTGGTTATATGTTTGTTAATTTTGTTATAATTGTTGTACCTAATATCATTCAGGTTATTTCTATTTTCAGGTCATTGTATTTAGACAATTTTTCCATTTCATTCAGAGATATATTGTAGCATGTTGAGATTGATGTGTCTATGAGAAAAGACCAATCTTGCTCTTGTTTGTGCTTGGCATAGAAAGCAGACAAACTCCAGAACATGGTTTTGTATATACTTTCAAAGATATCTTGTGATTTATGGTTTTATCATCCTACTTCAGTTGGCTGAGCTTTCAGAGTATCTATCTTACAGATTTGTCATGTCTGCAAATAACATTCAGTTTTGACAAATTCTACAACAGAAAACTTATTTTCCCATTGACTTCCATGTCATAGACATTAAATATTATTTCGAAAAAGAAAAGATTTTTTAATGCATATATGACCTGATTATAGTTTTGAAAATAGTTAAAATTTACTTAAATTCCCATAAAGGCAGAAATATAAGCTATATCTGAAAATTATTAGTGTTATATATATTTTACAATGTCTGTGAATGTAGTTCATAACATAAGGGATACTTGTGTAGAAAATGTTCTTGTTTCTGTCTGGTCATAGCAAATAATTTACTTTGAGTTTAAGTTTCCTCTCCTACTCAATATTTTTACTTTTTTCTTATAGATTCTTCCTTTGCTTCAATGTTCTCTGATACTTCCGTTTCTATTTTATACCTATTGGCCTCTCTGAAGACAAAACATGTTTTCTTCATGTTTGTAGATATTTGCGTTAGCTTATATTGATTCTCTATTTGATATTTTTGTGATCCTACAATAGCTATTTTACAATAATTGTTATTTTACTGCAGTGACCTCTACAATGTCTTTGAACAAAATATATTCTATGCCTAATTTATCTTAAATACTGTGTTGTAAATATTGTAATTATCTTTTCTTCTTTAAATATTTATTTGTGTTAATTTAATTTCTATTTGAAAATAAAATAATTATAGCATACTATTGAAACAGCTATGATAGTGATCATATTTTTAACATTTAGTTGTCGTAAACAGTCTCAAGGATTACCATCATTTTACTTATGCATGTTTTATTTTATATAATTCCCTGATTCTGAAGTATTGTTCCTTGATCTAGTTCTTTCATTATTGTCATTATCATCATCACCGTTTTACATCAATTTTCCTATGCTAGCATGGGTTAGACAAGTTGTCCTGTTGTGGGCAATGCTAGGTCAGGTAACCACATCTTGCACATACAGAACTGATTTTGGCTTGGTTTCTACAGCTAGATGCCCTTCCTAATGCCAACCTCATTTACAGTGAGCACAGGGTGCTTTTTGTCATGTCACCAACACGACCACATTACAGTGTGGACTGGGTGCTTTTTGTTGTGACACCTATACAACTACTTTACAGACATGACCACTTAACAAAATATTTTTTAATGAGATGTCCTCATATCTATTGTCTCTTCTCCAACTTCCCAGTCATAACATCTCTTCCTAATCACATTCTCTCAATCACATTCACTTTCGAAAACAGAGACTATCTATAGGACTTCTTAACCTTCCAGGAGACAAGACAACCTTTTTAGTGCTGGTGCTATGATAAATTTGTTTACACATGAATACAACTATATATGAAATGAGCTTGAGCTTAATGAGGTGTGTATTTATCCGAAGTTACAGGAGGAAAAAGTGAGAGGCATGAAATCACTTGAAAAGGTGGTATATAATTTCATGTACAGAGATGGGAATTAATCCAAGTGATACTAATAGGTAACAAAACCCCACTAATATTTGTCTTCAATAATAAGTATTGGAGAAAGTTCTAATTTTTTTAAATACATTACTCCATTTCAGTTATATGCAAATAACAGTAGTAAATTACTAAACACTAAACCTTCCCATTGTTCCAAAGGGCAGTGGATTATCAATATCAGTAGAACATTGGACACTATGCTTCGCAGCCTAAAGTTACAGCCCTTTACGTTCTGATTTCATATCCCACCAAGTTTAGCTTTGCTTTTTTCATCCTTATGAGGTTGATAAAATAAAGTACCAGTAATGCACTGGTGTCTATTTAATGAACATTCCTCTCCCCCAAAATTGTTGGCCTTGTGCCTACATCATAAACCATTATTAAACATCACAACTGTAAGGCTTCATTCCTATATAAGTAGTTAATATTCCTATTATTAGAAATAGCTTTAGGGTGGTGAATAGTCAGAATCATTAGTGTCAGACAAAATGCTAGGTGTCATTTAAATACAGCCCATTACATTCTAAGTTCAAAATCTACTGAGGTCAATTTTGCCTTTCATTTATCCAGGGTCAATAAAATAAAGTTCCAGTCAATTACTGGGTCTATTTAATCAGCTTTCCCCTCTCTCAAAATTGTTGAGCTTCTGCCTAAATTAGATATCATTATTGGCAGTATCAGTAGAGAGTCGGACACCATGCTTTCCAGCATAGTTACGTCCCTTTACGGATTGAGTTCAAATCCCACAGAGGTTAACTTTACCTTTCATCCTTATGGGGTCGATAAAATAAAGCATCAGTAATGTACTGGGTAATTGCTGGCTTTGTGCCAAAAGTAGAAACAATTATTATAAAATGCTTTCTGAATAAAAATAGGATTCTGAACTACAATCGCTGTTTAAGACTATTCATATTCTTGGTTTCAATTTGAAAAAGATAAACAAAACTGACGGGAATATTCATTTGTGTCTTAAAACTATATAAGTAATGCTATCAATTTATAGATTTTGTGCATAATGGATGCAATGAGCAGTTCATTTCTTTCAAATTAAAGAAAGAAATTCTTTTTCAGTATATGGAGTTCATATCTTTCTATGAATAAAGTGTTGCACCGCTTATTGTTTGATATTGTGTATGACCGTAAATCCATTCATCTTGTAATTTCATTTCAAAATTATTTCAAAGACAGTAACTATATTTCATGGTTATTTTTCATCTAATAGCTTAAGTTGTGCAAAAGTTGCAAATTCTGAGTTGTGGACTTTTATATATATATACTAGCTAAAATACCCGTCCAAAGGACGGTTCAAGTAGCTTTCGATGTAGCTCATTAAACAAAATTAAAGTAAATTTGAATACATAGAAGAAAAACGTACTTTATGTAAACATGAAAACCTTAGGCACTATTCCAGCAAAATAATTAATATGTGAGCTCGGTGTCATCCGTTATACCATGTAACAACAGAAATCCAGTCTAGGTATAAATTTTTTTGACAACAGTAAAAGCGCATCATGAAATAGAGAAGTGAAGTGAATAATAGACACTATTATGTACAAAGCATAATATTGTAAAAGTTATGACATCACTTAATGTATGAACATCAAGCTTGAAACGATAAATTATACAATGTCAAATCTATAACTTAATTTAGTAATCTGTTAGAAATTGCTGGTTGTGAAATATACAAAATGATATTGTTAGTCTCAAGGAAGTACTTTTTGTTTCAAGTAAAAAGAGTAAATTAAAAACCGAAAAGATTGTCTTACTTAAATATACTCTTGTCTTACTTAATCACGAAAATTGACACAAATAACCGAAACTTTTTTAATGTCTCCAAAAGCCCCAATATCGATTTTTGAAAGACTTTGTAGATCATGTACAGGTTTTGTGCAAGGAGAAGCTCTGTAAAAAATTTCAAAGAAATCGTATGAATGGTTTAGAATATATGAGCCCTCATTAAAAATTGTCCACACACACACATACATACAGAAAACTTTGTCTTTATATATATATACAGATATCAGGGGCGAAGGGTCCGTGCATGCAATGCATGCAGTGCATGCGTTATAGAATCTTGAGTTCATCAATTGCGTCTGCTTACTAAAACGTATAGACACAAAAAAAGATAACACACACACACACACAAACAAACACATACACACAAACACACGACAGCTTTGGGGCAAGCAGAATTTTGACTGCTTACTAAATCGTAAACACAAAAAGATAACACACACACACTAGATAACACTACATGCGGCTTTGACCGGGAGGGTCATTTAGAGGGAATTGGGGGGGGGGGGGGGTAGTAAGGCTGCACAGCCCCACTTTCCGCCATGGCGATTGGACTGCATGCCCTGCTTTCCAGGTTACCCTTCGCCAGATATATATATATATCAAAGTACAGTTAAGAATAAGCTAGTTTAAGCCACATTTGAACTCATCACAGGAACTTATGAAATTAAGTCAGAATCTTTAATTCTTTGAAGCAAGTAAGAACCACAGAGATAAGCAGGTCTGTTTTATTTGAATGGTCATACAATTAAAATAATCAATGAAGAATTGTTTTCAATTTTTTCATATATATTAAATTACATATATAAGTATATATACACACACACACACACACACACACACACACACACACATATATGATAACAATACTTTCATACTGAATAATCATTCAATTGTGATCAAAAATTTAAATATGATAAATTTATAAAATATTTCAAATTTTCTATTGTTATATTGCATATTATTATAACTTTCAGCACTTCACTAAAACTACAGAAGAAACATTTTGCCATTACCAGCAAATCTAATGAGATATGTTTTGTTTAGAATTTATTTTTCTTTTCATATTTTCATGTCTAAGATGAACACATTGCCTATTTGGCTTGTATCTGTAAAATCTCTAGGAACTTATCAGATGAACATATGCTGTATCTCACTACTGTTTATGGTTTGATAGCATTGTTATATTTGATAATGTTATATTGAGCAATCTTGCATCTTCGTGTGTTTATTTTTGAAATCATTGATTAGATAGCTCTGTTCTCTTTGTGCATTTATACTGTTATATAAATCTAAACTAGAATAAACTCTTTTTCAAACATGAAGCCAAGTTGATCCTATTGCTTGTTTGCAACAGTAATTAATTTCAGTTTAACTTTTAATTGGATTGAGTTGTTCTCCTGAATCTATAAATTTCTCCTTATTAAGTAGATTGCTAAGTTTTGTAATATAGCCTTCTTTATTCATAAAAAAAAATACATATTGCTCACTTGTACATATGGTACAATATATATATATGTGTGTGTGCACATATATATATATATTATAATAATAATAATAGTGAGTATAACCGAAGTTGCAGCTGCAAGTAGCAGGTTCGCAAATTATTTTTGGAGGCTGCCACGAAGCACTCAATGAGAGAGAAATCAATAAATTAATCAGAGTAATCAACATACATGTATATGTGTCTATAAGCATGCATGCATGTGTATAGGCTACGAGATTCAATGTTCAATGTATTTGTGTATATATCATCATAATTTAATGTGTGCTTTCTATACTAACAAGGGTTGGATGGGTCTATACATACCAAGTCAATACTAAAACAGGGCTACTGACCTCCAGACAGACCAGGGTATTTGCATTTCGCTAATGTATGGTCTCACATTTTACCAAGTGCACAAGAGAGGTTGTCATGTCTGACACAACTGAAGGGTCCTCACAACCCTTTTTTGGTAAGTTTTCTATGGCTGGATGCTCATCTTATCAGCCACTTTACCGTGTGTACTGGGTGCATTTATCATTATCCCAATACTAGGGAAGCTGTCATGTCCTTTACACAACTGAAGTGTCCTTTCAACTCTTTGTTTGGCAAGCTTTTGACAGAAGGATGTCCTTCCTATCACCAACCACTTTATAGCATGTACTGGGTACATTTATAATATAGATACCAACACTAGATAGGTTGTCACACCATGACACAACTGAAGGGTCCTCTCAGACGTTTATAAGCATGGTTTCTATAACGGCGTGCCCTTTCTATCACCAACCACCTTACAGGATATATCGAGTGCATTTTGTGACACCAAAGATAGATGTTGTTGGTCCTTGCCCCAATAGAAGAGCCCTCTCTGTTCTGTGGGTGGGGGAATGATAGGAGAGGGCAGATAAGTATGAAGTTATGGCAAGAGTGGTGTGATTTGACAGACTGATGAGTGCAGAAGGGGAATGGGTAACTTTTGATAGCATAGGGGAGGGGATGCAGTGATGAGAACACCAAAGCAGAAATAAGGGTGTAGTGAATGGAGGGGGCATGCATGGTTTGATCAATAGCACTGAGGTGGAGATAGCCCTCACCAGTGCTGGGAAGGTGAGATATAGTGATGGGGAGAATAGCTAAGGAGTGATAGTGAAGGGGGCATGAGAAGGGTGCATAAGGATGAAGAGAGTAGCTACTAGGGTGCGATAGAGAGGGCATCAAAGGGTTTTTGAGTGCAGCAGCTAAGGAGTGAATATTGGAAGGAGCATATATGAAGTGGGGGGTGTAGTGAGGATGAGGCTAGGGAGGGCTAATGGACAAGGGGGACACAGATATATATATATATATATATATTGGAAAATGTGTGAGATCCTTGGTACAGTTAGGTATATTTGAAAAAAAGGAAAAGAATGACTTCACTTGTAGTGTTAAAAAATGTTATGATTTAATGTTATAATATTATATTATGAGTTGGTAGATCCAGTAAGTTCTTTGTTAACTTCGGTAGAAGAA
>OZ024740.1:57958536-58021036 GCA_964016885.1 Eledone cirrhosa | reverse complement strand
TCGTCTTCATCTTCATCATCATTTTACGTCCACTTTTCCCTGCTTGCAAGGGTGGGACAGGTCTCATTCAGCACAGCATCTCTCCACTGTGAGCTTCAATGATCTGAGGTCTGTTCTCACCACCTCCGGCCATGTTTTTCGTGGTCTACCTCTACCACGTCTTCCTTCAACTGGCATTTCCTGGCACTTCTTCACCCATCGGTCATCCTCCATGCACATCACATGTCCATACCACCTCAGTCTCCTCTCCCGTACACTACATTCTATCCCTCTCAGACACAGTTTCTCTCTCAACACATTTATGCTGGGTCGTTCACGCACATTTACACTGCACATCCAAGCCTCATTTCTCTCCAGCCGTCGCATATCCTCTGCAGTTGCTGCCCATGTCTCACTACCATGCAGCATCGCGCTCCTCACACAGGCATCATACAACCGGCCTTTCGTACGCAGGGAGAAACCCTTCTTCGTCAACAGAGGAAGTAGCTCCCTAAACTTCTTACAACCCGTCCTTATTCTAGATACTATGACCTCGGAACACCCTCCTCCCATGCTAATCTGATCTCCTTGGTACCGGAAGCTATCCACCACTTCTATAGCGCCCTTCTGCATTTGAAAAATGTGTCTATCAATGCGACTTCTACTGTCTAATTTCCCTGTACATCTACTGCATACATATTTCTCGCTACCTGTTAGTTTGCCTGCTATCCCGCTACATCTCTTGTGTACCCAGGATCTGCATTGTGTGCATTTTATAGAATTTATGCCAGTTCCTTTTCTGCATATCGAACATGGCCATTTCCCTGACGGAATCAGGGTTTTGTCCTCTTTTCTACTCATCAACACTTTTGTCTTAGCTAGATTCACTCTCAGTCCTCTTGCTTCCAACTGCTGTTTCCATAGCCAGAATTTATTCTCTAGCTCCTCCACTGATTCTGCTATAAGAACCAGATCGTCAGCATAGAGAAGTTCCCATGGACAGCCAGTCTTAAACTCCTCTGTTATGGCTTGGAGGACTATAATGAACAAGAGCGGGCTGAGGACCGAACCCTGATGTACTCCTACTTGTATCTGGAATTCCTCACTAAACTCCATTCCTACCCTGACTTTACTGAGAGTACCTCTGTACAAAGTTTGCACTGTCCTCACAAGCCATTCCTCAACACCTAGCTTCCTTAGGGACCACCAGATGACAGATCGGGGTACCCTATAAAAGGCCTTCTCTAGGTCAACAAAGGCTAAGTATAGTGGCTTATTCTTCTCTAAGAACCTCTCTTGCAATTGTCTCACCAAGAGAGCATCTGTTGTACTCTTCCCAGGCACAAAACCAAACTGCATCTCATCTAGTTTGACCCTTTCTCTAATTAGTTGTGCTAAAATCCTTTCTGCCACTTTCATAACCTGATCTATCAGTTTTATACCCCTATAATTGCTCCTCTCCAGAGCATCCTCTTTATATATATATAAATATATACACATATCTATCTCACACATATGCACGTGCATACATACACACATAAATATACACACACACATATGCACACATACACATATCTGTATACCTACAGACACATATATTAACATCTATACATCTATACATACATATATGTACACATCTATACATACATATATGTACACACATCTACTCAAGTGTTTAAGTTCACATATACATTGGTGTGGGGAAGGGGAAATTAATGAAATGTTATTGTACCTCTGACGGTTTTTCTTCTCTTCAGCGATCGAATGTTTGAAAGTACGGGTGTCATCAACTATTTTTCTTTTTCAATATGAGATTTTTTTAAAGAAAAGAGAGGGGGAGAATCCCGTTGCTTGAAGATGAAATATCACTTTTTTGTGTTCAGTAGTGGTTTGTATTTTCTAATAAAGAATTCTTCTTTATATTTTCGGAAGTGTTCTTTGTCCGACCATATCTTAAAGAAGGGGAAAATTGTGAAATTTCCTTCCACATGTTGCGAAGTGTTCACTGCATGTGGTGTTTCTGACAGTGGGGTCTCTAATTTGTTGTTTATGTACTCAAACTCTGTCATATAGACCCGTTCCAGTTTCACCAATGTAGTATTCTTTACATTGTGGGCAGGTTGCACAGTAAATCAAGTTTTTTGTTTTGCAATTCATGTTTGCATTAACTGTGAAAGACTGGTTGTTTTTAAAGGAGATGTGTCCACCCTCTTCAATGAGTTCGCAAGTTCCGCATCGAGGGTCCCCGCATTTCTAAACTTGCATTGCTTCATTATTAGACGTAAATTTTGCCTTAGTAAGCAGTTTCTTTAGGTTGGGTGCTTGGCGTCTACTATATATAATTTGTGAAAAGTTATACATACAGGTATTAAATTTTTTAAAATCTAACCATCCACAATTAATGCATGCATGGACTTTTCATCTTTAAGTGAAGACAATTCTAAAGTAACACTGACCTGTCATTAAATTTGACTCTCACCTAATAGGTTTGATGTCGAGTGCTGCATGGCTGGAATGAAAATCAGTGCTGCAAAAACTGAGACACTCATCCTCAAGAAAGTCTATGCAGTGCACTCTACATGTGAATGGCGTTCCACTGAATCAGGTGGAGAAATTCAAGTATATCAGAGCCATGTTCACGAGTGATGGAAGGCAGGAGGCTGAATTAAATGCAAGAATTGTTTGTCTTGTGCCAGCTTCAGCATTCAGTAATCAAAAGAAAGGAGGCAGATGTAAAAGCCAAACTTGCTATCTTCAATTCAGTATTCGTGTCAACCCTAACAGGAATCTTGGGTAATGACCAAAAAAAATATGATCGTGAATACAAGCAGCCAAAATGGAGTTCCTCTGAAGGGTCTTTGGAGTAATATTACTCAGAGAGTCACTCCAAGTAGAGCAACTACTTCTCTAAATTGAGAGATCACAACTCCAATACGATGGGCATATCGTTAGAATGTCTCAGGGAAAAAAAAAAAAAAAAAAAAAAAAAAAAAAAAATCGCTGGAGAGATTTTATGAACAAAACCAACCAGCAGGAGACCCAGGTAAGACCCCAAACAAGATGGTTGGATAACATCCATGAACCCAGCTGGTCTCGCTTGGGGTTCCAGCCAGATCAGTTGGAGATGGTTGCTTCTCACATGAGCTGCTGGAAGGAGTGTTTGGTGACTCAGCCCCCACAACCCATTCAGGAATAAGTGGGCAGGAAGAGGAGGAGAAGAAAAAGAAAGAGAAGAAGGAAAAGGAAAAAAGGAAAAGAAAAGAAGAAAATGAAAAGAAAAAGAAGAAAATGAAAAGAAAAAGAAAAGAAGAAAAAGAAAAGGAAAAGGAGAAAGAGAAGAAAAGAAAAGAAGAAAAGAAGAAAAGAAAAGAAAAGAAGGAGGAGGGGGGGAGACGGGGGGCGGGGGTGAGGAAAAAGAGGGGGCGGGTGAGGAAAAGGAAGGGTGGGAGAGGAAAAGGGGGAGCGGGAGAGGAAAAAGGGAAGTGGGGGAGGAAAAGGGGGAGTGGGGGAGGAAAAGGGGGAGTGGGGGAGGAAAGGGAGGAGGTGTGGGGAAGGGGGAGTGAGAGGGGGGTAGATGGGGGGGGAATGTTTTAGGAGAAGATATATATATGTATAACTAACTATATGTATGATTGTATATAAACATAAGTAATTGTATACGAGTGGTTGGCGTGAGGGACCAAAAGAAATTTGTTTACAGTCATAAATTATCAATGTCAAAAAGTATTATAAAAACTTAACATTTGGCCATCAATTTAACAACATCTCAAGATTTAATATATATATTTTTTAACAAACAATATTGCAAAGAAATGCAAACAATAAGGTTCTTATTAGAAAATACACAATGAAAATGCTTACTTGATATTATCCCATGAACAATGATTAGTGTATTCAAGTGAAGGCATAATTCCTTTTTCAATTGACTTCAAAATTTTCAATATAACACTTTCTATTTTTCTCAAAACATCACCCCTAAAAATATACATGTTGATGTCATTTAATATTTATCATCTTTGTAAGGTATCAAATATAAAAGTGCAACAAATTAAAAAAATTCTTTCCTTTTTTAATTTCAGTTAAATTTCTCTACGTTCTTGAGGTGAATTAATTGTAGAAGATACTTAAATATTTATAACAGATTTAACAAAAATTATTTTCACCCAGAAAGTTTTCATCAAAGGCAAACGATATTATGTGAAGGATGTAGTAAAAAATTATTTCTAAAATATTTCAGATGGTTCCAAAACATTTGGACAAAAAGAAACAAGTAGGACAAACAAATTCCAACAAAGAGTAGAAGAAAGAAAAAGTGAAATCAACAATGTCATTTTACAAAGTGAGGAAAATAAGAGTCTTTATAGTAATGTTACTCAATAAAGTGCATAGCTCAGCGATCAGAATCACTCCAGGTAGTGCTGTTATTTCTACAAATTGAGAGATCACAGCTCTGATATTACAGGCATGTAGCTAGAATATCTTAGGAAAGAATTGTTGGAGAGATTTTATGAGCAAAACCAACTGGGGGTAGACCCTGAGCAAGATGGTTGGATAACATCCATGAGCTTGGCTGGTCTCGTTTCGAAATTCAGCCGGATCAATTGGATGGTTTCTTCTGACAGGATTGCTGGAAGGAGTATGTGATGACTCTGCCCCAAAAAACCTCTAAGGAATAAGTGGATGAAAAATACAGAAACATAACATGACCAGACTAAAGTTTACATTCAGTATATAAGTAAACACAGACAAAAATAATAAGTAGTCTACAAGTACAAGCACTGTGGCACTAAAAACAAACATGGTGAAGAACTGGGGGCCAGTTTGGCAATCAAATGGAAACAATGTAGGTTTGAGAGGACTCATCACTATGGCTTAGCATTTGACAACCTCACAAGTGCTGAATCATGATAAAATGCATCCAGCACACCCTGCAAAGTGTAACTGTTGGTACTATGATAAAATCCACTTAGCCTACTCTGTGTCGCAAAAAATGCACCCAGTGCACCCTGTAAAGGAGTGAGCATTATGAAGGGCATCCAGCCATAAAAACTGTGCCAAATATTGAATATAATGAGCAAGATTGGTTGCTCTGACCTGTCTGATCTGAGACTGAGACAACTTGTCCAACCCATGCTAGTGTGGAGAGCAAACATAAAAATGATGATGATGAAACTTCTTACATACATTGAACATTCATAAATCAGAATATACCTCACTGTACTTCTCAAATACACCCTTACATTTCCTAGAGGAAACAAGATCAGACTGAAATCACAAATACATATACAGTGAAATTCCGGGTATAAAAAAGATTTGTTGTAATGAAAAATTCTTTATAACAAGATCGACCGAAGCAAATTGAGTGTTTGTTATTACCTTGGGGATTGAAAAAGTTTTGTTATACTGAAACATTTTTTATAATGGTATTCGTTATAACAGAATTTTACCTGTATAGACATATATATATATATATATTCACATAAAGTTACTTATCTCACATTTCTCTCAAAGAAAAGTAAAATTAGACAAACACTGTTAAAATAATTTATGATATTTATTCAATAGAAAAAGTGTATAATTTTGTTTATATTATCATTGACATCAGAAAATATATATATTTAAAAATCTAAATATATGTGCTAAATTTTTTTTTTTTAACTTACATACTAAATTTTATTTTAAAAATAAACATCTAAGAAAAAATAAGAGAAAATAATTAAAAATTAAGAAAAAATAAGAAAAAAAGGGGGAAACAAAAGAAATAGGGAAATATAGAAAAAAAAAGAGAAAGAAAAAAGAAAAAGAACAGGAAGGGGAGGGGATGGCAAGAGCTTTGGTGTCACAGAAGAGAGGGGAGGAGTGAAGGGGGAGGGTGATTGGGCTTGGGCCTAGGGCAAGAGAGCAGAGGTGATGTGCCCCGCTGACAAGACAGCAAAAGCATTCCCCCACAACAGCCACCCAGCCACCCAACCTCGTGGGGCTCCCTCCTCAGACGGTCCGCCGATGCTCCGATCTTGCAGAGGAGCTCGACTGTACAGGGTCCAAGTACACCTGAGATCTCGACGGTAACTGGTGCGAAGAGCAAGCGGCGAGACAAACCCAGGTATTTGTTTATTTTACGTTCTTCTGCAAGGCAGGCTGCGAAGCCGGGGTTTGTCGCCGAAGCAACTAAGTAGGAGGCATCCCTGATGAGGGATCTACCTCCTTCGAATGGGAACAGGGTGATTCCATCGGGGCGCATGTCATTTCCGTGGTCTAGGCCTTCTGGCTCCAGTTGAGATGGAAAGCCAGCTGCATCCAGGCTTCTTCTCAATGTCGTTGAGAGCGGCGTGTCAGGGGAACCAGCCGGCGCTCTGGCGGCAAGACAGAGGGTGCAGGCCGAACTTGTCAACCGCCCGCAGTGACATTTATGTGGCTCACACATGTGGAGGCCAAGGCGTTAGGCTACTCCAATGCGAGTGTACTCATCATCAAGTAGGGTACCGGTTGATGAGGAGAGCACCAAATTGAGCTACGTGCCACTGTTGGTCAAAGCCATACTCGATCTGCCTGGACCTGCATTTGATGTCATCCCAGTTACATTGGACTGTGGTATACTGAGAGATAGAGGCCTTCACTTGTCCAGTAGGCCAGAGCCTGTTCCATCTCAGGGGCCAAGTTAGGTTTAGCCATCTCACTGAGAAACTCGCTGACAAGTGTGCGACAGGAGGAGATAGAGGTAGGCAGGTAAAGCTAGGTCCGAAGCTGATTGGAGGCCAAGGCCACCGAACCGCACTGAGAGTGTCGCCTGTTGCCAGCCTGCGCTGTCGAAACTGACATTGCAGATGAGTTCCGCACAGCGTCGAATGGTGGCATCAAATTCCCCGTGAATGTGAGTTTGGGGAGAGTGAAACAGTTCCTCAAGAGGAAGGGCTCGGGGGTGAGCGTCAATGAGGCACAGCCTTTCTGCTAATCAGGACAAATCTACGTGCTTGGTCTCCAAGCATTCTTTTATGGCTTTTGGGAGAATGGAGGAAGCCGAGTATGTATGCGGCGTCCTTGGGGGTCAGCCAAGCACCAGCCAGGAAGAGGGGGGGGGAGCGCAGAGTATGGCGTTGTGGAATTCGTTCCTCTCCATAGCTGATGTTTGTCACCTCAGACTTGGTTGGGTTGATCTCAAGTCCAAGGAGCTTTAGAGCTGGGATGATTTGTCGAAGGTCTTTAACTACCGTCTAAACCGGGCCGCCCAGGGTTGCATCTTTGAGGTACCAGACGTTGAGGGGGTGACTGGACCGATTGGCTACCTCGTCGACTGTCAGCACGAATAGGAGCGAGCCGAGTGGGTCCCCCTGCTGGACACCTATGTCAGAAGTAATCCTGCTGTCAATAGCCTTAAGTGAGCTGGATATTCCGTATGAAAGGTGAACAAGAGGGTAGATGGAGGGGGTTTATCTGAGACATGTCTCTAGGACGTGATCCCGTCTAATGCTGTTGAAGGCGTTAATCATGTCCAGCTTACGAGATGGGGTGACGAGGGAGGTGCAGCCTCACAACCGCACTTGATTCCCACTCCAAGCAGGACGGGGCTTAGCACCTTGCTCAAGTCGTCTGACTGACTTGCAAGCTATCTTGGCTGCAACTCGTTGGAAGACGTCACCCACCACAATGGGGCGGACGCATTCTTCTTCAGAGCGGTCAAGCTGGCTGAGAAGAAAAGATCGCGGGCATGGCTGGACAAGTTGGCGCGGAGTACACAGTTGCTTATAACACCTGTCTACACACACAACTGATATGCAGACACATACACACATCTATATCTTTGAAATTTCAAACATCAAAAAGTGAAAAATTTATTCTAACAGGTACAGAATATTTTATTAAAAAAAAAAATAAAATAAAAAAAATGTTTAATATTGCTGCCCCTTTTTTGAAATGATGACACACAAAATAAAAATTCAAATAATCTATATATATAGTTTTGTCTCCAAAGAAAGTACACAATTTATGATAAGTATAAAATATGGCTATTCTTATGAGGATTAATACAAAATATTAGTTTATAGAAAGGAAAGAAGTTGATCATCATATCAGGCCAAGGAATCAATATTCCCACTGGCCTTTTCATTGCTGATACTATCTAGTAGTCACAATTCCTGAATTTAAATTGTAAAGGATACAGATCATAAGAGCATTACATACAAATTATTTCACTGAACATAGTGAATTGGGAAAAATATAACCACCTGTAATGATAGACTAAAAGAAAATAGTTACAACTAGCCAATCAATGGAAACAGTTCATAGGTTTGTTAAACAGTATGCAACTCTGCTGAGACTAAAAAAGAAAATTACAATATCAACAATGTAAATGTAGTCTAATGGCTTCTAATATTGGGAAAAGATGACATTTTGTGGGGGGAAACAGTCAATTCAACCCCAATATTTGACTGGCACCCTAGAAGGTTGAAAGAAAGGCAAAATTGACCATGGCATGATTCAAACTCAGAACATAAAAAGACAACTAAATACTGCAAGGAGACATGACTTTCGTTCTCAAAGTAACCACTTTTGAAATTCTCTTTCATATACATGACTTTATCCACATTTTATTTTAACATGTTTGATACCAAACCACCTGAAACTGCCACTGCTTCTATCATACAAAGTTGTTTACTTTAAAGTTTATAATTATCTAAAAACCTTCCATCATACTTTTATATAAAAACCTTTGTTAAATTATGTTCCAAAAATCAGCTTAATAAGGAGAAATTTAATCACATCACTAAATTCCTCCAAATTCTAAATTTTCAAAATTACTTGAAAATCATAGGGAGTGTTTTTCATAAGAAGTATTATAATGAAAGTGTTAAAAACATGTATTCAATCCTTATTTAATCCTCAAAAATGTAATTTAATTGTCTATATATAGATGTAGCAGCTGCACCAGGACAGCAAGCAGCAAACGGCCACAGGAAACAAGCACCACCAAACTCTGGGAGGGCTCTGTAGAAACAGTAGACAGCTTCTGCTACCTAAGTGACTGAATTAGCAGTGGAGGTGGGTGTTCTGAAAGTACAGTAAGAATGGGATGAAAGAAGATCAGCGAGCTACTGCCACTGCTAGCTGCAAAAGGCTTTTCCCTCAAAATGAAAGGCAGACTGTATGATGTGTGCATACCAACAGCAATGTTACATGGTAGTGAGACTTGGGCGCTGTGTGTAGAAGACTTGTGTAGATTAGAAAGAAACGAAGCTTGCATGCTCCGATGGATATGTAATAGTAATATTCACGAATGGCAAAGTATAAATAAATTGAGAGAGACTGAACATCAGAGGAGGTTACGTTGGTATGGACATGCAATGCGTATAAAGGATGATAGCTGCATAAAAAGGTGTAGAGCACTAAAAGTCGATGGAAGCCTTGTAGTGGGGAGACCCAAGAAGACCTGGGATGAGGTGATAAAAGCCAACCTTACCCAATTGCACCTCACAAAGGCAATAACACAGGACTGACCTCTAGTGACACGCAGTAATATAAAAGATCACTTCCCAAAGGTACAAACTGAAGCATATAGACAATATGCCCTCACCCCCTCCCACTGCAAAGTGATCGTGGAGGTGTCACAACAAAAAAGCACCCAGCCCACACTGTAAAGTGGTCATGTAGACGCCACGGAAAAAAGGCACCCAGCACTCACTGTAAATGAGGTTGGTATTAAGAAGGGCATCTAGCTATAGAAATCCTGCCAAAATCAGTTCCCGTATGAGCAAGACAAAGTCACCCAACCTGGCACTGCCCACAACAGGACAACCCGTCTAACCCATGCTAACGTGGAGGAATGGACGTAAAACGGTGATGATGAAGATGATATACATATATATCAGATAAATAGTAAAATAAAAAAATTTGTTTTCTAAGTGTTGATGTCTTGTCTAAGTTTAAGAAACATTAATTAAATTTCCTAAAATATACTTTTCATGTATTCTTAGTTCAAATGATATCCACTTGATGCTATGGAAAATCATTAAGTCTCAAAATGTTCACAATATAATTATTGACATCTAAATAATTATAATGCAAAAGTTTATGATGTTATTGCGCATTCACACATTGAATTTAATGAAGCAAAGAAGTACTTGAAATAAAAAAAAAACTTTGATATAGTCTAGAACTTCTGAAATTTTGTTCATATAGTTAGTATCTATATTGGGTTAATTATATCTCCAATGAGTAAATTAATATCAATAAAACAAAATTATTAATTGCTAATACTGTTCCATAATGTTATGTGTATTATAGCGAACTATTAATTTGTTTGAAAAACGGCAAGCTGAACAGTAATTCAGAAAGTTCACCACATATTCATATTTATATAATGATGTGTTTAATAGGCATGTAATTTTGATTCTTTATCTAACTTAAAACTTACCATATTTGATGAATTATAAGGCACATTTTTCTTCTCCCCAAAAAATATTCTAGAAAATTAGTCTGCATTTTATAAGCAAAAGTTTGAGCTACTGCTGAAATTGAGGTGTCTTATAAACTTGAGCTTTTATAAACGATAAATATGGTAATACATATTTAATCATACATCATCTTCCCATTCTTTTAAATAGTTTTCACTCAGTAGTTGAAAACAAACTATATACATATTTTTAGTTCTGATACTAGTTCCCATTAAAAAAAGAATATTTTCTTAGTAAAATACTTTGTCGCAATACAAATTTATATGCTTCATGTTGGATTTTTCTTCTGAAAATAAATACATAAACCAATAGATACATACATAACTACCATAAATTTACAATTTTTGTTTGTAATTTTATTTTCAATGTCTACTGAAATTTCTACACTATTAATTCAGCCTACTTGTGTCACTCCATTAAGTTTTGTGTCTCTAAAGCTAAAAATGAGTCTTTATTAAGAGAGTAATGTCGTTTTTTTTATACATATCTATCTATTCTTCTCTATTTAGCTTTTTAGATGAGAAAATTCATATATGTAGCCCATCATGCTAGAATTGTGCAACTGAAGCTTTCATATTTTTCTTGAAATTTTAAAATTAAAATGCATAATTACTGTCTCTCTAAAATGTCTGCATAAGCAAGATCAACTTTTTTCCTATGTAACATAAAATGGTCTCTTGAATTTTCATTTCAAGTCTTCATTTGCCTCCAAACAAAAATGTGTGACCTTGTGCCTATATCATGTAATATATTCAATATTGGCAGCCTGGATTCTAAGCTTCTTCAATTGTTACACTATCTTATAATGTATAGAGAAAGCCTGCTCCAAATCTCTTTCATTTTTATATTGCTTTCTTTTTATCAATAACAACCAATAAATCCTAGCCTTGTTCCATAATTGATAGCTATACAAAGGTTCAATTTTCTTAATCTCCTGACTTCACCAGACAACTTAAAAGTTCCAAAATTCTCCATCTATTTCTTTGCTGCATTATACAATGAATATTGGCAACATAACAGTATTAATAGAATTGTTCAATGCCCCATTTCACATGACTACCAACTATCTCAAAAATTCAAAACTTTGATTATGATCACATCTATATCCAAATCCAAGAAAATAAACTTGCTTTCCAAATATACTTTCTATTTTACTTTAGTTGAGTTCATAATCCTACAGATTCAAAACTGAAATCAATACATGTGATTGGGCTTTTAGAAGACATAGCTTAAGGTCTTTGGAAAAAAAAAACTCATTCATTTCAATTCACTGTTAGCATATATACCAGCTAACTTCATAAAATTACACTTGATCAATAAACTAGTAACTTCTGTGAAGGGAAATTGTCATATTCTAATATTACAGACTAGAAGGCAGAGAATTAGCCAGAGCGATAATATACAGCACTAAACGCCCGACAATATTTAGTTTCATCCTTCTATGTTCTGTCTTCCACTCTAACAGAAATGACATTTGCTTTTTAACCCCTCAGAGTCAATGAGATAAGTACCGGTAATATGTGGAAGACAGTTGAATTGATTATACTGTTCAAGAAAAAGTGATCTTATTTCTCAAATAAATCAATACTACTGAAATTAGAGCTAAGCATTGGTTATATATCAGTTTATCTAAGAAAAATGATTTAGCTGACTTTAATTGATAAAGTGTCAAGATAAATTTTATACTACTTTCACATACGTGTATTATACTAGTTATCTTTAGTATAGCTTATAGACGCTATATACTTAATTTGCAAGCCCTGTCTTCCGACAGTTATCAGTCTCTAATCTTATACAAATTTGTAGGCTAAATTGTTATTATAGTACATAAATACATTTTACAATTCATTGTTTGTGAAAGTTTTCCTGTCTATTGAATCTCAGAACACAAGTCTTCTGGTTCTATGAAACAAAACTGTCTGTTTTAAGTGTTTATCATCATTACCATCATCATTTAACAGCCATCTTCTATACTAACAAGAGTTGGATGGATCTTCACAGACCCAATCAGTACTAAAGAGGAACTACTGAACTCACAGATGAACCAAGGGCCTACATATACTGAATGCATTTTACCATTGCACCAGTACTAGGAAAGTTGTTGTCATTGACACAGCTGAAGAGTCTTCCTGAACCTTTGTTTCACAGGTTTGCTCTGGTTGGATGCCCTTTTCATCCCCAACCGCTTTACAGAGTGCACTGGAACTATCATCATCATCGTTTAACGTCCATTTTCCACGCTAACATGGGTTATTTATCATATAGATCACCAATAGTAGGGAGTTTATCATGTCATTGATAAAACTGAAGAGCCCTTCCAACTCTGTTTGGCAAACTTTCTAAGGTTGGATGCCCTTTCTATTACCAACCACTTTATAGAGATTTTCCATCATAATTCTATGTAAGAACCTTTGTTAAGCTGTGTTCCAAACATCAGATAAATAATGAGAAAGTTAGTTATATTACAAAAGTCCTCCAAATTTCAGATTATTTTCAAATTTATTTAAAAATTATAGGCAGTATCTTGTGTTAGAAATATAGCAAGAAAGGGGCTAAATAAAGTATTAACAGAACCAATTCTCTTGTCATTTGTGCTTATATATCCACTCGAGGAGGGTTTCTTTTCCCATGAAAAACAATTCTAGAAATGAAGAATTTGACTTGTAATATTTTAATTACTATTCTAGTTCTTACCATAAAAGTTTATGTATAATATTCTACCATGTTAAAAGCCACTTCCATTTTGGAAATTAAATTGTCTTAGAAACACACAATACTATTGGGTCGTAACATAAATTCCCGCCGTTTGTTTTATTAAGAAGTTTTATAACAACGACGGGAATTTATGTTACAATCCAATATATATATATAAGATACACAGGACTGCCCAACTAGTTACCCATCTAGGGGTACAGTAACTGAATAAGAATTGTCTAGGACCATGACAACCTATGCCAGCATGGAAAGAGGGTGTAAAATGATGCTGATAATCTTTCTATAGCAGTATATTCTTATTAAACATTAAAGCTTAATTACGTTGTTTTTTTGTGGGAGGGGGGTAATAAATGGAGGTAAAGAACAAGTTTTGAAATTTAATGTGATGTATTATATAATCCCCTAATCTTAATCTTGATTTTGGTGAAAGAAGCATATACTATTATTGTTTTACAGTAATTTATACTTCAACTCTTTGCTCTTCTGTATTTGATGGCAATTTACTCATTTTCATTTCAGAATTTACAGTGACATTGAAGGAGGAAATTATAAGCAATTTTTCACATTTTATTTTGGTTTTCGATCACTTAAAGCCTGGTCTTCCACTACGTATCGCATTTCTTTTTCACCCACGCACTGAGCTATGTGGTATGGGGCTCCGTTTTGTGTGTTCTTTATCACTGTCTTTCTATTTGTTATTGTAATGACAATAGGTAGCAACTCCTGAATGTCATGGTAATAACGTTGCCATTGTAGTCGATTGAGTCTATCATCTTTCTGCCATCGATATATGTGAATATGCAAGCTTTATGGGGTAGCTAGTTTAGTCGCTGATGACCAAACCATGCAACAGGTTGTACTGGGTTACATGTTACCAGTAGCATTCAGGAATGACCTGTTATAGTGGAGACTAATGAGTAAAGTGAAAACCACTTCAAAATCTATTTTGTTAAAAGCCTTCATAAAATAATTAACAAAAATAACTAGTACACTAAACCTTATTTATTTAGATTATTTTTATTATTGACTAGCAGTGGTACCCGGCGTTGCACGGGATAAGTTATTTTGGAACGCAGGCCGCCAACAGACCTAATTGTGGAAAAACTGCATGCCTGGACAATATGTAAAGAAAATAAACCGAATACTCTGATGGCTGGATAATCTTTAAGATTTTCCTCGATGAAGCAGGAAAAATGCAGGTTTTCACCTAATGCGGGCCCTAGGGGATCAAGAAAATAATTTTTTTTTATGTGCATAATATGCCTTGAAATTTCGGGAAAATCGGCTAGACATAACGCTTCCAAAAAGCCATAAAAAGCTGGAAAAAATGAAGTTTTTCACCTAATGCAGGCCCTAGGTCCGAAAAAAGTTGGATTTTCTTTTCTCACTGTATGAAGAAGAGACTGACTAATACATAGTTACAATTTCAAGGAAATCGGTCTGACGTAACGCCTCAAAAAAACACTAAAAAGCTTTAAAAACGCAGATCAAAAAGTTGAATTTTTTATGTGCATAACACTCCCTGAAACATAAGTAATACACATGTAAAGTTTGAAAAAAATCGGTTGGGTACTTCTCGAGTTTTAGGGATTCAAACTCAGACACACACACACACACACACACACACACACACACACACACACACACACACACACACAGACATCCTCAGGGAAGTGACGTAATGCAGACAGCCAGACATACAGACAGATATTATAAGGGCGTGACGTTATATGTATGTATCTATCTAAAAAGAGAAAGACTAAGAATTATAGAGAGAGATCTCTAAATCGCCTAATGCGGTCCCTAGGGCATTGAAAATTTGAAATTCTTTTTGCTCAGAACACTCCCTGAAACATAAGTATTACATGTGTAAAGTTTGAAAACAGTCGGTTGGGTGGTTCTCGAGTTTTAGGGATTCAAACTCACACACACAGACAGACATCCTCAGTTTTATATATATAGACTAGCAGAAAACCACCCGGGGTGGGGGGGCGGTTTTCTGCTAGTCTATATATATAAAACTGAGGATGTCTGTCTGTCTGTCAGCTCACTAAAACTTGAGAACCATCCAACCGATTGTTTTCAAACTTTAGACATGTAATACATATGGTCCTGTGAGTGTTTTGAGCAAAAATTATTTCAAATTTTCAATGCCCTAGAGACCGCATTAAGCGATTTAGCGTTCTCTCTATATAATTCTTAGTCTTTCTTTTTAGATAGATACATAGATATAACGTTGCGCCCTTATAATATCTGTCTGTATGTCTGCATTACGTCATTATGACGCGCTCAGTGTGTGTGTGTGTATATATATATATGTATCGTAATGCAGACAGCAAGACATAGCTTTCCTTCCCCTCTTCCAGCGTCTCTCTCTCTCCCTCCCGCTATCCCCCTCTTGTAGTCTGTCTCTTTCTTTCACTCTCACTCTCTCTCTACGCGTCGGACAGACAGACAAATTGCTGGTTATATATTATAAGGAGATACTAGCAGAAAACCACACGATAGGCGGTTTTCTGCTAGTATATATATATATATTTAACACACAGAAATGTATATATATTTCTGTGTGTATATATATATATTTCTGTAGCACTCCTCAATTCCCCCCCTCTCTCCCTCCCACTACCCCCCCTCTTGTAGTCTGTCTCTTTCTTTCACTCTCACTCTACGCGTGCGCAAAAAACATTCGCACGCGCGCATGTGTTTCCACTGTCGGACAGACAGACAGAGAAATTGCTGGTTATATATTATAAGGAGATAATGCTGGTGCTATAATAAAATGCATCCAACCGACACTGTAAAGCGGTAGTACTAGTGCCATGAAAAAAGCATCGAGTCCATTCTGTTAGGTGGTACGAGAAAACCTGATACACACCATGAAGCATTTGATGTTAGGAAGGGCATCTAGTTGCAGAAACCTTGCCGAAAGAAACATGAACAAAACAGTCATATGACCTGCTTGTCTAGACCTAGCAAGGCAATCCGTCTAACCCATGCAAGAATGGAAAATAGACATATGATGATGATGTTATATGATTAAGAACATGGGTCTAGGAATAGATGTCTGTTTAAAAAGTACACTTCATTGTATATGGTTCTGATTTAATCCCACTGTGCAGCACCTAGGGAAGACCAATGCCTTGAGAGTGAAATTTGATAGCCAGAAACTGTGGAAGCCTGCCATAAGTATGTGTATGAATGTCAGCAAGATGACCAATAAACATTCCTTAGGCGGGCTTAGCAATTTAATAAATATAGATAGAAAAATGTATCTAAATACTGAGATCAATAAAATCCGCTAAAATCTTTGGAAGTGGTGCACCAAGAAACCAATAAAAATAGATATCTATATCTGGTTTACTTAACTCCTTTGACAACAAACTACCTCTGGTTCTCTGATACAAAACTGTTGGTTTTAAAGTTTTTTTATTCATTTCAAACCTATCATAATTTTTTTAAGAATGTTTGATAAGTTATGTTTTAAACACTAGTTAAATAAAAAAAAAAAAGTTAGCTATATAACTAAAGCAGACCAAATTCTTGATAATTTTCAAAATTATTAAAAAATCCTAGGCAATGTTTTTCATTAGAAATATATCAAAAGGGTTAAACATATATTTTGCCTATATCTTTGTTTAAGTTTTAACAGAAAAAAATTGTTTTCAAAATTCTCTATATATATTATTAATGTGAAAAAGTCGGAAAAAATAAATAGAACAGGAAAAAATATCACTTTCATTTATGATTTTCTGGAAAAGAAGATAAGAAAAGATGCAAATAAAGTAAAAAAGGAAATTCTTTATATGATGTATTTTATTCAAAGTTAAAATAGTTAATTGTATTGAAGCAATATTAATTACCAAAATGACTATTCAAATGTGGGCAAGATATAAATAATTCAGTGCAACAACAAACTGATGGAAGAATATTGAAATAACTATCATCAAAAGCTAGTTGCTTTTAATAGAATTAGTTATAAAATAAACAAATACTTGGGACTGTTCGACTGCTTCCTCTTCGCAGCAGTTGTTGTCGAGAACTCAAGCGTACTTGGATCCCGTACAGATCGGAATGTCAGCGGCCCGTCTGAGGAGGGAGCCCTGCGAGGTGAGGTGGGTGTTGCAGGTGTCACTGGCCATTATCTGCGGGTGGATTGGCAGTATCGGTAGAGGGTCGGACGCCATGCTTTCCAGCATAGTTACGTCCCTTTACCATCTGAGTTCAAATCCCGCCGAGGTTGACTTTGCCTTTCATCCTTACGGGGTCGATAAAATAAAGTACCAGTAATGCACTGGTAATTGCTGGCCTTGTGCCTAAAGTAGAAACAATTATCTGCGGGGAATACGTTTGCGGTCTTGTCCGCCAAGAGCAACCACTCTACCGCCGCACCCTAGGCCCAGAGCCTAATCATATTCCCCCTTCCCCATTCTTCTGTGACACTAGAGTTTTTACCTTTCCCTTGCCGTTTTTTTTTTTCTTTCTTTTCTATATTTTCCTATTTTACATTCTTCTCAATCTAAATTTTCTTTTGGGGGGGGGGGGCACTGTCATGGTATTAGCTGTCAGAAGTGAAAGTAGAAGGTGACGTCTATCTGACGTCATTCGTCAACCTTCTCAATCGTTTATTTCCGTATCAGTAAGAGATACGTTTACGATGAGATATACTTATTAAAAAATAAACACATGGTGATACGGAAATAAACGATTGAGAAGGTTGACGAATGACATCACCTTCTTTCTGACAGCTAATACCATGACAGTGCCGTTTTTTTTTTTTGTCTGGTTTAACTTGACTCTAGATTGCCTTCACTATTCTGATGTATTTTTTTCCCTACTGCACTAACTCATGTAACTCGTGAATTGTTTCTTCCACGCTTTCCCCATCAGTCTCGGAGATCATGCAACATGTCAGACACTGCCCTTCTTCCTCCTTTGACTAAGCCATGAAATTTTAACAAGAAAATCTCCTGCAGATGATAGCACACTTCACTCCATCAATTCTATACACAGCTGCATCGCCATGTATAAATAAGATTTACACTGCCTCACCCACAACCACTTCATAAAAATAATTCAGTGGTGGACAAAACAAACGATTCCGCTTAACTCGACCTAAGGCTATAATAAAAAGTATTAACCTAAGATTCCACTGGGAAAAGGATGATTGTAAGGCGAACCATGTTATCTACACATGAACAACACAGTTAAAACACTTTATCAATATAAATATTACATCTCATCTCTTGTCACCGAGGCCTTACATATAAAAATGACATTGTCAAATCTAAATAGTGAAGACAGCTTTTCAAGGCTAGAAAATACAACTTCCAAATGAGGTTTTTAATTTAGAAAGCCAAGGGGAATAAAAAAAAACATTTAGTCTGATACGCTATCATTTCTCCCCTTCAGTGAGTCGACACCCAGTAGAATATGATTTTGAAGGTGGATATTAACAAATTGTATAGATAAATAGAAATTTAAATTATAAAACGAAAACAAATCAAATACCACAAACTTTTGATTACTGCTTCACCTTACGAAGCTAAAACATTTCTCGTTATAAGCAGACACTTAAAAATCAATGCCTCGGGAATTAAGAATATAATCAATATGTGTAACCTAAGTTGTAATTATGGAACCATTTTAGCTCCGTAAGCAGCGCCATTGTCACTTAATAAGTGACCTTTTGTGCATTGATGAAGAATAATTGCTGTAAAATAACAAGTTAAGTGTATCTATCTTAGAAATTTTGTAAATCGTCTTTACACTACGTAATTTATTCAGGTAATGAATATAGGAAATAAAAGTACTGATTAACTTGTTTAAAGAATTTAATCATAAGTTTGAACCTTAAATAGAAGTTAGAGAATGTTTATACAGATTGTTTAAAAACAAAATGAGAAGTAAACATTTAACACTTTTTCATGCAATGAGCATTTCTTAACAATTTCACAATTTGCGTGTTTATTACATAGTTGTTTTTTTTTTTGTTAAAAAATGCTCTCTCCTAATTTGGCGCATCATTTTCGGGATTCTAAATCGACCATAAGGAAGGACCCAGTACTTATTTCAATCTTATACATATTTTATCGATCTACGTATATTTATAGAATGATTTTATTCCTGAAATAGCGTGATCTGTCGGTTAACTTCATTGTCCAGCCTGTGCCGTTCGAGACGTTTATGGGAGTCGGGCTACTGACTGCGAGATTCATGTTTTCACTGGCGGCTCGCCTAACAAAGATAACTGGTAATGCTCATGGGGGGCGCTTGGTTGTACCAGCGCATCAGCCTCGCCATTACTCGAGGTAACGTTGCGAGTGCTGGCTTGCCTAAACAATTATTAGAGAGGTTTCCCAGTGCTCCTCGCGATACTATTATCTTTTGCTCTGGTAGCAGCGGTTCGTTTGTCCACCCCTTTTGTTGTATGTGGTCCCAGATGTATGTATTACCTTCTTGTGTATGTGTGTTTTTTTTCTTTTCCTTTTTTAATTATTTGTAATATTTACACAACTAAATGGTTTTATATAAATCAAATGTATATCTGTGAAAACAGGAGGGTTAAATAATCTTCTCTAAAATAATTTATATATATAATAGATTTCCTTTGAAGAAAAAAAAAAAAATCAATATTTTGTCCGATTCACCGGATTCGTTTTGCATGCTCTGTTCACACATACACGAGATGGGAAGGGGCCCTAACTGGATGAGTTATTTTCATTTTCTCCGAATGAAATCTATTGTCCCCACATAACATGTCTTTTCTCGTGCTCCCTCTCCGTTCCTTACATCCACTTGTGTATTGAATGCTCAAATAAATGAACAGTTAATCATTGTTTTTTCTCTTCACTTTTATACTATTTCATATAACTATAAGATAATCTTGCCGAATACGTGCGTAGTTGGGAATGTTAAAAAAAAAACTTGCTTTTCTCGAATTACCGAAACGAATTAGTTGTAGGATAGCTTGAACTTAACCTTTTTTTTTTCGTAATACATGTTTTTATTATTATTATTTTTATATACACATTGAAGCGTTACGTATATTTTGTTTGCAAGAATGAAAATTTCTTTACAAATGCAACCTGCATTTTTTTTTGTAATAAAATTTCTATCTTTGTATTGATCCCCCACCCCTACCCCCAATTTTTTTTTATCTATAAGTATGTTTGTGTTTGTAATGAAATTGTCATCCTTGCAAACAGAATACACTTAACGCTCCATGTATTTGTAAAAATAATTTCATTTTAAAAGCACGTGTATTACGAAAATAAACAGCGAAGTCGAGTTAGAAGTATCTACACTAAAACGAAACTTATTCATTTCTGTAATTCAAAATAGCCAAGTTATTTTTTTTTTACATTCCACAATTGTGCGCATATTCAGCAAGATTACCGAACTTATTTGATAAATCCTCCGATAGTATTTATTTGATACAGACCTATTTGAGTTCTGTTAAAATGAAAAGGAAATTTCTAGACGAAAAATTGAAAATGGAAATGTAAACAACAAAACATTTTGTACTTCTTCGAAAATAAACAAAATATGCATATTTTGTGTATATACTCTGCCACAAGAATACTGACGTACTATATTTCTGTTTGTGTACAACTACTGTCAGCGAAACGTAAAGAACAAAAAGAGGCTACAACTTCATTTAGCGGCTCGCCTTATCAAGGCAACAGAAGGAAGGGCCTGGTGAAACGTTATAGTGATGTGTGTTGCGTCTGTAGGGACCTACATTCCGCGGGCTTTTAAGAATTTGAAATTCAAATATAGTATTTTATAACTATATATATTATTTTATTTATGGAATGTATCATGTAAATACAGTTTAATAGAAAAAAAGGGGTCCCACAGTCATGGTATTAGCTGTCCGAAAGAAGGCGACGTCATTCGTCAACCTTCTCAATCGTTTATTTCCGTATCACCACGTGTTTATTTACGTTTATGATTTTATTTATGGGTACCAAATAACCACGTAATTTTCGAGAGAAACGATAATATACAATCTTATTTAACATGTGCATTAAAAACTTCACTAGCTGTTACAATTGTAATTAACGTATAAGAACTTAAATGAAAATATAGGTGGCCCTTAAAAGGGCCGGTGTTGAACTTAAATGTTTTCTAATTTGATAACCATGACTTGTTTCAACACCGGCCCTTTTAAAGGCCACCTATATTTTCATTTAAGTTAATTCCACTTACATCGATATACTTTATTGTTATCTAAGCTTTTGCTTACACGTTAATTACAATTGTAACAGCTAGTGTAGTTTTTAATGCACATTCGAAAATTACGTGGTTATTTGGTACCCATATTTTTTTTAATAAGTGTATCTCATCGTAAACGTATCTCTTAGTGATACGGAAATAAACGATTGAGAAGGTTGACGAATGACGTCACCTTCTACTTTCACTTCTGACAGCTAATACCATGACATTGCCAAAAATCTGCCATCCAAATTGAAACGAACCAACTAGGGAGACTATGGGGTCTTGTAATCTGCTAGAAATAGCAGCCAAATACCCCTCACGTCCCATCTTAGAAAAAGAAGGGCATGGCTAGAATGTATTTGAACATATAAGGGCGATATCCAATTTTAGTGGACTAAATGCTGCTTACTTCAATGTATGAGGCTATTCCAACAAATTTACATTCCCTTTTTTTTAGCCGTTAAAAGAAATATAGATTTATTTATTGTTTTTTTTTTGCGATTTATTTGCCAGAGGCATAGATTTCTTTATTTGCCACGTTTTTGTTTGTTTGTTTTTTTGCGATTTATTAGCCTTTTGGGGTCACACACCCCCGTAGAAAGTGTGCGACCTTTCTGCCAGGGAGCACAGAGAGAGGGGGGTGCTCCCTTCTTCTCTTACTTGTACAAGCCGATATAGAGAGATGGCCCACTTACACGGGCCATTATTGCTACTTTCACCCATCTTTCATGGAATTGGCTGGGACTGAGTGCCTTTTTCTCCACCTTGATCCTTCTTTCGAAGTGGTATCGGAAGAAGAGGACCATTTGTTGGCCGGCGACATATCCCCACAGTTTCCTCGTTGCAAACGCATCTGGGACATTTCTTTTCCAAAGGGTTTCCGTCCCGGAATCCGTGTCTGTAGAGCCTTTCCCGAACGGGCAGGGCCCCTCGGTATAATAGTAAGTATTAGTGGTTGTAATAAAAATGCAATCAAAATGTAATAAATACCTTCACTGATTTATTTCCTTATATTATCAACAGAAGTTGGTATGTCACCCAAAGTTCGCTTTGTATGTTCCCGAATAGCAGTGAATTTTGATAAAACTGTTTCTAATTCCTTCTCCACAGTAAGACAAATATCCATGTGTAGTTGAAGAGGATAAGTATTAAAGAACAGTCATTTAAATTTACAGGTGGACAGATATGATGTTTGGCAGGGTTTGAGATATTATAGAAAAATAATTATTTACACAAAAAGAAAATAATAATAAAGAATTATTATAATTTTTTTAAAGATTTATATCTTTTTGGACTTTTGGAAGCAAATTTTAAACTGTATATCGCAACAATAAAAAAGAAAAAAATATTTCTTTAAACAATATATTGTTCCGATACTCATAAAGCTGTCATTTCGCCACCGCCACATGAATTCGTTCAAATATGACGGAAACATGGGTCGGCTAGTGCCATAACTATGTTATTTCACCTTTAATAATATCTGCATTGAAGTAACCGGCAGGGAGCTAGTTATGCCAATTCGTGGAAAATACCCAAAGATTATGTATATTAATATAAGTTTCACTTTATTGTGGAAAATAACCCAAAATTATAAATATTAGCCCTCTGTCGGTGATTATCTTATAATTGATTTTAAACTGAAATTCATAAAGTGAAACATATTAATATACATAATCTTTGGGTATTTTCCACCAATTGGCATAATTAGCTCCCTGCCGGTCATTTCAATGCAGATATTATTAAAGGTGAAATAACATAGTTCTGTTATCTTATAATTGATTTTAAACTGAAATTCATTTGTTCGAAAACATTCATTGAACACTGTACCACCAACCAGATTGCTGTTATAAATTACAACCCTGTTTTGGAATTGCTGAATAAAGAAAATTCCTGGACGTCCACCTGCACCAATTTTCATTGTTGAAAATGTTAATTCATCACAGCAGACGTTAAATATGGATTTGAAAATGACGGAACTGGCGATTTTAACTGCAAACAAACTCAGTATTATTGAATTTATGGCTCGGAACCGATTAGTTTCAAACACTATGAACTGTCCTTCATGTAATATTTCCTGTTCGTTTGTAAGTTACAAATAAGGAATCGACCAATTTCTATGGAAATGTAAGGTATGCAGTTTAAAAAAATCTGTCCGTTCTGGGTCATTTTTTTTTCGAAGCCACTTAGATTTACATCAAATGATTTATATGATTTACTTCTGGTCAATTGGTTCCGAAAATATTCTTATTGCTGACGAGATTCGCTGTAGTGAAAACACCATTACTGACTGGTGCAACTTTTTACGGGACGTGTGCAGTGAATGGGTGGAGCGAAACCCATCAAAACTCGGTGGAATGGATGATGCCGGGGTCCCAATAGTTGTACAAATCGATGAAAGTAAATACTTTCATCGAAAGTACGCTCGTGGGACCTGGCATGAAGGCCATTGGGTCATTGGTGGGATCGATACCAATAATCCCAGAAAATGTTTTCTTGAAGAAGTCCCAGATCGCACTGCTGAGACCCTGCTACCCATTATACAAAACCATGTGCTGAGTCGATCCATGATACATACGGACCAATGGCGTGCGTACAATGCCATACGACATATGCCTGTTAATAATTAGCACTCTACAGTGAATCATTCACTAAATTTTGTCGATCCGGTATCAGGAACGCATACCCAACACATTGAAGGACTCTGGTCTCATGCCAAAAAAAAATAAAAAAAATAAATGGCACTAGCCGACCCATGTTTCAGTTATATTTGAATGAATTCATGTGGCGGTGGCGAAATGACAGCTTTATGAGTGGAGGCGGTAGATGTTTCCCAAAGATTTTAAACTGTATATCGGAACAATATATTGTTTAAAGAAATATTTTTTTCTTTTTTATTGTTGCGACATACAGTTTAAAATTTGCTTCCAAAAGTCCAAAAAGATATAAATCTTTAAAAAAATTATAATAATTCTTTATTATTATTTTCTTTTTCTGTAAATAATTATTTTTCTATATATCTCAAACACCACATCTGTCCACCTGTAAATTTAAATGACTGTTCTTTCATACTTATCCTCTTCAACTACACATGGATATTCGTCTTACTGTGGAGAAGGAATTAGAAACAGTTTTATCAAAATTCACTGCTATTCGGTAACATACAAAGCGAACTTTGGGTAACATACCAACTTCTGTTGATAATATAAGGAAATAAATCAGTGAAGATATTTATAACATTTTGATTGCATTTTTATTACAACCAGTAATACTTACTATTATACCGAGGGGTCCTGCCCGTTCGGGAAAGGCTCTACAGACACGGATTCCGGGACGGAAACCCTTTGGAAAAGAAATGTCCCAGATGCGTTTGCAACGAGGAAACTGTGGGGATATGTCGCCGGCCAACAAATGGTCCTCTTCTTCCGATACCACTTCGAAAGAAGGATCAAGGTGGAGAAAAAGGCACTCAGTCCCAGCCAATTCCATGAAAGATGGGTGAAAGTAGCAATAATGGCCCGTGTAAGTGAGTCATCTCTCTATATCGGCTTGTACAGGTAAGAGAAGAAGGGAGCACCCCCTCTCTCTGTGCTCCCTGGCAGAAAGGTCGCACACTTTCTACGGGGGTGTGTGACCCCAAAAGGCTAATAAATCGCAAAAAAACAAACAAACAAACAAAAACGTGGCAAATAAAGAAATCTATGCCCCAGTGGCAAATAAATCGCAAAAAAAAAAAAATAAATAAATCTATATTTCTTTTAACGGCTAAAAAAAGGGAATGTAAATTTGTTGGAATAGCCTCATACATTGAAGTAAGCAGCAACTACAGCAAGTAAGCGGCATTTAGGCCGCTAAAATTGGATATCGCCGAAATTTCTGATGGAAGAGATGGATAGAAACCATTGGCAGGAAACCTAACTAGGTTTTCTTACCAGAGACCGTTAAACCCTTTGCTCGTGTTAAGTCTAACAACACTGCCTTCATAAGATGAGAACTCGTGGGGGAGTTACAATGATTGTGTCTAGAGAGCGAGGGGTGTGCGTAGGAGGCTCAATGTTGTTTATAGCTCTTTCGATTGCGTTTGAAATGTTTTAAGTAGGGGCTATCGGTTGATAGTTGACAGGGTTGGAGTGACTGCTCATCTTGGAAATGGGTTATACTATAAAGCTTTTCAGATTGAGCTATAAAGATTTGCAGATTGAGGTAAATTCTACTAAAGAAAGAGACATGTATTTTGTAAGATAGCCGCTAAGTCTAGAGCACATTAGGGCAGCTTTGTTGTAATGACGCTAACGGAGATGTTTTCAAACTTAGCCATTGCGTGTACATAGTGGAGGTGAAAGAAGGTTTATTGTATAGAGTTGGAAAAAAAACAGGCACGGAATATGGTGGTTTTGGGAAAATGGATCGCCACTTGCAGAGCCATCTTGGCTGAAGAGTGACGTGCGTGGATATACTGCAATGTAGATAGAAACTTTCTTAACAGGGACCAGAGGGGTCTGATACAATTTGGAAAGAGTGGGAATATGTATGCAATGCACGAAGTGCTTTTTCGGGGAATATCACTGACATTTTGGTGGTATGAAAAAGCTTTTCAGATGGTGTTAGTAGGTCACTAGTTTAGATGTTGTGTGTAAGAGGTGAAACATTTGCTGACAGAAGTAATCAGCATGTAACCGACAGAGCTTCGACAAGTGACTTGGAAGTACATAACGGTTGAAGGGTGTGATATGCTGTGCAGTACGTTAAGATGTTACCTGGTAAGGCAATGACCAAAAGATCCAATGTGTACAAAGACAGCGATAGCCGGATAAAGTCTGAACAGTATTAAAACAACTAGGCGACCTGGATTAAAGAATATGTGATAGCGTGTTCATATCACGTTAGGTTCATCACAAACCAATTCCACATTCTGATTTTATGATCAGTGACAAGGCACAGCCTAACACCCCCAAGATGATGTTGCCCATATTTACTCCATCGAGTCAAACTAGATCTGGTGCTGTTAGTCATGCACCTTTAAAAAAAGAACCACATATTTTATTATTAGGTAGGGATCCGTGGACTGCACTCTACTTAACGCTTATGTAAGTACGATACTGGGTAAAGTCTATGTTCAGAAGCAAGAAAGAGGTTAAGGTATTCGCTGTATCAGTTACTGGTATTGATAAGTGTGTGCATGTTAAATGATGCATTCAGTTCAGATTGGCCAAGATCCAACCAGTATGCTGCTAGCTAGTGTAGAAAGAGGACAGGAGACAGAAGTTGTGTGCATTGCGGATCGACAATTATTCATGTAAGTCATAATACGATAATAAGAAATTCTACTGCTAATCTAAAAAAGATAACAACTAGAATAAAAGACTAGCTATGGACTAGATCCCTAATCAAATAGTTAACGAGCTAATAAGGTTTGGAGAAAGATTATATGTAGTAGGTGAAATGATATTTACAGACTAAACAGTCGTGACTTAATGCAATTGAAAAGCAAATTATATCAAATCAATCAGTGACTTAGGCTACAACTACTAACAAAGGAAAAGAAAATACCGTTAGTAATTAAGCTTGTTAATATCACGAAACGAAGCTAAATCGTGATTATAAAACAAAGCTATCCAATTTCCGCCGTGAACTTTGATCAAAGTATTTAAAGATATAAAAGAAGAAAAAAACCTTCCTAAGTAGAAGTTAAACAAATCACTCGATTCTTAAAGTAATGATTTAAAACTTGTTTAGGGTAGGGTTAGTCGATTCAATTCACCATAAGAGTTTACTAAAATATTTTTTTAACGATTTGGAATGGTGAAAGGCAAAGTGTGATTTGAATTCAGAATGTAAAAAAACACAAAATACCCTATCCCTCGATCCCACTAACGAGGAAGCCTCTGTGTAGTCGTGCGACCTACTAGATATAGCAGGCAAAATCTTCACATCACGTCCATCATCTTGAAAAAACGAACACGTTTGTAAAATGTAGTACTGGATATGAAAGAAACGGGAGGTTGGAGGCTGGAATAGAGTCTGCTTAATCAAGGCTAACTTGGAACGAAACACGTATTTCGGTAGCCAAAATAACATGGTCGGCAATTTCTCGATATAATCATTTAGTATATACAATGATCAAAGGCGTTCTGAGAACCACTCATCTTTTTGTATATCAGGAAATACATTGTCCAATAGGAAAGTCCATATTTGGTCATCTTACGTTCTAAGTATCATGGAAGTGAATAAACAAAATGAATCAAATCGGCAAGAAAATTAAACATATAAATAGTATAGGGTAATTCGTTTTGAAATACGAAAACAGATAATTTGTAGGTGAAGTTATAAAAATTAAAAATACGAGATTTATAAAACTTACATAAGGCTACATACAAGTTTATAGAAAAGTATCAAATCCTAATATGAACGATTATGAGCAAGAAATACTTTGAAAATTAAAATCAAACACTGCTAACTATATCATTTTAATTTACATATGTTTCATTCTTAATATTAAGAGCTCAATATTACGAATCTTCAGAATTATAATAAGATATAACTACCATGACATTTCTTCCAAAAATATCGTAACTGTGGGACTGTCGTAACGGGGCTGTCAGAAGTTCGAAGACGTCTTACTGGAAGAGAAGGACAAGTGACGTCATATCAGGGTTCGGGACCTATTGACTGCCTTTTTTCCCTCAAGCCGTGGTCGAGTTGGTGGATGAGGAAGTCAGGACCAGGTATGCAGATACTAATTCAGATAATTCCCTGAGCTAACAGAGGACATTGAAACGGAGTGGAGATCGTTCAGCACAGCAGTTTCTGCTTCAGCTGTTAAATGCTGCAGGCATAAGAAGCTTGGTATGGGACCGGATGGAAGGAGTACCCATTGGTTCAATCAAGAGGTCAAAGAGGCCATCTGAGCAAAGGAGGCCTATAAAGCTTGGCTTGGAAATAAGTTCTTCTTGCACTTGCAGTACAAGCAGGCATGAAAAATTGCAACAGAGACAGTATAGGAATCCAAAGTTAAGACATGGGAGGACTTAGGGGTTAAGCTGGAATCCGACTTCAGATCAGCAAATAAAGATGTTCTGGCAGACAATCTGCCAACTTCATAATAAGAAGTCTTCCTTGACACCTGCTATCAGGAATGTGTCTGGAGTTCTCTTCTCTTCAGAGAGGTGGAGAGAATACGTTGCCAATCTCCTAAACCCAAACACATCTTCTGATGTACATAAGGTGTATTCAAGAGTAATGACTAAGGTCACAAGAGCAATTAAAAAGCTCAAATGTGGCAAGGCTGCTGGGGAGGATGAAATTGAGCCCGAGATGTTAAAATCCTTAAATAGAGAAGATATTCTCTGTAATGGCAATTCCAAAAAGGAAGACAAGAGAGATTGCTCTAGTTATAGAGGGGTCTCCTTGTTAAGCCCCTTCAGTAAAGTTTATGCTAAGGGTCTGGCAAAGAGTTTGTAAAGTCTATGCTAATTGTCTGGCAAAGGAGTTTGTTGAGTTCAAACTAGCTCATGAATATTGTGGTTTTCACCACTGATGCAACACAGTCGACCAAATGTCCACAATGCCTCAAGTCATTGAGAAATAGTGGGAGTACTGCCCATATACCACCACTTCTAACTCAGCTACACATGTCAATCCTGTCCATGAATATTATGAAGAGGAAAGGTAACACTACATACCCTTGGTCAAATCCATCATCCACATTAAATAATTTTGATTTAGCACCATTTATCCAAACACACATACTAGGGCATTTGTATAGAGACTTCAGGCATCATGAAGCTGACCACCGATCCCATCCTCTCAAATTAATTTCAATTTTACTGTTTGGCAAGCCAACAAACCCAGTTTTTTTACACTTCCTGCTAAGAAAATTACTAAACCAGTATTTTCTATAACTGTCCACACTCACCCATGCCAAATAATGAGACAGATCATAACACCATACTGCCCTCTCAATCACTGAATATTGCCATAAGGCTACTAATTAGCCAAAATATTTAGCTATTTATTTATTGATAACAGGAAATTACATAACTTTGATAGGTTTCAGCCAGTATTGGCCCAAGCCATGTCTAACTTAATAGCACCACCTGACTTTTGTTAATTATACAAATTTGTATAAAACTGATTCTTTAAGATTCCACAGTGTGCCTCTGGGAGGTCAGCACCCTAGGTGGCAGCTTAGTAAGCATTTATGGTAGAGTTGGATCTGGGTTTAGTGATAAGGAGACGAGTGGTTATCCATTATCAAGCAGACCCATGATCAAAGACAATTTCCCAATATGATTTTGGGAAGTGTTGGGGGGGGGGGGGTATATTCAAGACCACATTGTTTAATGTAATTTCCTTTTCTAACTACTAAGATTTGATCTAAAAGAGATGTGGCTGTTAAAGGAATTCCAGTTATGACCATTCCATATTTTTCCCTATGTGCAGGGAACTCAGAATGACATTATCCAATGTCTTTTTCTAAGATGGTGAGGTGTGATTTCAAGGAGATTTAACTTATGTATGCATGCATGTGTGTGTATATATATGCACACTCACACATGCATATATATATATACATACTAGTAGACCTGTGCCATCAATAATGAGGGAAATGGTGTTGCACAAATTTAATTTTTGGAGTCCAGGATTATTCTGCCTTTTATATCAGGTTTACCAGATAGAAGAACAATCAACAAACTGGAAAATCTTTGATAAATTAATGTTTTGCATAAGAGAAACCTTTTGGTTGAGTTGATTATTGATACGTGTAAATGTCTAAAATAAATATTATATTTTAATAATTTATTTCTAGAATATAATTACATAAATGTTCAGCAAATATGTCACTTTAGATAAATAATTTTATGGACAAATGTAGGGTTAGAACCCAGGAACTTTTGATTGGATAGCGAATGTATGACATGACTGACATAAAATAAAATGCGTTGTCTGTGTGTGTGCCATCCCACCAATACCACCCTTTCTCTGTAAAGTTATGTTGGTACCACAGAACATCCAGTCCACGCTGTAAGGTGGTCGCGTAGGAGACATGGTAAAAAGGCTTCCAGTCCACACTATTAATGTGGTTGGTGTTAGGAAGGGCATCCAGCCGTAGAAAACCTGCCAGATACAGTCTTATACGAGCGAGACGTGGTCACCCGATCAATTTTGCCTCAAGAGGGACAATTCCCGTCTAACTCATGCTAGCGTGGAAGATAGTTGTTAAATGATTATGATGATATATATATATATGTAGTTACCTACATTTCGCGGGCTCACATACATTCTCTGTGCGTGATTTGGCTCAGCTCAGCCAATCAGCGCCAGGAGAAGAGGATGTATCCCTACACGTTCTGAGAGAGAAATAGCCCGCGAAGATTTGAGAAATCTAAGACTTGCAGCTTGACCATGCTAAGGTAAACACCACTTGTTCTTTTGCTCCGTAAGCACAAACAATATGTAACGACACAACAATTTTACTACGGACCTGGCCAAACGCCTCAGCCAGTCGACCATATTTTCTCTTGTAATCTTAATTGATTTATTTTATTTCTCTTGGCATGCCAGCTCAACCTCTGTTAATAAATAATGTAAAACCAAGCTAAAGTCGTTGTCGATATTCCTATCATTATCTCTCTACCAAAGATGAAAACGCAGCCTATTTGAATTCGCCATTCGTTTTAACGGCAATGTGGAATGGCTTAACATTTGGAATGTTCGAATCGGGTAGCTAGACTCACTTAGCGTAAATCTATAAAATTCATAATATTCCATTTGTTGAAGCACGCATACAAACACAAAAATACAACACAAAAAAAAAAAATTAAAAAAAAAAAAAAAAAAAAAGGATTTCTCTGGATATAGAATTTTGCTTTCAACATTCTGTTAAAATTACAAATGGAGACTCAAAAATTTTGTTTTCCCGCGTACAGTTTGTCTTCTTCGATCCCAGCCGTCTGATTGGCTGCGTCGTGCTACATGACGGCTTCTTCATCACAGGCGCATTTTTCAATCGGCCATCTTGCCGAATAATTTTCATGGAGAATCATTTTTTTTGTTGTTCGAATTTTCTTTCGAATATTTTTAGAAAAAAATTAGCAGTATTTCAAAAACTTTATGCCACGAGGAAATTTCAAAACGGCTACCACCAAGTACCACCCATCAGCAGCAACACATGGCTAACTATTAACCAACACCAGAGAACGGCTTGTAACTTTACCGACGCAACAACCATACCTTCTGTCTCGTTACCACAAGGACTCGAGAAATTAAGACATTAGTTTTCTCACCATTATGGCGTCAGACGTGGCTGCCATATTGGTGACGCTAGGTTCTTCAACGCTAGACTTCGACTCTACAGAAGATTCATTGTGACTTTGCTTTAACAACAACTCTACTAGCTCCCTAGTAAGAGCGTTCCCAAAGAAAAAAGAAGCGAACTTTTTGTTAAAAGAAAAGAAACAATTCTTTCTTTCTTCCTTTTTTTTTCAGGCATTTATTTTGGACATTTTTTTTTTTTTTAAACTGTATTATATGAACATTCATTTCTCTCTATCATTGTATATGTGACCGCACGCACATATTTTCTTTGCTGTATTACATGCCTGCATATATACACACACCTACAGATTCAACTTGCTTTTTTTTTTTATTATCAAAGCAACCAGCCATTTTTTCCTGGCTCCCTAGCACATTCGGCAATACATCTGGGAGGCCACATTTTCTCGCCAGCACTGGTAAACTACCATAATAGCTTCGTCCACAGCTACTGGTACAACACTTACCATTAACATTTAATGCAAGAACAGCAACTTCGCCCATGTCAGACTTTATCTGTTTTCTGGTAGACCTTTGGTGGTCACGTATAAACTACAAAACAGCTAGTCATTTGACAGCGGCTCAACACGGCCCGTCGCGCCTCATTTTTTTCTTCTTGCATGCATCTTTCTGCTCAATTATTTTTTCACTGATGTACTCTTTCAGCATTTGTTCTTGCTGATTCAATAATCTGTGGGTCCTCGGCTTCATCGTTAACGATTTTCGGCTAAAAATCTGTTCGGAGGTGATGTAGTGACCTACATTCCGCGGGCTCACATACATTCTCTGTGCGTGATTTGGCTCAGGTCAGCCAATCAGCGCCAGGAGAAGAGGATGTATCCCTACACGTTCTGAGAGAGAAATAGCCCGCGAAGATTTGAGAAATCTAAGACTTGCAGCTTGACCATGCTAAGGTAAACACCACTTGTTCTTTTACTCCGTAAGCACAAACAATATGTAACGACACAACAATTTTACTACGGACCTGGCCAAACGCCTCAGCCAGTCGACCGTATTTTCTCTTGTAATCTTAATTGATTTATTTTATTTCTCTTGGCATGCCAGCTCAACCTCTGTTAATAAATAATGTAAAACCAAGCTAAAGTCGTTGTCGATATTCCTATCATATCTTTCTACCAAACCTGGTTCCTCGTGGCGACATTACAACTCTCGAAATACACTTCTCCGCTAAATTGGTGACAATACACAATCAACCAAATATATATATCACGATACATTAACGGAGCCATAGACTCTCGTCATTCCCTGTAAATAATGTGCTCAAAGGAGAGGAAATCCTGAGCTCTTTAAAATACAATATGTTGAAAAGGTAACACACTAGAGAGAGATACAGTGCGCTATCGATAAAACAGGGGAAAACCACCAGTGTATGGAATCTATAACCTATGAAAGGCAGAGTATACACACGATAATTAAAATATAAATTAAAGCGTAAATAAATACTTCTATAACTATATAACACACGTACAAATCAAAAGTGATCCGTTTCGCCAGTAAGTTGTTGACAAATGAAATAACGCAGGTTCATCAGCGTTTGTAAGGCTATACATTTCAGACAACACTAAGAGAATTTTTAAAGCGACCGTCCAGCTGCACGTGGGAGAGAGAAGTCACAGCGTGTTTAAGGGCAGCCCAAAACCACTCAGAGAAATGTGCTCAACCAAACAGAGTAAGAGGAAAGACTGTTATAAGGAGCAAAATATCACGATACATTAACGGAGCCATAGACTCTCTAGTGTGTAACCTTTTCAACATATTGTATTTTAAAGAGCTCAGGATTTCCTCTCCTTTGAGCACATTATTTACAGGGAATGACGAGAGTCTATGGCTCCGTTAATATATCGTGATATTTCGCTCCTTATATATATATATGTGTATATATATATATATATATATATATATATATATATATATTAAAATCCAAATATTTATAAAATGGATGTTCTTTTGATCAATTACATTTTATTATACATATTTCGGAGGTACAACAGTACATCCTCATCAGACAAAATATAATGATACATGACATACCCTGAAATGTTAAATGGTTAAGATTTAATCAAGGTAGTCTACTGTAAAACTCTAGTCTATTTAATCAAGGTAATCTACTGTAAAACTCATTCTCTGATATACTCATTGAATCTTGTTTAACTCTTTAATATATATATATAGAGAGAGAGATTTCTTAATAATATATAGATCTCAATTTTTAATGATAAACTAAACATTTAATCATATTTAAACAATGGTTAAAATCCTCCTATTATGTATGTATCTACATTCGCGATTATTTACATTTCTCTATTCATCCATAAAAAATAAATATTTATTCTTTCACTTCATCTCAAATGTTAAGATAACTCAACAAACTATCACTTAGAGCTTTTGCTTTCTCTTCTCTTTTTTTCTCTCTATTTTTTTCTTTTTTCTCTTTTGTATCTCTCTCTCTCTCTCTCTCTCTCTCTCTCTCTCTCTCTCTCTCTCTCTCTCTCTCTCTCTCTTTCTCCGTAACCCAACGGCTTATTTAAAAATATCCAATACTAATTTACTACATAACAGTATAAATAAATTTATAACCCCATTATCCAGGAGCTTCCAACTGTGAATGTTGCATTCTTTAAGGGTATGTCAATATTTATTTATAAAACTGCTCTATATTATATTTTATCTGATGAAAGCACACCATAATTTAACTTGGTGTCCTTGAAATATGTATAATGAAATAAATATGGTTTTATAAATATAGTTTCCATTTGTTAATATCGTATATTTACTCCAAATACTTGTCGAGTGCTTTATATCAGTTATAAAAATATTTGCTTGTTGTATCCCAACAATTTAAATAGAACTTTTGCATATATATATATATATATATATATATATATATAACCAAAAGTTTAACAAGGTTCATTGATTAATCAATGAATAAAGTTTTACAATAGATTAGAAGCACTCAACAGTGAGGTTTTCTGGAGTTATTAATATTACTTCAAAATATTAATAAATATAGACATTCATGTGATCAAATATATTTTATTATACATATTTTAGAGGTACTGAGCTATTTCATCAGTGCGTCCTCAGTCCTGCCAAGATTGGAATTGAACCATCAACACAGTTGAGGTATGTCAGACATCAATTTATTTTATCTGATGATGACGTACTGATGAAATAGCTCAGTACCTCTGAAATATGTATAATAAAATATATTTGATCACATGAATGTCTATATTTATTAATATTTTGAAGTAATACATATATATATATATATATACATTAGGCATAGGTTAAGTTTAACGTCCTCGAAAATGAAACTAGGTTTTGTGACAAGTGAATGTGTTTTTTTTTTTTTTTACAATGAAATTTACGATACACTCTTTGTTTATTTACAACAGGTCTCTATAGTGATATGGTGTTAATTAGTATTGCGTGTGTGATTATTTTCTCTTATATATATATGTGTGGGTGTGTATATATATGTGTGTCTGTATGTATATATATATGTGTCTGTATGTATATATATATGTGTGTTTGTATATATATATATGTTTGTGTCATCATCATCGTTTACATGTTTTTACCCAAATCCCTTATCATTCTCTGTCCTTCTTATGACCCGGCCTTAATTTGTTTATAGTTGGTGCCAACTTTGGCAAGATGTTACAAAAACATCTAAACGATGATGATGACACAAACACATATATATATACAAACACACATATATATATACATACAGACACACATATATATACACACATATACACACCCACACATATATAAGGTTGAGAACAGAACACAACCTTTCGTGCCCAGGAAACCGAAGATCAATATGAAGGACCACAAGAGGAATTTTGAGATTGACCTGCCAGTTAGATTGATCGCACCTTCAAAATCGGACCTGGGCAAATTAAGCAAAAACATTCTTGACAGGGTGATACTGCAAATTAAGAACTTGGATTGTGTATCTAACCTGAGCTTGTGGAAGGGAACTGGAGAGGTTGTTGAGTGGTTTAGGCAAATTAAATATGACAATAATAATAGGTTTATTCAACTTGATATAGCTAACTATTATTCTTCTATTACCCCTAGTCTACTAAATAAGGCACTAAATTACGCATTCAAACATACGGACTTAACTAGCAAAGAAATGCATATTATATTATCGGCTAGGAAAACTTTGATAGAATTTGATGACAAATTATGGACCAGAGCAGATAGAGATAGCAATTTTGACATAACTATGGGATCTTCCGACTCAGCTCAGGTAACTGACCTTGTGGGCTTATTTTTAATCAATTCGCTACATAGGAAAATACCTGGTACTACCGGAGGTTTATATAGGGATGACATGCTTTTACTTATTAATAATAATAACCCTGAACTAAATAGAAAATGTAAACAAATTACAAAATTTTTTAATTACTTTAACCTTAAAATAGAAATTGAGAACAACCATAGAATAGTTAATTTCCTAGATATAACATTAAATCTCAACACATGTCTCCACTATCCTTTTCACAAGTTGAATGAAAACTTAAACTATGTCAACTTTAACTCTAACCACCCCAGATCTGTCAAAAACACTATAGTAAACTCAGTCCAAAAACGTATCTCTAGGATCTCGTCAAATAGAAAGATTTTTGACGAAAAGGCCCAATACTATAATGATGCACTAGCTAGGGCAGGGTATGCTGATAAGATTGTGTACATAGATAATGATAAACAAACTAAACAAAGTAACAACTTTTTTAATTACGGCAACAACATTAACAACTATAATAGAAAGCATTACAATAATTCCAAAGGACAAAAAAGAAATAGAACTAGGAACATAATTTGGTTTGCCCCCCCTTTCTCACTAAACATTAAAACCCACATCGCTAAATTATTTTTCAAAGCTCTTGATAATCGCTTCCCTAGAACACATAGGTACCACTCAATCTTCAATAGGCATACAATTAAATTAACCTACTCATCCACCAAAAATTTAGCACAAAATATTAATAGAATAAATAATAGGAACTTAAAACCTACTGATAATAGCATAAATAATATACAAGTTAACAAATGTAACTGTAGAGATAGATCTAAATGTCCGTTAAATAACAACTGCTTAGTTAAAAATATAGTATACAATTGTAATGTTAATACTGACTCTAATTCTTTTAACTACGTCGGTTCCACATCGACGGAATTTAAACTTCGCTATAATAACCACAAGAATTCTTTCACAGATCCAAATAAAAAATCTTCAACGGCACTATCAGGGGTACTCTGGCAACTTAAGCTAGATAACGTTAGATATTCGACGGCTTGGAATATAGTCTCAAGAGGGATTCCTTTTAATTCATCCTCTGAGACATGTGACCTCTGCGCAGAGGAGATATTCTTTATACTAAAATCTAAAAATTCCCTTAACCTACGGACAAATTTATTCAGTTGTTGCAAACATAGATTAAACTCAACGTTTAAATATAAATTTAAATTTAAAATGTAGTATATTTAGTTTGATTTATATTTATATGAGAACTAGCCGATAAATCTTTTGATTCCTAAATCTTTGATTCCCTCTTTTTACTCTTTTTATTGTTTATTTTATTTTATTTATTTTTATTTTTATCTAAACATTCCTCATGAAAAATTAAGCTACCCTAAAAGCCGATGCTCCAAATTTTTTGAATTAACCTTACACTTGATAAACTTATATATTAAATATAGGAACATATGTAGACATTATTGGACATCATAATCTTTTTTGCGATATTCCTTGCTAGATGTGATTTGATAGATAATTTTTGGCTTTGTCTTGTAGTGAACTTGGCAATATATTGTCAATTAACTTTGAAGGGTTGTTCTTTGTGGTTTATTTTTATTTTTATTTTTATTTTTATTTTTATTTTTATTTTTATTCTTTTAGTATTGTAGTATTCTATAATATTTTTATTTTTTATTTTTTATTTTATTTTATTTTTATTTTTAATATTTTTATATGTAAAGTTTTAATACGTAATATTTTTAATACGTAGTATTTTTAATATGCAATATTTTTATTATGTAATATTCTTTCGTAATATTCTTTTTTAGTTTTCTATTCTATATTTTTATATATTTTTACTTATTATCATTATTATTGTTATCTTTGCTTATAATATAATATATATTTTCGATTAGTATATTGATTAGTATATCTGCTCTCTATTTCTGCTTGATAGATAATCTTGTAGAGTAATCGCAAGAATAATAATACGCTCAAATTTTTATACCACATTGAGAATGTTTTCCGGTAACTTAGAATTTGCGGAGTGAATCAGTTGGATTCACATTGATGTTTGTAGCTGTCACATAGACATATGAATTTTTTAAAAAACTAAACATAAGATAATGAATTTTCACGCATTGTGAATACTTGTTTCATTCAGGAATACTGATATTTACAATATAGTGTAAGTTTTATAAATACTAATACATTAAAACATAGGGTTTTCTACGCCTCGAATATGTCTGGCTATTTTTAAATTTTTTCTCTCTCTATATCTCTCTATATCTCTCTATATATCTCCCTTACATTAATACTTGAGCTAAATAAATAAATAAATAAATAAATAAATAAATAAATGCATCATTGATACACTTACTCAAAATGACCTCCCACTACCTAATTTTTCTATATTTATATATGTATCTATCTCTATTTCCTCTCTCTCTATATATATATATATCTTTCTGTCTCTTTACATGAAGCTCTTCGCTTTATCTATTTTTCCATCTCTCTATTTTATCCCATGCATTTCTTCTTTTTTCTTTTTCTTCTTTTTTCTTCCTTTTCTTCGTTTTGTCTTTCTTTCTTTCTTATTTCCCTTTTTTCTCTCTCTCTTTCTTTCTCTCTGTATTTTCACTGCTAGAGTAAACCTCTTCAAATGAAGTTGATGTTTATTACGGTATGTCGAATATATTTATCTATAAAACTGTTTATATTGTATTTTGTCTGATGAAGGCATAGCATATTGTTAATATGATATCCCCGAAATATATATAATGAAATAAATATGGTTTTATAAATATAGTTTTCCATTTATTTAATATTGTAAATATACTCCAAATATTTGTCGAGTGCTTTTATATCAGTTATAAATATTTACTAGTTGTAACCCAACAATTTTAAATATAACTTTACATGTATATATATATATATATATATATATATATACATACACTATATATATATATATATATATATATATATATACATACACTATATATATATATATATATATATATATATACATACACTATATATATATATATATATATATATATATATATACATACATACACTATATATATATATATATATATATATATATATATATATATATACATACACTATCTATATATATATATATATATATATATATATATACATACACTATATATATATATATATATATATATATATATATATATATATATATATATATATATATATATATATATATATATATATATATACATACACTATCTATATATATATATATATATATATATATATACATACACTATATATATATATATATATATATATACATACACTATATATATATATATATATATATATATATACATACACTATATATATATATATATATATATATATATATATATATATATACATACACTATATATATATATATATATATATATATACATACATACATACACTATATATATATATATATATATATATATATATATATATACATACACTATATATATATATATATATATATATATATATATATACATACACTATATATATATATAATATATATATATATATATATACATACACTATATATATATATATATATATATATATATATATATATACATACACTATCTATATATATATACATACACTATATATATATATATATATATATATATATACATACACTATATATATATATATATATATATATATATATATATATACATACACTATATATATATATATATATATACATACACTATATATATATATATATACATACATACACTATATATATATATATATATACATACATACACTATATATATATATAATATATATACACACACATACACGCACACAAACAGAGTTATAATAGTCAATAGCAGGTAGTTGAACGATGGAAGAGATTTCCTCATTGGCTCGAACCAAACAAAGATTTGTTTTGGCTAAAGGTGAAATTAAATAGATATAAGAAGACTGAATTAAATATGTGCAGAAAAATCAATAAAATATATACAGAAAAAAAAATAGAAACGATTGAATGAGTTATGTACTGAAAAATATATACTGCAAGCAATATATATAAAAAGATGATTGAATGAAATATATTCGAGTGAAAACTTTTATAAACAATGATTGTACTGAAAATAAATAATAAATATGCCTTGAGAAAACAAACAGTGAAACAAATAAGGAATCAAGGGAAATAATAATTAGTATATATGATATATAATGTGAAATTCATTTACGCTCTATACACTCCAGAAATACAATTAATTCTCCAAGTGATTGCTTTTGCAAATTAGGAATGGTTCAACTACATTAGTAAATTTATAAACGATTCCGATTTGTGCTTTAAAGATAAAATAAAAAGACAAATCTTTTAAACTAAATGCATAGTATAGTTAGAATTTTCCTTGGTTGAAATATATTTTTAGTAGCCATACCTTTCATGTTTATGACAGCAAGACCCTCAGTATGTTTTCATATATGGGAAGAAAGGTATATTAAAAGGGCTCTATGTACCGTCAGTGTTATGTCTCGCTACCGTTTCAAATATAAAAAGTATGATTATATCTAAGAGCTGTTTTTGTATTTTGGAGAAGGGAAAATAACTGCTGTGAAAACCATTTTTTACGAAGAACGTAGAATTAACCAGAGAATAGTACGTGATTTTATTTATATTTAAACAAACAAGTGAACAATATGAACAGAAATTGACCAAATACAAAAGAAAATACATGCACACTCTCAATTACATGCTTCAGCAACTTAAAATATGACATTGTGGGTTATAGTGAGACAGTGGCACTGAACATTCATTCACCATCGTGAGTATTACTCAATGTTGCAGTAAGGTGAGATGATTGTGATTTTGTGTTTCTGAACAGTTCATGTAATTCATTTCACGTCTGCTGTGTTGAAGTGGTTGTCACACAGTAGTTAACCTGTAGACAAATAGAACTTATCTTCTCTGAATAATGAAGTTAATGTCTGGTATTTACTTCAACAGTTTGATATGTATGGATCTATTCAAGAACAGATTTTGGTTAAGGTGTAGAATTCACGCCGGATATCTCACTATTCACTTCAAGGTATATAAAAACTGTCGACAGCAGCCCAACTTCCCCCCAAAAGTCTCAAAAGCCCAGATTCACCTGTACCACTCTCGTTCCCGATTATAGAAGTAATTCATGAGAATTAGCTGACTTTTGTCATATGCTAACAATGTTACTTACAATCTCATGTTGAATAAAGCCTTCGGATAGGGTATATCTTTCAAATCCCCCAAAACAATGGATGAGGTGGGCCCGGGTCCCTTACTCCTTGGAGTTTTCCCTATGATTTTTTTTTTCGCATGTTATCAACGAATACGACCTCCAAACCAAGAGGAACTGACTAGATTTGTAGAAAAAGAGTAAATGAAAGGGGCGAAAAGACCATCAGGGTTTCGCATATCGACACACCTCACGCGTTTGGTGGGAAATAATTATCTTTCCTCAAATTTTCCTGGACATCTCAGATACTTGCAATAGACTTCTTTACCCCGGATTAGAATTAGGGTTACGGTTAGTTTTTCCGTTTTCAGGCAAAAAATCCGTTCTCTGAGGGGAAAAAAGTTGATCGCTAGAATCTTGGAGGTTAGTTGATAGCACACGAAAAAACTGAGGAAAAAATGTTTCCCCCCACTAAAATCGAATGGGGTGCTCTATAAATTTACCCCCTTTTCATATACGAAAACATACTGAGGTTCCTAACTAGGCATGTTGTTAGGATTTAGTGCTCATATATATGTGTGTGGCAGGAATATTTCGCAAGGACGTCTTTCAATAAATACTATTTTCTAAATCCAAGGGTACACCATTGAAAAGTGGAGAGGGGCAGTACCTCCACCCTTCTGGCGATGGACTCGTTCATAACACAATCCTTGCATTCTTTTCAATATACACCCTTTCCTTATCCAGAAATATATCTAGTAAAGAGGCGTAGCTAAGAGGTACAAAGGTGGACAATGACGCAGATATGAAGTATATTAATGTTAAGAATTTTTAGTTTTTAATTAAATATTAAGCCAAGTCAGTTTTGTCTCAAAAAGTTCATAAGTAATGGAATAATTGTTTCCACTTTTGGCACAAGGCCAGCAATTATCCCAGTGTATTACTGATACTTATTTTATCGACCCCGTAAGGATGAAAGGCAAAGTTAACCTCGGCGGAATTTGAACTCAGACCATAAAGGGCCGTAACTCTTTGCCGTAAAGCATGGCGTCAGACCCACCACCGACACTGCCAATCCACTGGAATAACGTGTGTTCGCTTTATACGCGAAGATGCGTTCGTGAACGCGGCGCGTAAAGCAAGTTCGCGTAATTGAAGTCTAAATTTGTAATAAATAAAAAAATTAAAAACCACATGCGTTATTTGCGAAAAGTGAATATTTAACAATGGTTACTGTTTTTAGGCACAAGGCCGGCAATTTTGGGGAAGGGAAAGTAGATTAAATCGACCCCAGTGCATTACTGGTGCTTTAGCGACCCCGTAAGGATGAAAGGCAAAGCTAACCTTGGCGGGATTTGAACTCAGAACGTAATCATATTTTTTCAAGAGGCGTTAAAGGAATTCGCGTATTTCAAGTTCGTGTAAAAAACGAAAAGACTATTCTTTCAGGCATCTCTTGATACGTCGGCGATTCGCAAAAACGAGAACATCATTGTCAGCGACCCAGCTCTCCTAAACATTTCGAATGCCATAAAAACAAAATGTATATTTTGTCGATAATTCTAGGTATTTTAGAATTTTATTCTGTTCGGCTTTGGGTGCAGTGACACTTGCCTTCGCCACAACATTCAGAATGTAGGAAGAAACAAAAAAGTCGCTAACTGTGACTGAAGAATACTGAAATTATCGAACCCCATCAAGGTTTCTTCATACTCAGGAACTACCTGTCTATTCCTAAGCTATCTGCTCAGGGTCAGCCCCTCTCACAGATTTTCGTTCTGCCTCCAACGCTTCGATGACCTAATCTTCGAGAGACTCGAGTGCCTGGTCAATATTAATTAGCAGTATCGATAGAGGGTTGGACGCGATACTTTGCAGCAAAGAGTTACGGCCCTTTATGGTCTGAGTTCAAATCCCGCCGAGGGTAACTTTGCCTTTTATCCTTACAGGGTCGATAAAATAAAGTACCAGTAATACACTGGGATAATTGCTGGCCTTGTGCCAAAAGTAGAAACAAATATTAGACTCTCTCCAGAGTCCCGTGATCAGGCTGCGTTGCCCAAGCGATTTGGGGGTCTTGGTCTTCGTAAGTGCTCGTCCCTCTCTCTCCCCTGCTTCCTTTCCTCCACCCTGGTGAGCAGCATCCTCTCCTCTCCAACATAGACTAGTTCCAACAGGGAGTTGGGTCAAGCTCTCCAGCAATGGAGAGAGTTGGGCTTGTCTCTTCCTGAGAAGGTGGACAAGTCAGAGAACTTGGGACAGCATAAGTTCGAAGGCCACCTTCGACTCCCTCTTCGTCCAGTCAGATCAGTTTGCAAGGTGCCGCTTACTATCTGCCAGCGCCAAATACGCAGGCGACTGGGTTGATGCCCTACCCGTGGCCAACGTTGGTGGCCTACACAGCCTGGACGAACTTCGTGTCTCCATCGCCTTCAGAGTGGGAGCTGACGTCTGCATGGGTTTGAGGTCCCGATGCGGCAAACTCCTCGACTCCACAGGCCACCATGGTCTTTCTTGCCGCCTGAATGCCGGTCGCTTCGCGCGTCACACGAAGCTAAATCTCATTCTCAAGAGAGCTTTGGCCCGGGCGAACATTCCCTGAATCTAATAACCATCTGGGTTGTCCAGAAGTGACGGCAAATAAACTGACGGCTTTACCCTGTGCCCCTGGTCGAGAGGCAGGTGCCTTGATAGGGACGTCACTATTAGTGACTATTTTGCTCTTTCCAACATCCTGGATGCTGCGGTTAGAACGAGAGCCACAGCTCCGCAGCCGAGCGGAGTAAGGCTCTCAAATACTGTGATCTGTCGACCAGCTATATTTTTCAGCCTGTGGCTTTCGAGACGTATGGGGGAGTCGGGCCGCTGACTGCGAGGTTCCTCTCTTCACTGGTGGCTCGCCTAATAGAGGTGACTGGCGAATCTCGCGAGGGCGCTTGGTTGTTCCAGCGCATTAACCTCGCCATCACCCGAGACAACGCTGCGAGTGTGCTGGCTGGCCTCAAAAATCATTAGAGAGGTTTCCCAGTACTCGCGACGTTTCTTGTCTTTTGCTCTGGTGTTGCATTTTTTACATCTTCCTTTACATTTTCTTTAATATTGCAACATTAAAAGAATATATCCTTCTGAAAGAATCGCGAGCAATTTATAATGTTGTCTAAGCATTTGTAATGTTATTTATGTATATATTTAAAACATGTTTGTTATGTTATTCTACTGTAGATTTATTTATATGCTCTGTATAATAAAAATCATTATAGGAATACTGTGACTTGCCAAATGAGGCATCTACCTTTTACCCAGAGCCTCTTCCCATCAACCCTGGATAATCCCGATTGCTCTAAAATTGGGGGAATTATTGACCCGAACTAGGAGCCGCTTGATAATCAAGTTCAGCTTAGTATGGCGAGCGAAGTGACAAGCGTTCAGACGCTAAGACAATCCATGAGTCAAGGGGCCTGCCAAAACGCATTTAAATGAAGTTTCCTCTGGACTACAATTACTATTAAAATAGGGGTGCCAAAAGTACCCTCAGACGCCGAGAGTCCTTGCTACACCACTGAACTGGTATGTAATATATTGTCCCTGAAGTAAGAGAAATTGACTACCCAAACAATATTTAGGTTCATTGCCAGTATGAGTAGAGGGTGGACGCCATGCTTTGACGCATAGAGTTACGGTCCTTTATGGTCTGAGTTCAAATCCCGCGGAGGTTAACTTTGCCTTTCATCCTTACGGGGTCGATAAAATAAAATACCAGAAATACACTGATATAATTGCTGGCCTTGTGCCAAAAGTAGAAACAATATCTTCAAGGGGCAGTGGATTGGCAATATCGGTATAGGGTCGGACGCCATGCTTTGACGCATAGAGTTACGGCCCTTCCCATTCTTTCATCCTTACGAGATCGATAAAATAAGGTACCAGTAATGCACTGGTATAATTGCTGGCCTTGTGCCAAAAGTAGAAATATCTTCAAATTATTTTCCACAAATATCGTTGCTTTCTAAGAAACGTCGACGACAGAGTGGAAGCCTGATTTAATAGAAATTTAGCTGCTATTTCTAGTAGGTCAAGCGACAGCGTAGAGACACCCTCGCCGATTAGATTCCATTACTTATCCTCAGGTCGGTACTAATTGAGCTGACCTGTGATCAAATTTACTCTATTCATGAACATTTCATGTTTTTGTATACCTAAGATTACATCATCTGTGAAATCTGCTTTTCCCTTTTTTCAGTCAGCAAGGGTGACTGAGGAAACATGACTGCTATTTCTAGCAAGTTGAGCAGTCGTTACCTTAGATCAATAATTGTTTCTACTTTTGACAAGGCCAGCAATTAAACCAGTGCATTACTGGTGTTTTCTTTTATCGATCTCGTAAGGATAAAAGGCTAAGTTAACCTCGGCAGGATTTGAACTACTGCCAAGTCATCTCACATTGCTATGAGCAAAATCAGTCATCCTGTTTTTTATTATCTTTAACACATCGTATACATTATCCAATTTTTTCAATGTAGCTAATTTGAGAGAGATTTACTAAATATTTCCAGCAAATCAAGCGGCCGCGTATAGGCTTTCTTAACTTGGCTAAATATTTGTTTATTTTAATCGTGTTCAGAAGAGCATCGCCTATATTTCATTGAAACAATTATGCCGTCGTCTGGTTTTTGAACGGTCAATGAAATTACTATATTGCCGTTTTAAGTATTTTTTCTATAAAACTTGTAAATGAATGAACTGGGGAGTTTTTTGTGCGATTTAAACGAATTCATTGGGTAATTTTAATTATAAATAATTAAAAAAATAGAGTTCCCTACGCAGATTTTACATTGTTTGACATTAATATTTCATTTTTTTCTTTTCTTTTTTTAAACGAATACATGAAAATATTTTACCTGGAAATTCGATGAATAGACGTTTTTAAAGCAAATGTATTAGAAGGAACTACTTGGTCACCCTGTATATCAACATCGTATACAATTTTAGCGCTTGAACGAAAGCGATCAGTAAATAATTCTTCTCTTAGCTGACGGACAGCTTCGCAGACGTCTTCTGCACTCATTGTTGTTTATTCTACTGAACATGCGCACGCCAGCTTCCACCTTATATACGCCTGATTTGAGCAATCTTCGCCTATATTCAAATTTTAAAATGTCTGCCATTGATTTTATGCTATTAAAATTGAACCATTAATTACTGCATTTAATTAAAAATATTTGATCCACTGATAGCCTTCAAAGTAGCTTATTTCGGTCCATCACCACCGATGACGATGAATCTCACCGGATATTGGCAGTGAAGAAGTTTATCTCTATTTTCCATTAATATATGTATTAAATTTAATTTTGATGTTATCTTTTTGTTCCTTTTTAATACCTTTTCTATTGTTTTGTATTTATTTAAACCTTTTCTTTCAGTCTAATTAGATTCTAGTTTGTGATAGCATAAAAGGTGTTGATTTATAATATTTTTGTGTCTTTTGGTTTTAGTTTATATTTGATTTATTTAGGGTCATTACAAAAAAGTTTGAGTAACTTAACTTAATCTGCTTTAGCCTTTACAGACATAGTGCTTAAAAAAAAATGTTATTAAATTAGTCTGAGATATCTCCAATAAGCAGCCACTGAATTGGAAACTTTGATTTTTTGTGTCTCCCAAACCTTCAGTAGTTTAAAAAATCTTCCAGTGCACAAAGTTTCACTAATGCCGTCTACTTCTTAAATATGCAAATCGATAATATAGGCCGTGCCAACATTAAAATCAGCGAAGATAATATAATTGAGTTTAATATCAAAAATATCAAAATATGTAAACAAAGTCAGTACAAGCATTAGAATTTTAAAATATTTAAGTTATTTTATAGAAAAGTTCAATACCAATGTTACTAGATTTATTAACACACTCTTCTCGTCTTCGCTCTCATTCCTGAGAGGATTGAGGTGGCAGAGTCTACAAATACTCCTTCCACCAGATCCAGTCAGAAGCAATCGTTTCTAACTGATCCGGATGGATCCCAATACGAGACCAGCCAAGCTCATGGATGTTAAGTAATAATCTTGCTGTGGGTCTACTCCTGCCAGCTAGCTTTGCCCGTAAAATCTCTCCTACGATTTTTTTCCTGGGACAATCTAACCATATACCCATAGTATCAGAGCAGTGGTCTCAATTCGGAGAAGTAGCTGCTCTACCTTGAATTACTCTGATCGCCGTGCTACGCACTCTATCGAGTAACATTACTTCCCAGACCCTTCGGAGGAACCCTATTTCAGCCGCTTGTATTCGCGATCGTATTCTTTCGGTCACATATAGATACAGAACAGTATGTGCTGTATCTATATATTTACATTTATTTTCATTAATAACACAACAGCTCTATGAGTAAAATACCAAGGTAAGATAGTTTTAGTGTGATCATTATTTGTCAAAAGGCGGTGGATTGGCAGTATCGGTGGAGGGTCTACGTCATACTTTGCAGCAAAGAGTTATGGGCCTTTATCGTCTGAGTTCAAATCCCGCCGAGGTTAACTTTGCCTTTCATCCTTACGGGGTCGATAAAATAAAGTACCAGTAATAACACTGGGTAATTGCTGGCCTTGTGCCAAAAAATAAAAACAATTATTTGTCAAATCCCGCCGAGGTTAACTTTGTCTTTCATTCTTACGGGGATCGATAAAATAAAGTATGAGTAATGTACTGAGTAATTGCTGGCCTTGTGCCAAAATTCGAAACAATTATTTGTCATATATTAACACTAACGTATTTGCCATTCTGAATAAAATTGGGTAATGTTACCTATGTAAAATAATTTCGTAGTGCTTTATACAAAATAATTGTTTCTAATTTAGGCACAAGGCCAGCAAATACCCAGTGCATTACTGGTACTTTATTTTATCGACCTCGTAAGGATGAAAGGTAAAGTCAACCTCGGCGGGATTTGAACTCAGATCGTAAAGGGACTTAACTATGCTGGAAAGCATTGTGTCCGACCCTCTACCGATACTGCCAATCCACCACCCTTTATACAAAATAATGCTTTATACAAAATAATGAAATAAATACTAATTTTGAAAATAAAAATAGTTATTAACGTAAACTAAGATTTCGAAAAAAAATGTTCACATTTGTTGAATTGCAATAAATATGTTATTATTAAAATAATACTGCAATACTCTGGTAATGAAGAGAGAATGGAAAAGTTACAAAAAGTCAAAACGTATCCTATTAAGCTTTATTTTCACTATGCAATATTAGAGAGGTTCCAGTGTTCCTTGCGATATTATTTTTGGTTCTGGCTGTGGTTTGTCCACCCCTTTCGCTTGCCTTTTGATGTATGTGGTCCAAGATGTGTCTATAATCTGCTTGTGTATTTTTTTCTTTCTTTTCCTTTTCTTGGTTTTTATTTTTTTATTTTTTTTGTAATCTCCTTATAATATATAACCAGCAATTTCTCTGTCTGTCTGTCCGACAGTGGAAACACGTGCGCGCGTGGTTGCTAGCTCTCTCTCTCTCCAGCTATCCCTCTCTTTTAGTCTGTCTGTTTCTCTCACTCTCACTCTTTCTCTTTCTAACACACTAACATTCCTCCCCTCTATCGCTGTGACGAATGGGGAGATGGAGGAGGGGGAGGAGAAGAGAGTCACTTCGTCACTTCACCTCTGCCTTTCTTTCTCTCCCCTCTCACTCCCTCATTACGTACAGACATTAGGGCGGTGGATTGGCAGAATCTGTAGAGAGTCGGACACCATGCTTCATAGTATGGAGTTACGTCCCTTTACGGTCTGAGTTCAAATACCGCCGAGGTTAACTTTGCCTTTCATCCTCACGGGGTCGATAAAATAAAGTACCAGTAATGTACTGGATAATTGCTGGCCTTGTGCCAAAAGTAGAAACAATTATTAGAAACATTGCTTCATTTTTACATATCTAAGCATTAGTAAAATAACTAATAATTTCAAAAGTAATTTTTCAATTCCAATTGTTCTGAACAGCAAAACATTAATAATAATTTTGTTCTAAGAAATATATATACATTTCTGTGTGTGTAATATATATATATATACACACACAGAAATATATATATATGCACACAGAAATATATATACATTTCTGTGTGTGTAATATATATATATATACACACAGAAATATATATACATTTCTCTGTGTGTAATATATATATATATATATACACACACAGAAATATATGGGCATTTCTCTGTTTGTCTGTCTGTCTGTCTGTCTGTCTGTCCTTCCCTAAAACTCAAATGTAGGTGCTACAGAAATATTACCTTCCCCTTCCTTTCTCCACTTTGGTACTACCAAGAGAAACACTGTCGCTATAGAAACATTACCTTCCCCTCTCCACTGACTTTGGTCACTGAGGCCGAAGGAATCGCTGGTTGCTATATAGACACCTTGCACAAGCCAGAAGTAACCAGTTCGAGGCGGTTCTAACTTGACACCATGCCAAGGACCATTTGAATATATATTTCCATCGTTATATCATAACGTTTATGTATCATAACGTTTATATTTCCGTCACTAATCTCTTTTTCTCCTTTTTCGTTTTAACATATATTTATTTCAAAGATTTCACCGTATAGATAACATATATATTTATACATGCATAAAAGACACACCGAGAGACGGTGAACATGTGGTGCCGAAAACATTTCTCATCCAAATCTCAACAATATCAGTATATACACTAGATTTGCTAGCAGAAAACCGCCCACCGGGTGGTTTTCTGCTAGTCTACTTATATATATAACCAGCAATTTCTCTGTCTGTCTGTCCGACAGTGGAAACACGTGCGTAGAGAGAGAGTGAGAGTGAAAGACAGAGACAGACTACGTGAGGGGGATAGCGGGAGGGAGACAGAGAGAGTGAATAGACGCTAAAACACGTGCTACAGAAATATTACCTTCCCCTTCCTTTATAGAAACATTACCTTCCCCTCTCCACTGACTTTGGTCACTGAGGCCGAGGGAATCGCTGGTTGCTATAGAGACACCTTGCACAAGCCAGAAGTAACCAGTTCGAGGCGGTTCTGACTTGACACCATACGAAGAAGGTTGCCATTGAATATGTGGTTGTTGCTGCTGATAATAAGGACCATTTGAAGAAGGTTGTTGCTGATGAGGTAATTTATTAATCAGATTGCGCAGTTCCATAACCTACGTTTGATTTGTTCAATTTTTTTCTTCAATTTTTGTTGATGTTTTTTTTTTATTTCTTATTGAAAAATATAAATAATAAAATAAGGTTAGAAATTTAAATACAATTAAATACGATTTAATTTCCATTTCCAGCAGCCAATGTCCAGTGTTCAATTTCATGAAAAAATTGGAAATAATTCAAAAATTTGAAGTTTAACTTTTGAACATTTGTTTTGACAATAAAAAAATATTTCCTTATTCACACCTAATGGTATGATTAAAATTTCATAGGAATATTTTTTTCTAACCGCCAGTTATTTATTTTCTCCTTTTTCGTTTTAACATATATTTATTTCAAAGATTTCACCGTATAGATAACATATATATTTATACATGCATTAAAGACACACCGAGAGACGGTGAACATGTGGTGCCGAAAACATTTCTCATCCAAATCTCAACAATATCAGTATATACACTAGATTTGTTAGCAGAAAACCGCCCACCGGGTGGTTTTCTGCTAGTCTATATATAAAACAGGATGTCTGTCTGTGTGTAAATCCCTAAAATTCGAGAAGTACCCGACCGATTTTTTTCAAACTTTACATATCGGTTACTTATATTTCTTGAAGTGCAATGAGCTAAAAAAAAAATTAACTTTTTCTGTCCTAGGCGAAAAACCGCATTTTAAAGGCATTTTTAGGCTTTTAAATATCGTAAGTAGCGTATAATATTTCGTTAAATTTGGTTTATTTAACAGAGGACACAACACTTACTTACTTTTACGCAGCACCATTTTTGGGGGATTGAGGAAATGAGGAGGACCTTAAATTTTTTGTCGGCGCCCTGTTGACGCTTCGTGCTTTCATCATGCGAAAATCCCGGCCCTGTGTACGTTGCTGTGTTATTGACGCCGTAAAACTCACGTCTGTGCTACTTCTACTAAGACCCCTTTTGTTGCACCTACACCGGAGTATGAACGCCCTGCTCAAGTACGCCGAACAGCGGTTGTGCTAATTCCGCGGTGACCCCTTTTGTCACACCTTTGTTGCTGTGTAAACGCAGTGCAACCAGTGCCACCAGCGTTTGTGCTAATTGCACTATGACCCCCTCCTGCTGCAGCTGCGTCGCCACGCTGATTTCATCATCTCAATATCCCTACTTAAACGTACATCCATACTTGGTTTTCACACAATTGATTATGTCGCTCCTTCAGACTGGAGTGTGTTCCCCATCCCTGACGTAATTCGTGAACAGACTTACGACATACATCGCCCCGCAACACTTATTTACTCCTTTCGCTTACAGGATTTCCGCAATCAGCCCATTGACACTGTTACTACTGAATTCGGCCTGCTGGTGTTCTACGTTTCCAGTAGATGAACAATCATTCCCTGAGAATAAGGGAATTCAAAAAGTACACAGCTACATTCCTCAATCTTTGCATATGCGTGTTGTTATTTCACGTTTCCTACCGCGTGCAACGCCGGGCCCTGCTGCTAGTATTATTTATACAATTGTAAATAAAATTCGTTACAAATACTTAAATACTTCAATCGTTATAAATATGAATATAGATGCAGACATGTTTGTATGGTTAAGGAGTTTTCTCTGTAACCTCGTGGTTTTGGTTTCAATGCCACTACCCTGCATTGCATTTTGGACAAGTGTCTTTTACTGTAGCATCAAGTTGACCGATGGTTAGTGGGTGGAATTTGGTAGGCGGAAACTTTACAAGATCATCTTAGCTATATATATATATATATATCAGATAGGGTTGCTAAAATACCAGGTGGACCATAACCCACCAGAGTACTCGATACTTGGCGTAGTAGAGTGGGTAATATATATATATATATATATATATATACTAAATAGATTAAATTTTAAATTTTCTTACAGATATACATATATATAAGTAGGTACCTCTATATTTCTTGATGGTTAACGTTCGTCTAAAAATGTTTTTTTTAAAATCTACTTGATAATTTTTAAATAATTAGAATATACAGACATGTATATAATGTAAAATGAAATTGGAAGGCCCATATATATATATATATATAAATATATATATATCTGTGTGTGTATACACACACACACACATATATATATATATATATATATATATATATATATATATATATGGGTGTGTACACACACACACAGACACACACACACACACACACACACACACACACACACACACATATATATATATATATATATATATATATATATATATATATATATATGTATATATATGTGTGTGTGTGTGTATCTTTCTCTCTCTCTCTATTTATGAAGGTATCCGGAAAAACACCATATCCGATTTCCGCGAAAATTGTTTTATTCCATTTGTATTCCCATTTCAGGGGCAACTTCCTTTCAAAGTATTTCACCATTATGCGCCGTTTTGGCTATATTAAATTACAGACAAGCACACAATCATAGAGTTTTAGTAGTATATAGATAGTTTGATGGATAGATAGATAGATAGATTCAAATAAGCAAACACCACCAACAACACGACCACTACAACCACCACCGCACTACTACCAACACCACAACCCCACCCTCCACCAACACATTTTTAACTCCTGTCAAATAATTCAACAAAAGCCCCCCCCCCCCCCCCCCCCGAAAATCACCCCCACACACCAGGGGTTCAAAAGGTGGAGAATGGGATGGAGAACTTTGTCGTTCTTTACAGAAGATGAAAACATTTGTTGTTTCAAAGTAAAAAATATTGTAGTGAGATATAGAGAGGAAGAGAGAATTTGTTGGTTTAGTGAGAGGGTATTGTGAGAGTAAGAGGGGGTGACGTATTTAGTGGAATATAGAGAGCGGGAGAGAATTTGTTGGTTTAGTGAGAGAGTGAGAATTAAGAGAGTGAAGTATGTAGTGGAATATAGAGGGGAGAGAATTTGGTGGTCTAGTGAGAGAGGGACAATTGCGAGAAAGTGTGTTCTATGCAGTAAGATATAGAGAGCGGGAGAGTGTTTGTTGGTTTAGTGAGAGAGGGGGAATTAAGAGAGTGAAAGAGAGTAAGATATGTAGTGGAATATAGAGAGGGGGGAATTTGGTAGTCTTGTGAGAGAGTATAGAATGTAGTGGGATATAGAGAGGAGAAACTTTATTGGCCTGGTGAGAGAGGGGATATTGTGAGAGTGAGAAATAGTGATGTATGTAGTGGAATATAGAGAGGGGGAGAGAATTTGGTCGTATAGTGAGAGAGGGGGAATTGTGAGCGAGAGTGAGGTATGTATTGGGATATTGAGAGCGGGAAGTTATTTGTTGGTTTAGTGAAAGAGGTGGAATTAAGAGACTGAAATAGAGTGATTTATGTAGCGGAATATATAGAGGGAAAGGATTTGGTGGTCTAGTGAGAGGGGGGGGATACTGTGAGAGAGAGAGAAGTATGTAGTGGGATATAGAGATGGGGAGATAGATTGGTGGTCTAGTGAGAGTGAGGTATGTAGTAGGATAGAGAGAGGGGGAGGGAGTTGGTTCGTTTAATGAGAGAGGGGAAATTAAGGGAGTGAGGTATATAGTGAGATATAGAGAGAGGGATAGAATTTGTTGGGCTAGTGACAGAAGGGGAATTAAGAGAGTGAGGTATGTAGTGGGATATAGAGAGCAGGAGAGAATTTGTTGGCTTAGAGAGAGGGGGGAATTAAGTGCATGGAAGAGAGTGAGTTATGTAGTGGAATATAGAAAGAGGGAGAGAATTTGGTGTTCTAATGAGAGAGGGCGAATTGTGAGAGAGAGTGATGTATGTCTTGGGATAAAAGTGAGGCAGAGAGTTTAGTGGTGTTGTAAGAGAGGGTTAATTTTGAAAGCGATAGAGAGTGAAGCATGTAGTGGAATATAGTGAGGGGGGGAGAAAGTTTGGTGGTCTAGTGAGAGAGTGGGAATTACGAGAGTGGCAGTGAGTTTGGTGGTTTGGGGAGAGAGGGAGAATTGTCAGAATGATAGAGTGAAGTATGTAGTGGTACATTTTTGTGGTTTATTGTGAGAGTAAGAGAGAGTGAGGTATGTAGTGGGATATTGAGAGGGGGAGAGAGTTTGGTGGTTTAGTGAGAAAGGAAGAAAGTTGGTCTAGTGAGAGAGAGTGAAGCATTCAGCGGTATGTAGAGAGGGTGAGAATGTTTTAGTGAGAGAGGGGTAATATTTTGAGAGAGAGGGACACAATAAATATAGGCGGGAAGAAAAATACTTTAATATTGGGTTTCACAGTAAAGTGGGTGTGTATATGAATGTGTGTTTATATGTATGTGTGTGTATGTATAAATGTGTGTGTGTGTGTGTTTATGTGTCTGTGTATGATTATATATGTATGTGTGCGTTTATATATATATATATATATATATGGCTTAGTGGTTAGAGCATTGGCCTTGCAATCGAAAGGTTGTGAGTTCAATTCTCAGACCGGGTGAGGTGTTGTTTCCTTGAGCAAGACACTTTATTTCACATTGCTCCAGTTTACTCAACTGTAGAAATGAGATGATAAGGACTGGGATCCATATCATTCCACTGCAAAGTGGTCGTGGAGGTGCCACGGAAAAAAGAAAAGCACGCAGCACTCACTGTAAATGAAGTTAGTGTTGGGAAGGGCATCCAGCTGTAGAAATCCCGCCAGAGTCAGTTCCCTTGCAAGCGGGGAAAAAGTGGACGTAAAATGAAATGATGATGATGATGATGATATATATATATATACATCATCATTTCATTTTACGTCCGCTTTTTCCCTGCTTATATATTTAAAATGAAAAATTAGATGATTATATGTGGTTATTAGTTGATATGATAATTGTGGGTATGGTGTGGCGTGCGGTGGCCGGAGGCGGGGGAGTGCTTGACCGGAAGGGTGTGGGGAGTGCTCGACCGGAAGGGGTCTTTGGCCGGAAGGATGCTCGACCGGAAGGGCCAGCAGAGAGCCTCTCTCTAGTGGTGACCAGCACACGGTGTGGACGCGAGTTTTGGGCAGCTCCCGGTGTCAAGCAGTAGGACGCACGTAGAAGAGGAGTACCTGCAGTGGGATTTAGCGGCGCCTGTGAAAAGCGGTAAGTGAGATAGCTTTTTCTAACCACAAGCTATTTCGGCGACTGAAAAAAAAAAAAAAAAAATACACTTTCCGCAAGACAAATCAGAAGATGGCGACAAGACTACCGATGAACGAAGCTATCAGGGCATTCACCGGGGAAGGTAATGTTGTCGCTTGGCTGCGGAAGGTTCGGCTCGTCGCAAGCTTGCAGAAGATAGAGGACGTGGCCGGCCTCATGGCATTGTACCTCGAGGGCGACGCGCTGGTACTCTTCCTTGAGTTGGACGAGCACAGCCAAAGAGATGTGCAGAAGATTGAGAGGCCTCTGATGGAGCATTCGCCGAGGGACCGTTGGCGGCTTTTGCTAAGCTGGCGAGAATCAGCTGGAATGGTGAGCGCGTCGACATTTTCGCAGCGGAAATAAGGCGGTTGGCTATGTTGGCCGGTTACCAGGCGGAATGCGAACGCACGGTGCGGTTGGCGTTCATCAATGGATTTCCGGACGACATAGCGGTGAAACTGCAGCAAGTCCCGGGTTATAAAGAGATAGAAATGCGTTTACTGGTGGAACAAGCCCAGATCATAACGGAAGATGCCAAAAAGAGTGTTGCGGCGATAGCAACTACGGAGGCTCAGGACACCTGGCAGCGAAATGGTGAAAGGGAGGCAACCTCGGCACGCGGCCGTCCGCATGCGTTTAGGGGGCGCTGTTTTCGGTGCCAGGGCCCGCATATGGCTAGAGACTGTAGAGAGTCGAAGCCGGAGATAATTTGCTACCGGTGTAAGCGACCAGGCCACATCGCTACTAACTGCGACCAGGGAAACGATCCAAGGGGAACTACTGCGCCGGTAGTTGCCCCTTACGAGTAGCGGCGCTGCCCGTGGTGGAAGTCTTCGTGAAGGGGAAGCCACAGCGAGCCCTCGTGGATACGGGCTGTACGACGACACTGGTGACCGCGGGGGTGGCGCAGAGGTGGGGAGGGAAGAGCAGCGTAAGGGCAGTTGACGGCAGGAAAATTGAATGCCGAGGTCGCAGCGAGATGGAAATAGCGGTACGGGGAAGGAGGATAAGGCTTTCCGCCATCGTGGTAGACAGTGTGGTGGATGGGATCGGCGTGGTTATGGGCATGGACGCGATTGGCCGTCTAGGGGGCGTCACGGTGAACAATGTCGGTGTGTCGTTTGGCGCCGCTGCATCGGTATGCGCGGTGAGTACACGTCATGAGACCAGAAGGCCCACGAGGAGGAATACCCCGCTTACACTGTACAGGACAAAGACTTCAAGGCCGTATTTGATGGGCAGCGATGGGTTGTTGAGTGGTACTGGAAGGGAGAACCACCAACACTGAAGACCAAAGTGGGCTGCTATCAACACACATTGAAGGGAAACGCTAGGAGCGAGTTCGAGCGAGAAGTAGAGAGATGGATCGAAGAGGGCATACTGCTTCCCTGGAAGGAGGAGGTGAAGTGCGGAGTATTGCCGTTGATGGCGGTGGTGCAACCCACGAAGAGCAAGGTGAGGCCGGTGCTGGACTATCGGGAGCTGAACGAGCACGTGTCATGCCACACGGGTGGCGAGGTCACGGATGTCTGTGGGGAAACCCTGCGTGAGTGGAGACGCATGACGGGGGGTTCAGCGATCGTGGATCTAAAGTCGGCTTACTTGCAGTTGCATATAGATGAGAAGCTCTGGCGGTATCAGCTGGTCAGGTATAAGGGCCGGACATATTGCCTGACCAGGCTCGGTTTCGGGCTGAGCTCCGCACCGAAGATCATGGCGGCGGTCCTCAAGACCGCTCTGGGGAGGGCCGACAAGATAAAGAGGGCTACTAACTCCTATATTGACGACATCCTAGTGGACGAGTCGGTGGTGTCGACGGCGGAGGTCACGAGCCATTTGCAGAGGTATGGACTGACTGCGAAGCCATCAGAAGCATTGGAGGGAGGAGCCGCGCTGGGACTTAGGCTACGGCGAGACAAGACGGGCGTTTTGGTGTTCCAGAGGGGAAACGAAGTTCCGGAACTGGGCCCAAGTATGAATAGGCTGGAGCTTTTTTCGGTGTGTGGAAAGCTGGTGGGTCACTACCCGATCGCTGGGTGGCTCCGGACGGCATGCAGCTATGTCAAGAGACGAGCGGGAGGGTGACTTGGAGTGACAGAGTGGGAGAGAGGACGATGGCCATGATGCAGGAGATCGTGGGGAGGGTGAAGGCCGACGACCCAGTGCGGGGACGCTGGTACGTTCCCAAATCACAGAGCGGGACCGTATGGTGCGATGCCAGCAGCATAGCGCTGGGTGTCACGTTGGAGATAGGAGGTGTTGAGGTCGAGGATGCAGCCTGGCTTAGAAAGAAGGACGACTGCAGCCACATCAATGTGGCCGAGCTGGACACGGTGTTGAGAGGGGTGAACCTCGCCCTGCGGTGGGGGCTGCGCACCATCGAGATACGCACCGACTCGGCTACTGTACTCGGATGGGTAAGATCAGTGCTCACCAGTGAGAAGAGAGTGCGAACGAGAGGCGCGGCGGAGATGCTGATAAAGCGCCGCCTGGGAACGTTAGGAGAGCTGGCCACCGAGTTTGACCCGAAGCTGAGCGTAGTGTTCGTGCCCTCAGAGAAAAATAGGGCGGACATCTTAACTAGAGTGAAGAAAGCCTGGATGGAAGCGCCGGAGGAGGTAGAGGGTGAGATAGCTGCCGTGTGTTGGCTGACCGAGTTAGACCTGAAGGGGTTGCATGACATGCACCACATGGGGGTGGATAGGAGCCTGTTCCTAGCCAGGAGAATTGACTCGGACGTTAGCAGACACAGTGTTCGGGGGGTGGTTAGAGGCTGCGTCCGATGTCAGTCCATTGATCCCGCCCCGGGTGTACACGAAACGGGAAGCCTCCCGGTGGATCGCGACTGGAAGCGATTAGCGGTGGATGTGACGCACTACGGGCAGGGAACGTACCTCTCGATGGTCGACTGTGGACCAGGTCGAGTGGCGATATGGAGGGAGATGAAGACTGGAACGGCCGAGGAAATCGTGCGGACGTTGAGAGAGGTGTTCTTGGAGCGGGGCCCTGTGGACGAACTGCTGATAGACAACAGCGCAGCGTTCCGCTCGGAGGCACTGAGGGAGATTCTCGATGGATGGAAGGTGGACTGTTTCTTCAGAGCGGCGCACAGGCCGAGCGGGAATGGAATCGTGGAGCGACACCACCGGACGATCAAGGCAATGGCGGAGCGGGGCCATATCTCACCAATGGAGGCAGTGTTCTGGTACAATATGTCCCCTCGGGTTGGACAGGTCGAGGAATCAGTGCCACATAGAGCAGTATTCAAATACGAGTGGCGGCACCCGTGCACGCCACCACAACGGCCAGTGGGGAGGGAGAGTGCATTCGTGCAGGTGGGCGAAGAAGTCTGGGTTAAGCCCCCAGATGCACGTTGCACATCTCAATAGGGAAGGGGAACGGTGACGGCCGTAAATTCAAAGAACAATGTGTCCGTGGACGGGGTACCACGTCATGTCCTGGATGTAAGAAGAATCACTGTGTCGACGGACTCCGGGGAAGAGGAAACCCAAGATGAGGTGGAAACCCAGAGCTCTGCCCCAATACTACGAAGATCGCAACGAGGTCGTAGACCACCGACCTGGACAGCAGACTTTCATATGCAGAGGGACGAGGGGGAAATTGATCCTTGAGATTAGGGGGGCGTGTGGGTATGGTGTGGCGTGCGGTGGCCGGAGGCGGGGGAGTGCTCGACTGGAAGGGTGTGGGGAGTGCTCGACCGGAAGGGGTCTTTGGCCGGAAGGATGCTCGACCGGAAGGGCCAGCAGAGAGCCTCTCTCTAGTGGTGACCAGCACACGGTGTGGACGCGAGTTTTGGGCAGCTCCCGGTGTCAAGCAGTTGGACGCACGTGGAAGAGGAGTACCTGCAGTGGAATTTAGCGGCGCCTATGAAAAGCGGTAAGTGAGATAGCTTTTTCTAACCACAATAATAACAAAGTATAATATGAATAAATGTAATAACGGGAATATAAAGAATAAATGATTTGGTTATATATAGTTTACTTCACGTGAATCAATTAAAAAGTACATATAAAACAGTTACTAAGAGTTGTTAATGTAGTTATTGCTGCTGATGTGAGGCTGTTGTAGTCTGTTGTTGTTGTTGGTGTGAAAACAGCGAGTGACAGATAATTGTTGTTGTTGGAGTGAAAACAGCGAGCGACAGATAATTGTTGTTGTTGGAATTTGGAGTCCGAGGTAGTAGTTAGTAACAGAGAGATATGGTTTGTATATCTCTGAATGGTCTGTAATTGGTGGTAGACCACTGGTGGCTTGTACATGGTTTGTAGTAGTAGGGCTCCAATCTCTGTGTGTGTATCTGTAGACCTCATGGGGTCTGTTGATAGTGGTGAATCCTTACATAGTTAGTTGCTAGCGTAATGCTCCGATGTCTAAGGGACCGCCGCCTTATTTTCTTTCCTACAAACTAGAACTTTAGTCTTAGCCAGGTTAATTTTAAGGCCTTTTGATTCTAGGCCGTGCTTCCATGTTTGGAATTTCAATATATATATATATATATATATATATAACGAAGGAAATGTGGTAAGGAACCAGGTGGACCATAACGCACCAAAGTACTCAATACTTGAGGTAGTAGAGTGGGTAATAGGAACCAGTAAGACCCCGACAGCTGAGCTCAAGCCGTTTCGACGGCTAATTCTGGACTCTGAGTCCAGAATTAGCCGTCGAAACGGCTTGAGCTCAGCTGTCGGGGTCTTACTGGTTCCTATATATATATATATATATATATATATATATATATATATATATATATATATATATATATATATATATGTATGTATGTATGTATGTATGTATATAAGTATGTATGTACATATATATATATATATATATATAGATATAGATAGGTAAATATACACGGGTGTGTATGATTGTGTAGAGAAGATTATATTAATAAGAGGAATTCCAACTTTGTCTGATTTACTCGTTTTATTTACAATCCTTTAAAATATATATAATATGGTATTATAATGAAATAGTATGATAGAATATTAAATTCTAAGTGTTAATTGAACAAGTACTTTCATGCTTTCGCAATCTTCAGGTTCATAATGTGTGGTGACAGTCGAGTTTGCAATTTTCAACTGTAATGAGATGGGTAAATTTACTACCTTTTATACATTTTATACAGAGAAAAGTGGCTCCAGAATGCAAAGCCCTGTAAACTGTATTTCGACCAATCAGTGTGTAGTTTCACTGAATTACTACAGCTGATTGGTTTAAGCGTCACGGCTGGTTGAGCATGCTAACGTCCAATAGTCATACCCAACGTATCAATTGTTTTGCTTTTTGAAATGATGAAAATAGCATTTTCTATTAATCATCACCATCAACATCACTTTTATTATTATTATTATTATTGTTGTTGTTGTTGTTAGTGGTCGTGGTCATAGTGGTAGTAGAAGTAATACCCCTAGGCGTCATTATTGTTCATTTAGCTTGGGTTTGAATTTATCAATAAAATTCTTTTCTCTGATTTTTCTCTTGATTTCACTTGGGCTGTGTAATTTGTAGAATGGGAATATTATAAATATTCCCTGACCACATGTTGCCAGGTGGCCGCTTAGGGGTATCTGACGGACATTTGGGTCTCTGATTTGTTGACGGTGTACCCGTGCACGTTCCGATAGTGCATTTCCAGTTTGACCGACATATAGTTCTTCACAATTCGGGCATTTAATGCAGTAAATTAGATTTCTGCTTTTGCAGTTCATATTTGCATTTGGGAATATTTTTCCAGTTTTTGTTTTCATATATTGACCGGCGTGTATGGATTGACATGTGCCGCATCGATTATCATTGCATTTAGATACAGTGAATGATTGGTCTTTGTTGTTCAGGTCAAACTTTGCTTTTGTTAGCAATTGCTTCAAATTTTTTTGGCTGTCTTTTACTAAGAGTCAAAGATCGATCTGTGATTAAGCCTTTTAATTCATTACTTTGAGCAATGATCGGTTATATATATATGTCGATATATATATATGGTAAATTTCTTTAAGTCGTTTGGAAGCCTCGACAATGCAGATGGGTAAATCTCCGGGTAACAAGATCCGATGGTGGAGAGAGAGATGTAAGTGGGTGTACGTTGAGATGCGTGGCGTGTATAAGACTGTAACATGTAGAGGAATGAAGCAAAGAGCGTAAAGGATAAAAATAAAAATAACAACACGAGAAAGAGTTACCTTGGGAGAGATTTAATTGTCCCTATATATTTCGGATTCACATCCATCAACTGGGGTTTTTCCGGGGGGGGGGGGTGTATGTGTGTGTGTGTGTGTGTGTGTGTGTGTGTGTGTCGATATATATATATGTCGATCTTGGATTTACAGAAACCTAGCGTGGATGTTGTGTGTTGTATGTGATGTATATCGTATGCTATACGATATGCATTATATATTGCATTCGGTCTCCACGCTATGTCTAGGTCAGTCTAAAATCTTTTCCTGAGTCCAACCATTTTCGTTGCTGTGGCAATGCTGTTGGGATGCCGATCGCTATATTTGATTTGCAAAGCTGTCTAAACGTATTGTTATTACTCTGGGGTACTATTCCCTATCGAGTGCTAAAGCTACATTCCGAATTTGCATTCGTTTGCTTGGCCGCAACCTAAAGCTTCGTTAATGCTGTACTAAAATTTGTATATATATATATATGTATATATATGTATATATATGTATATGTATATATATATATGTATATATATGTATATATATGTATATGTATATATATATATAGTTAGAGCATTGGCCTTGCAATCGAAAGGTTGTGAGTTCAATTCTCAATATGATGTGTTGTTTCCTTGAGCAAGACACTTTATTTCACATTGCTCCAGTTTACTCAGCTGTAGAAATGAGATGATAGGGACTGGGGTCCAAATCATTCCACTGCAAAGTGGTCGTGTAGGTGCCACGGAAAAAACGCACCCAGCACTCACTGTAAATGAGGTTGGTGTTAGGAAGGGCATCCAGGTGTAGAAATTAAGCCAGAATCAGTTCCCGTCCCACCCTTGCAAGCAGGGAAAAAGCGG
>OZ024740.1:57801036-57953536 GCA_964016885.1 Eledone cirrhosa | reverse complement strand
ATTCCTGACTGTTCTCTATGGGGGTGTTTTAACTACGATGTTTATATCATCAACATAGCGGGAGTACATTATCAGGGTACGGGGTCTTCTAATTGTTCTTTAAGTTTAAGTTTAAGTCTACTGTCCCACCATACCATGAATAAGTTAGCTATGTCACCTGCAATGCTAACACCAATGGCTGCTCCCTCCTCTTGGGCATATGTTTTTCCATTAAATTTGAACATATGTTCCTTTTATGCTGGCCCCCACCGCATGTGCAATCATTTTCTTTAGTTCATCGTGGTTTTCGGGGGTCCGTATGGTTCTGGTCCACCCGTTCCATCTATCTGTGTGGGTTTTCTTGGCCATTGAAGTAATGGTAGATGGTCTGCCTCTTGCTGGTCTTGTAGGGCACAGGTTGCTAAGGTCATATGTGTCTAGATAATTATTACTATAGGTAAGTTTAAGTAGGATCCCAGCTCACTGGTATCAATCCCACGGAACTCAACATTGTACGTCAATAGATGGATACAGGGACACAACATCCATACTACCTATTATGCAGTTTGTAAGGTCCCTAGATCGGTTACTCTCGCCGATTCTGCTGAGGAGGTCCTCCGTGCTGTCACATACATCTGGGGACATTTCAATGATGGGCGTATGATCAGGGAGAGGAAGTAGGACAGTCTGTAGTTACTAGCAATGTTAGCTCCACAGACTGATATTGTTTGTTCACTGTCACCAAGCATCTCAATTCATTCGTTGCAACTAAGTTTGTGATCGAGGCACTTTATTTTGCAAGGTACTATTTTTCGCTTGAGTTTGTGATTCAAGGGAAAGGTAAGAATTTCTTCATATTTTGCATTTTTGTATTTTGACTTTACAGTTTGAATTATAGAATTGTCTATTCACTCAAAATATTACAACAGCTAACAGTGAAATATAGAATTTAAAAAAAAAACTTTTTCGACTGAGATCAAATCTTTGAGAACATTCACGTCTTTTTTTTTTAAATATATAATTTGAAATAGCTTGCTTTTGTTTTGGACTGAAACTTTTTTGTATTTAATTCGTGTGAGTATTTTTTAAAGATCTTTTTAAAGATTCTAACATAACTTGATTTGACCCAGTAATCTACTGATATTAAAATCAGTAGTATATTGAAAAATGGAAAAATAGGGTAGGGGGCGTTTTGTGATTTTGAGGGGCAAAAGGGGGCGTTTGGCCGAAATGGGTTGAGAACCTTTGCGCCAGATGGTGCTACATCGTCAGTTTCCAATTCATAGCTGAAATCTCAAAATGTTAATCCGGAACATACTGTATATCGCTAGATATACAAAACACTCATACTTATATGTATACAGCTGTATTAAAGCAAACACCTTAACATATATATATAACATGATGACCGATCCAGATGTATATTAATATTGTCTGGGATCCAGAAACCTTTGGTAATGGAGTAGTTATATTTTGTGTTGTTCACTTTCTAATTAAATAGCTCTGTTCTATACATGTATATATAAGAAAGGAACATCAGATTTATGTTTTTGTTGGTCTTTCCATTAGTGATAGTATTTGCTGGTTGCAACAAACTTAATATCTTCACAAGTCCTGCTAGATTCACATTATAAACAATGTTTTATTTTTTCTCATCGTTTTATTACTTTTTGCCATTATACGTTTTATATAACATGTGTGTGTATGTATATATATATGATATATGGTGTGGGGATTGTGTTTGTATCCGCAAAAGATATTAAAAAAAGTTCGTCCAGAGGCTTAGGCCAGTGCTTATTCTGGTTTCATTGGCATTGAACGACTGGGCATACAAGACTCTCCCTTGAACAGGCTGGCAGTTAGTCTATTTCAAAGTTTAACCCAGCTACTGTCGGTATTCATTCTCAGCTAAGTGTGCTGGAACAATGTGAAACAAAGTGTTTTTCTCAAACATAATTGTGTCATCTGGTCCAGGAATTGAACACATGATACTGTGATCGTAAGACAAACACCTTAATCACTAGGCCACATCATTTATACATCGGCAAAAAAATTGCTGATATTTTTAAGAAGAATACCTTGTGGTATTTATTCTGCTCAAGTTGTACAGATACCCTCTTGCCATCATTAATGCAATGAACCAGTTAGTTGACTATTGAAAACCCATAACCAACAAGGCTATTGTTCACAAAAAGCCTAATAAATTGAATAAATATGTGTATAAAATTGATATATATATATATTTGTACGTATATATATTATATATATATGTATATATATTATATATATATATATATATATATCATCATCATCATCATCATCATCATCATCATCGTTTAACGTCCATGTTCCACGCTTATATATATATATACACACACACACATATATATGTATCATTATCATCATCATCATCATCGTTTAACGTCCATTTTCCACGCTAGCATGGATATATATATATATATACACACACACATATATATGTATATATATATATATATATATATATATATATATATATATATATATATATATATATACATATATATATATAATACAAAATAAAATAATTTTTAAATACCTTATGTTTGCCATATTAGTCTTAAGAGAAATCAGCTATTTGGCACTTTCCAATACTATTGCTCTCTCCTAAGCAACATTAATGTTGCTTGAGAAATTTCCACTCTACGGATGATTTGAAAGTTTCTCATTCATTTGATATCTATAATAAGTACTTTCAAAATTTTTTAGTTTCATGTTTGAGAAGAATTAAATATGAAAATATTAAAACTAAATAAAGTATAAGTAAGTAGAGAATAATTTCTTTGACAGTCCATAGAGTTATTATTGCTTCAAAAAACTACACTAACATCCTGCTTCATCAAATCTATTCACAAATAATTGTTTCCACCATCATAAAATCATACACAAAAAAGACAACAAATTCTAAATAAAATATTTAGTGTCTTCTTTGTGTTGGTGATAATAATAATCTGTTCAGGATGACGCAATCTTCTTACTTTCTTAGTCTTACTAGAAACTTATTAATACTAAAGAAAATTTAATAATTTACTTCAAAGAAATCTTTCTTATCTTTTGTTTCCTGTTATTTGTGTAATTAAGTTGCCAGAATTATGAATACGTATAAAAAGTGACTTTGTTGACATAAGCTACGCTCTGTTAATACAAACGCTTGTGTTATTTTTACGCAAAGGAAAGTACAGTTGTCATTCCTATCACTCAAACATTTTACTAATTATTTAAGAATCATAAATATTTGATCGATACCGGAATTATGAAACACAAATCAACCTTAAAATATCTTAAAAGTTTTTCAATCAAATTTATAAATGAAATGACTAGACTTATGTATAAAGACTTAAATTCAACTAGCTAACAATGAGCCACACTGTGGTCACTCAACCTACTAGAAATAGCAGTCAAATCACACCTTAATGTGGGGGAATAATAGATGAGAAATAAAGGAAGAACATTGGTATGCTGTGCATGGGAGTAGGACAAGATGGTCATGGCTGTAAACTGCCACACATTTGGTCATATGTCTGTTCAGTCATGGCTGGACTACTCATTACCAAATTGTAATTGAAGTTGTCTCAGTTCAAATCAGTTTAAAAAATTAAATTTTAGAGAATTTTATGTAAATTTTAGTGGTGAATTCTATGACTTTTTTCATTGTAGAAGCACCAATTTAAAACATCCCTGAATTTGTATCTTGGGAAGGTCATTTTGATCAAGCCCTTAAATATCCAAGCAATGCTTACATGAAATGAAAGCTAACACATCTGTCCATTCTTCACAATGGTGAATGGTTTCAACCCTAAATTTACAGATAGATGAACTTAGTTATTTCAGAGTTAAATGTCTTGGCCACTAATTTGTGTCTGCTTTCTATGCTAGCATGTCTCTTGAAACTCCTTCTTTGTTTTGATTTCCTACATGTAACAACTTGCAACATTTAATCTCAAACCTGTGATGGTCATAGATATTGCTTCTTCCCACAAAACTATCAGATTAAAAATACCACTTTCACCTACCATTGTCAATTTCTCCATAATTTACCTTTACCCTTACCCATCTCACACTGCTTATACTGTTTCTTATTCAGTCTCCTTACAACATCCTTCCCCACCATCTTCCTTACTTCTATCACTTTGTTTCTCACATCCTTCTCATACTCATACTCTACCTTCTTACACCCTTTTGGTTATCACTTTTTCTTCTATCTCCACCCTCATGTTTGCCATGAACGAAGGGAGATAATGTAGAGTAGTGAGGACTTTCTATTCTATTAGAGGACAAGTTAACTTCTCTAGTGTTGGTACCACGTTAAAATGCGCTCAGTACATCCTATAGAGTGATTGACGACATATTATAGACGACTTTTAAGTTGTGTTGAAGACAAATTCAACTCCTCTAGTGCTGCTTATCCAGTACACTTTGTCAAGTGGTTGATATTAAGAAGAACATTCAGCCATAGAAACTATGCTAATAATGGAACATACAAGCAAGACATAGTCACTCAAATTATCTAGGAGAGCAGTAGTTCCAAATTAGAACTGACTCAGAATATGGTGACTTCTGTCCAGCCAACATCTGCATAGAAAGTAGATGTAAAATGATAAATGGTGATGATGATAATGGATTAAGTTGTCTGGGACTTAAGTTTTCGATCTTTGCAAATTTTGAATGCCAAAAATATGTGAAGGCTGGAGAGAAACAAATTGCCCATACTCCACTCGATAAGTAATATTAGTGTACATGAACAGCAAAGCATCGATGAGCTGAGAGAGAAATTGAGCATAAGATGAATCAGATACAGTGTAGAGTAGAGAAGAGTGCACAGGTATGGACATATAATATGTATGAGTGATGATCATTGTGTGAAGAAGTTCCAAGTGGAAGGAAGACCATGAAAGAAATATGAACAGAGCTGATGAAAGCTGATCACAAGAGTCTCAGAAAGGACATGACTAAGGAAAGAAACATACGGAGAAGTGTAGTATTAGCAAAGACTTGTTTAACCCATGCAAGCTTGGAAAAACAGACAAACATGACGATACAATGATGTATTTGTGTGTGTGTTTATTGTATGAGTAGCTATATGTTTGCATATATATGCTATGAGCGGTGTGATATGTGATATGTATGCATATATACACACCTATAAATATATATAATTGGTCATGTCAGTGACATGAGAAAAAAAAGCACCTTGTCCACCTTGTAAGATGGTTGTGTTGGTGACATGATGAAAAAGCACCCAGTCCACCCTGTTAGATGGTCGTTTTAGTACCACACTAAAATGCACCCTGTCCACATTAACATAGTTGGCATTAGGAAAAGCATCCAGCTGTAGAAACCAAGCCAAAATACAGCTCCATATGAGCAAGATGTGATCACTTGGCCTGACTCATCTCATAACATGACAACCCGTCTAATCCATGCAAGCATGGAAAAACAGCCATTAAATAATAATGATAGTGATGATGATACATATACGATACATATACAAAAATGTAGACATTCTTTTATTAGAATGATGTTGAAGTGTGTATACATGTTTTTGGACACCCTGTGTATATATATATGTGTGTGTGTGTGTGTTTGAACTAGATAAAAATGTTCTCTCAAAAGAGACCCTATAACTGAATTTAAAAGCCAGTTTAAAACTTATTGTGTTTATGCTGTAAATAATAAAGCTGTGGGCCCTGCATCTATTGAAGTGAATAAACAGAAGCTCACATATATGGCTCCATAAAAATACCATTTAAACTAATCATCTCATATGTTAATTCAGTCACACATATCTTGAAAATTAAATAAAACTTTTACCTAACACTTTTAGGATGAATTCAACAGTTGAATATATTGGTATTCTTAGAACAACCACACCTAAAAGCATCAGTGTATCTTTAGATGTTGAACAGTTAATAACTAATGTGCCAATAAACACTGCAATATACTCTATTCTCTATTATGTATACCATCCTCCAGCGATGAAACCTGTACATATATTGCAAATTATTTTCAAATATTATTATTCACATGCACTACAGAGGTTGCATTTAGAAACCACACAGGAAAACTGAAAGTTAAAAAATATATGCTTCCAGTTAAGCTTAGATCTTCGATATATTAACATGCTTGTAAAAAGTGTATTTCACAACATAAAACATAGACATGTTGTTGTTATATACATGATGTACATCTAGTAATCAAATATATTAGTAATTGAAATAAGTATTTAAAAGCAACTAAAATACACTTATGAAACAAATGTATCTTTTAGATGTCAGGATCTAAAGGATAAGAAATGCATTACATCAAAAACTTTAGTCTTTCACAACTACAAAATCAAATAAATAATGGACAAATAAACTAGAAGATAAAATTATTGAAGACCAGAGTGTACCATCTCCACCACCTATGACACCGGACTCTATTACAACCATGGGATTTACACCTGCAATGCTGCGACGTCACCTAAAAAATAAACGCAACCATGCCTCTCCTGGTCTTGATGGTGTTACGTACCTGCTTCTTAAATGTGGTGGGTACTTCCTTCTGCACCAATTATCACGCTTCTTCCAATTCTGTCTGAACAACAGTGCTACTCCAGAACAGTGGAAAACTGCCAGTGTCATTCCTCTGTTCAAAAAGGGTGACCGCACATCACCTGTGAACTATCGTCCAGTCAGTCTTACTAGTTGCATCGCCAAACTGATGGAATCCTGTGTCAGAGAAACACTTTGGAACTTCTGGAGCTCTCACAGTCTTATCCGGCCCTCGCAATTTGGATTTATCCTCAACTCCAGCTGCTGTGATCAACTTATAGAGTTTCTTGAGGACATCACCCGGATCACTGATGGCGGCTCATGGGTGGATGTTGTTTACCTTGACTTTGCGAAAGCCTTCAATTCTGTGCCACACAAAAGGCTTATGGCAAAACTCTCTGCAATAGATGTGAAGGATGATCTTTTTAACTGGTTGAAGTCCTTCATTCTCAGTCGAAGAGAGGTAGTCACGGTTCTGGGACAGCATTCCTCACCATATGAGATGTCATCTGGTGTACCACAGGGATCTGTTCTTGGCCCCCTTTTGTTTGTGGCATATATTAATGACATAGATGCCAACTTAAAGAATGCCACAGTACTAAAGTACGCAGACGACATCAAGCTGTACCTTGAGATAAAAGGGACAGATCCTGAACACTATAGATCTTGCTTGCAGTCTGACCTGGACACAATGCAACAAAGGATCTCAGACTGGCAACTCAAGCTAGTTGTGGACAAGTGCACCACCATGCATTTTGGGAGTAAAAACCCAGCGTCCACATACTCCCTCCACAGCACTAATATCAAGAAGTCTTCTTGTGAACGTGACCTGGGCATTACGGTCAGCAGCGATTTGCGTTGGACGAGGCACGTCTCTAAAATTGTCAAGAGGGCCGAGGGTGTCTTAGCATCACTCAGCAAGACCTTTGTCAGCCGCTCTCCAGATATCTATTTAAGGCTATACATGGCTATGGTGCGACCACACTTAGAATTTGCATCACCAGTCTGGAACCCCTATCTTGCTCAGAACATTGACCGCCTGGAAACTGTTCAGAGATGTGCAACCAAGCGAATACCCTCCATCAGGCATCTACCATACTCTGAGTGCCTTGCTTCCCTGGGCATGGATACATTGAAGCTCCGACGCCTGGCAACTGACTTGGTAAACACCCACAAAATTGTTAACCATGTTGCCAACAACAACCCTGAGTACCTTTTTGATTTCCATGTGTCTAACACACGTGGACATGCCCACAAAGTAAGAAAACAGCACAGTTCCCATGACTTTCGGAAACATTTTTTCACGCTCAGAGTTGCTGAAGCATGGAACAAACTACCTGCATCAGTTGTTAGCTGTTGAGACACTGCATCCTTTAAGGCCTCCATGCTTCCCGAGATCCGCCAACACTACAGCTAACACATACACACATGTACTTCCCTGACATTTGTGTATTATTCTATGTACTATACATACACCTTTGACGAGTTGTAGTGCACCTGAGCACTTTACACAATAATTTCATTATTATTATTATCATCAAATTCCTCCAAGGAATAAAAAGTATATTCATTTTCTTCACAAGAGACACATGGTGTACTACTACAAAAATTAAATGAATATGACTAGAATTCTGAGTATCCTAGATATCTGTTGCACATCCAACAAAGGTGTTAAGTTTTTATCATAAACATTTAGCTTGCTCATCAATATAAACACAGATCATCGTGAGAAGTTAATTTTTCTATCTCCTGTTATGAAACACTACAGCGATTATTCTACAGCTAACTGTATCATAATATGGCACTGAACAAATGGGAGGATGACAAAATATGCACTAAGGAATGAATGACATTCCATCAGCATACATCCTCTATTTCTTAAACTATATGAATATTTTTTTTGAAAATTCATTAACTGATTTTCTTTATAATAATAGTGACTTTGCAAATTATTTTTAAATCTAATAAATTTACTAATAGTCCAAGAACAACTTATGTTTATTATTGAATAATATTTATGGTAGAGTAGTAAGTTCAACACAGCAGCACAATGCACAATCTGTTACAATGATCACTTTATGTTGTTGATAAATCATCATCCTTTTATATTCACCCTCCCATGTTTGCATGGGTTGGACAGGTCCATTCCAGCATGGCCTTCTTTCATTTGCAGCATTCCTTCATTATCTCCTCTGTGAGGTTCAGTGTTTGGAAATCAGCTCTAACCAAGGTTTTTCTCAGTCTTACTCTACTGTAGCTTCTTTCTACTGGCACTTCTTCACCCAGCATTCCTCATCCATATGCATGACATGTCCAAACCAGCACAATCTTCTCTCTTGCACATCACATTTGATTCTTCTTATACCCAGTTTTCCTCTCGTTTCATCCATACCTGTTTTTCATGCACTCTAATACTGTAGATCCAATGAAGCATGCTCCCTTCATCTTCAATCTCTGTATATCTGTATTTACGCACAAGTCTCACTGTTATGCAGCATCATATTTCTTGCACAGACATCATACAATCTATCCTTTGCTTGGAAAGAAAATCTCTTTGTTGTCAACAGAGATAGTAACTCCATAAACTTTTTCCAGCCTGTTCTAATTCTAGCTGCTATGCTTTCAGAGCAATCCACTCCACTGTTAAGTCATAGAAACTATCAACTACTAGATTCCGTTCCTGTCACCAGCTAATTTACAAAATGCACTAAATACATTCCGTAAAATAACTGAGAATCGAACCATAGTAACTATGCTGAAATTGAAACATATAACCAACATGTCAACTCTATTATAACTCCAAATCCATGCCAGCATGAAAAAATGAATGTAAAAATGGTGGTAACAGTGGTTGTGATACTAGAATGGTAAAAATGTCTATAAGACAAAATACTGAGGTAGTTATAATCAACTAAAAGCATTTAAAAGTGAGACTCCTGCATAACAGCATGCCATTGACTGAGACCAGTAGAAAAAAAGGTAAAGATATTTTGCCAATTTGTTATGCTAACAGCAAAATGTTTTAAAGAGAGTGATATCATACAAACACATTTGATCTTGATAAGCTGCCATAACTAGAGCTGTTGCATTTTTTCTACTGTGTCTAACTCAGTTTCTTTTTCACATAAGTCATGCACACGTACAAACCTGTATACATATATACATAACAAATTTAATATAGAAAATCCATTTCTATATTAATTTTTTTGTATTTATTCTACTAATGTATTGAGAACGTTACTTACTGTGGTTACCCCTGATTGAACCCAGGATTCATGTATGAATACATATATTAGACCGGATGCCCATGGGAATTTCTGTATGCAGATGATCTTACACTTATAGCTGAGTCTATAGTGGAACTAAAGAAGAAATTCTAGACATGGAAGCAGGGACTAGAAAGAAGGGGTCTCAAAGTCAACCTGTCAAAAACTAAGGTCCTCATAAGTAGACGAGAAAACAGAACCCAGATCCCTTCAGGGAAATGGTCTTGCTTAGTATATAGGAAAGGTGTAGGTAGGAATTCCATCCTCTGCCCCAAATGCAAACTATGGATACACAAGAGATGTAATGGGATCTCAGTAAGCTTAGTTAAGAATGTAAGCTTTACATGTAGCAGCAAACAGCCACAGTAAACAGGCACCACCAAACTCTGGGAAGGCTCTATAGAAACAGTAGATAGCTTCTGCTACTTAGGTGACCAAATTAGCAGTGGAGGTGGGTGTTCTGAAAGTACAGTAACCAGCGTAAGAATGGGATGGAAGAAGTTCAGGGAGCTACCACCACTGCTAGCTGCAAAAAGCTTTTCCCTCAAAATGAAACGCAGACTGTATGATGTGTGCATATGAATAGCAATGTTACATGGTAGTTAGACCTAAGCACTGTGTATAGAAGACTTGCGTAGATTAGAACAGCAAAACATAAACGAACTGAGAGAGAGACTGAGCATAAGCTGGATCAAATGCTGTATGCAGGAGAGGAGGATACGTTGGTATGGACATGTAATGTGTATGAAGAATGACAGCTGCATAAAAAGGTGCAGAGCACTAAAAGTTGATGGAAGCCATGGAGTGAGGGGATCCAAGAAGACGTGGGATGAGGTGATAAAAGCGGACCTTGCCCAATTGCATCTCTCAACGGTGATGACACAGGACCATGACCTCTGGCATGATGCAGTAATACAGAAGACTCGACTTCCCACGGGTACAAGCTGAAGCCAAAGTATATAGACAATATGCCCCCACTGTAAAGTGATCGTGGAGGTGTCACAACAAAAAAGCACCCAGACCTCACTGTAAAGTGGTTCAGTAGCCGACATGGAATAGAAGCATCCAGCACTCACTGTAAATGAGGTTGGTGCTAGGAAGGGCATCCAGCTGTAGAAAGCAAGCCAAAATCAGTTCCCGTATGAGCAAGACAAGGTCACCCGACCTAACATTGCCCACAACAGGACAACACGTCTAACCCATGCTAGCGTGGAAGAATGGATGTAAAACGGTGATGATGATGATGATATATATAAATACACACACACACACAGAAATGTGTGTATGGGATCTGTAATTCCTGATTGCAGAGACCATTCCCTCTCCATGTCAAAACACAGCTGATTTCTTCCAGAGAAGGAGAGAGAGAAGAAGTGAGATAGAGATATAAAAGAAGAATCAGCCCCAGTACAGGATGGATACTTTTATTATTGACCTCAAAAACAAATTTAAACTCAGAGAGCCAGAACAAATACTGCAAAGCATTCTATCTGATGTTCTAATGACTCTGCCAAATACATTGTACATAAACAAAAGCCTCATCTATTATGAAGAAATAAATCTGCAATAATGGCTATTAATTTTGTGACTATTAATTCTTCTATGGAAAGATTTTACTCCAAACATTAGATATAAGTTATCTTTATGCCACATCAACTTAACTCATTATTTTTGATAGTATTAGTATATCAATTTTGAAAGGTGTTTGGTAGTATTATCTATATTGTAGAAAAGAACTTTGGAAAATCTATCTATTCCTAACTTATCTTGTCTTGGCTTGTTTCAATGTTACCAAATCCATCTGTAATGATACAAAGCATTTGGGAAAATAGTTTGGGATATTTTGAATTATTCAGATAACCAAATCCCCTAATCAGTTTTAGCAGTATGATCTTATGAACCAAAATAACACTTTATTGCAGTGTCAGATACAAGGAAAACCATTATCCATGAGCTTGTATAACTAATAATTACAACTCTTCTATTGTAATGTGAAAATATTTTGTATGTAAGTGTATAAATATGTATGGGCATATTTGTTTTTTGTTTAATTTTTTAGTATATATATATTATATATACGTATATGTATGTATGTATGTATGTAAAAGGTAAACAGAAAAAAACAACACAATCGGTACAGTATATGGAAGGGATATATTAGGTTAATGTTTAATATAGAGGAAGAGGGTCTTAACGTTTCGGATGCTAGTCCTTCATCAGAAGAAAGAATGAGAAATAAGATAGATTGAGAGGACGGGCGGGTTGGAATTGGAATATATTGATATATACCAGGGAAAATGGACATTAAATGATGATATATATGACTGTATGTATTCTGTTTAGAATAAGTATACCAAATTCCTGTGTATTGTAAGAGGTGACTAAAAGGGTTGGTGTCAGGAATAGCATCTGGTTTTAAAACATTGCCTTAAAAAGCTCCATCAAACATGGAAAAATAGACATGAAAACGATGATATATGTTGGAATACAGTATATTTCAACAATTAAGGTAAGTTATCATTATCATTGTCTACCGTTTTTGAATTAGAAACCTTACAGTGAAAAAAATGAAATGTAAGTATTTTTTTCTGTACACGGAAAATATAAGTGATTACTGATATGTATTTATCTCCTTATCAGAAGATACTACACATATTGTACTGAAGAATCATATAGTAATGTATATATGTCAAGCAAGATTAATAAAATGCACTCAGTACACTCTGTAAAGTGGTTGATAAATGTAGGGTATAGTGGAATCTTTAGTCCTGTTGAGGACATGACATCCTCTCTAGTGCTGGTGTCATGACAAAATGCACCTATACTCTGTATAAAATAAATGGTGTTAAGAAGGGCATCCAACTATGGAGACTATATCAAAATTTGGAATATGCAAGCATGATGTGATCTCCTGACCCATCCAGGAAAGTAGTAACTCTGAATAAGAACTGACTGAGACTATGGTGACCAGTTCAACTTTGGCCAGCAAGGAAAGCGGAGATAAAATGATAATGATATATTAGCGTGGAAAAATGGACATTAAACAGTGATGATGACAATGATGATGATCATGATCATGATCATGATAGGGGTTTTCACATAAGCAAGGAGCTACTACAAATTTGTGAGTCTATGAATATAGTGAAAAGAAGAATATGACCATGCTTATTTTATGAAACCCCAAAAGATGAAAAAGAAAATTAACCATGGTAGAATTTGCATTCAGAACATAAATGAAATATACTCCTTTACTTTCCCATACTAACGTTAAGGTATTCTTCTCAAAATAAATAATATCAAAATCTCATAGATTCAATATTATGTGAGATAAAGCCTTTTCCATGAAAATATAATAGTTTCTACATTTGGCACAAGGCCAGCAATTACCCAGTGCATTACTGGTACTTTATTTTATCGACCCCGTAAGGATGAAAGGCAAAGTTAACCTCGGTGGGATTTGAACTCAGAATGGCAAGGGCCGTAACTCTATGCATGGAATCCGACCCTCTACCGATATTGCCAATCCATGAAAATATAATAGTAAATATAGAGTAATGTTAATACTAAAAGGTTAAAATGGCAATAGATGGGGGAGTTATATGTTGAGTTGAGTAGCACTATAGCAGTGGGACAAGGGATATTCTCTCCTCCTTATCATCATCTTCATCGTCCAGCGCTTCCCCTTTCTTCCTCCTCCTCTTCCTCCTCACCCCAATCCTCCTCTGTCTCCCCTTCTTCTACCCTCCTCCTCCTCCTCCTCCTCCTCATCATCATCATCATCGTCCTCCACCTCCCCTTCTTCATCCCCTCTTCCTCCTCCTCCTCCACCTCCCCTTCTTCGTCCCCTCCTCCTCCTCTTCCTCCTCCTTATCATCCTCCTCCTCTGCCTCCCCCTTCTTCATCCTCATACTGATCCTCTTCATCCTGATCCTTCTTCTTCTTCTTCTTCTTCTTCCATATATTCCTGAGAGGGTCGTGGTGGCAGATTCCTCAGACACTCCTTCCAGTGGGTTCTGTCAGAAACAATCATTTCCATCCGAGCTCATGGATGTTATCCAATCATCTTGCAGTACAAAATTGGATGGTGTGAAAACTGCTCAAACATTGTAAAATATTGGATTGGGGGTGTGTGCTTTTATGTAGACTGTAGTGAACAGTCCTCACCATTCTGTGTGAAAACATGGCATTGCACTAATAATTTCAGATTATAGTGTGTGAAAGATATTGCACCTTGATTTAAATTTTCAAGTTTATAAGATTATAGTTGTGTAAGAAATAAATCAATATGACTTGGGAAAGCCAGAAAATGTGCTAGCAATATGGACAGATGACATGGTTCTTCTCATGAATGACAAAGTATATTTTCATCTGTCTGCTTGTGTAAACAAGCAAAATTTTTACTATTGATTGGTCAACAACTTCATGAGTGTCTCTTTCACTGTGAAGTGTAATAGTGTGATACTATGCAGCAAAATATAGTGTGACAGGCCCATATTTCTTTGAAGGAAGTTGACATGCAGGAACAGTGAATTCAGGTTTTTATATGTAGATATTGTACAACTACCTTTTCACAGAATTGAACAAACAATTTAACAAAATGGAGCAGCCACTCATACTGAAAGAGTTTTCATGGACATTATTTAAGAAATTGTTATAGGCCATTGTATATTATTTCCCAGCATGATATGTCCTACGCAATTACCTGACCTTTTGTGGCTACCTCAAAAGGAAAGGGTTTGTCAATAAATTACATATACCTGATGTACTGAAAGTTGTTATTTTATCAGGAAATTATTGCAATGCCTCAAGGTACAGTAGAACACACAATAAAGAATTTTCAGACTAAACTATAAGTAAGTGGATTAAACAGTAGGAGGTATTTTGATACATTCTTGACAAGATTAAATGAACAGTTATTTATCTGTTAACATATGTGCTTTTAAATCACATTCATTTAGTCAATAACAGTTGTCAATATACTCTATTTGCCACCATTGAAAAGCTATCATGTTTCACTAATGGACTCTGTGTGTGTGTATGTATATATATATGTGTGTGTGCGTGTATTTAATAAATACATATATATCATCATCATTTAATGTCCACTTTCCTTGTTAACATTACAATCATTTCATCTTCACCCACATCCAACATGCCATCTCCATCCCCATGTTTATTTTTCGACATTACTACAATTATTTTATCTCTTCACCCACATCTGATATGCACCCACTATATCTTTCTACATTATTATTATCATTTCAGTATCGGTAGAGGGCTGGACGCCATGCTTTGCAGCATAGAGTTACGACCCTTTATGGTCTGAGTTCAAATCCCGCTGAGGTTAGCTTTGCCTTTCATCCTTACAGGGACAATAAAATAAAGTACCAGTAATGCACTGGGATAATTGCTGGCCTTGTGCCGAAAGTAGAAGCAATTATTATTATCATGTCATCTCATCGTCCTTGTTCAGCATGCTCCCCTACCCTTGTATTTTTCTCCATTACTACTATCACTTCATTTCTTCTCCAGCATTGAAAATGCTTGCCTATTTTTTTTTCTATTTTACCATCACTTTATCTTTTCACCCACATGATATTATAATGTCCATCAGCTTGGCTGGTCATGCTTGGGGATCCAGCCGGATCAGTTGGAGATAGTTGCTTCTGACAGGACCCACTAGAAGGAGCATTTGAGGACTCTGCCCCCATGACCCTTTCAGGAATAAGTGGGCGAAGAAGAAGAAGAAGAAGACTACCATCTTTTTATCTCCTCACTCACATCCACCCTGCACTCCTTTATTTTTCCATGATTATCCCCTTATCCCCAAGATGTAGATTGTGCGCCCCCCCCCCCCCCCCGCCTCTCATTTTACATACCCACAATCATTAATGCCTTCCAAGCCTAGCGAACAAGCATCTGAGTGTTGTAATGTGATATTGCTAGAGCCACAATAAAAAGCACCTAGTCCACCTTGTTAGATGATTGTGATGGTGGCAAGATGAAAAATACCCGTCTGCTTTCTGTGGCAGTAGTACCTGTACCACAATATAAATTTTTCAGTCCACTCTGAAGAAATTCCAAACTTGGAAGCAGGGACTAGAAAGAAAGGGTCTCAAAGTAAACCTGACAAAGACTAAGGTCCTTGAAAGTAGACGAGAAAACAGAACCCAGATCCCCTCAGGCAAATGGCCTTGCTCAGTATATAGAAAAGGTGTAGGTAGGAACTCCATTCTCTGCCCCAAATGCAAACAATGGGTACACAAGAGATGTAGCGTGATCTCAGGAAGCTTAACTAAGAATGTAGGCTTCACATGTAGCAGCTGTGCTGGGACAGCAAGCGGCAAACAGCCACAGGAAACAAGTACCACCAAACTCTGGGAGGGCTCTATAGAAACAGTAGACAGCTTCTGCTACCTAGGTGACCGAATTAGCAGTGGAGGTGGGTGTTCGGAAAGTACAATAACTAGGGTAAGAATGGGATGGAAGAAGTTCAGGGAGCTACTTCCACTGCTAGCTGCAAAAGGCTTCTCCCTCAAAATGAAAGGCAGACTGTATGATGCATGTATACAAACAGCAATGTTACATGGTAGTGAGACCTGGGTGCTGACTGTGGAAAACTTGCGTAGATTAGAAAGAAATGAAGCCTGCATGCTCCGATGGATGTGTAATAGTAATATACGTGAACGGCAAAGCATAAATGAATTGAGAGAGAGACTGAGCATAAGAGGAATCAAATGCTGCGTGCAGGAGAGGCGGTTGCGTTGGTATGGACATGAGATGCGTATGAAGGATGACAGCTGCATAAAAAGGTTCAGAGCAGTAGAAGTCGATGGAAACCGCGGAGTGGGGAAACCCAAGAAGACCTGGGATGAGGTGATAAAGGCCGACCTTACCCAATTACACCTCTCAAAGATGATGACACACAACCGTGACCTCTAGCGTCACACAGTAATACAGAAGACCCGAGTCCCCACGGGTACAAGCTGAAGCTGAAGCCCCCACACCCTCTCACTGCAAAGTGGTCATGGAGGTGCCACAGCAAAAAAGCACCCAGCCCACACTGTAAAGTGGACGCGTAGTCACAACGGAAAAAAAGCACCCAGCACTCACTGTAAATGAGGTTGGTGTTAGGAAGGGCATCCAGCTGTAGAAATCAAGCCAGAATCAGTTCCCGTATGAGCAAGGCATGGTCAGCCGACCGGACACTGCCCACAACAGGGCAACCCGTCTAACCCATGCTAGCGTGGAAGAACGGACGTAAAACGGTGATGATGATGCTGTATATATATACATCTTACTTGATATATATATATATATATATATATATATATACATATATATACATATATATATATATATATATACATACATATATATATATATATATATATATATGTATGTATATATATATATGTATATATATATGTATATATATATATATATATATATGTTGTTTCCTTGAGCAAGGCACTTTATTTCACATTGCTCCAGTTTATTCAGCTGTAGAAATGAGTACCGGCCTGCCCGCCCAGCCAGTGGGATGGCATTATCTTATGGCTAAAAAAGCGCAACGTGCTGTGACCAGCGGCGCCAATTGGCGTCCGACAGACTGGTCGGTCAAGGTGATCAAGGTGATATATATATATGTAGATAAATCTACCAAAATATACAGTAGTGTCCAATCCGTATGAAGAAATCAATGTAATCCAAATATCATGAAAAGAGAAGATGCATTCATAAATTTTCGATAAAAATCATAGGAAAACAGAGTCAAGATAAATTAATAAAAACAATGAAATAAAAACAAAGAACAAGTTCCTTATATTAAAAAATTCATCATTTTACGATCGTTTCTGGGATGTATATGTGTGTTGGTATGTATATCATATTATCAGAGGTAATATACATACCTTTACATATACATGCAGTCTCAGTGGCCTAGTGGGAAATACCAGAGATGGTGAGATCCTAGTCTGGAGGTTCAATCCTGGTCTGGGAGATTCATGTAGGGTGTACAAATTAATCTTTTTCAGTTTACATTTCATTGAAAAAAAACTGAAAACTTTTCATCCTAGAGAAAAACTTCCCACCAAACCATAAATACCATCAAATTTTAAATAGATCAACTGTCAAATTTTCCTACTCCCCTACCAAAAATATACAACAGAATATAAGTGCGTACAACACATATAAGTGTAAAAAAAACACAAATATACAACCAACACATCAAACCAACCATAATGCTAAAATAAACCGCAACAAACCACCATCTCCTTCCCCTATAACAAGTCGAGTAAACTCCACACCAAATTTGACTAACTCCCCTGATATAATATTCACGAATGGATGTAACTGTAGAATCAAAAGAAATTGCCCATTAAAGGGAAATTATCTTATTAATAACATAGTCTATAAATGTAAAATTAGCACTAAAGACTCCCCTTATTCATATATAGGAGCTATGTCTAACCAATTTAAAGTAAGATTTAATACCCACAAACATAGTTTTAAAAATGCCACATTAGCTAATACAACATCCTTGGCTGAAACAATTAATAATTATAGAAAGAAGAATATCGATTACAACCTGACCTGGAGCATGCTCAAAAGGGCCACCCCTTATCAAAATAGCATATATGAGTGTAGGTTATGCTCCCAGGAACTTTTTGAAATCATGAAATCTAAGGATATCCTATTAAATAAGCGACAGGAATTAATTATATCTTGCAATCATAGAATTAGAAGAACCTTCAAATATTATAAACCTAATTAATATACACCTTACTCTTATATTTTACAAATTATTATAATTGTTTTTTTTATTTAGTTAACCTATAATTAGTATTTTACTACAGAGAACTTCATAATTTTATTTCCCTCTTACATCTCTCTTTTCCTAAAATTAATACCTATAAGCATCCGACAGTGACTATATAATTATCGCAGGCGACCTAAATGGTCACGTTGGACAACATTGTGACGGCTACGACGAAATCCATGGAGGCTATGGGTTTGGTACTAGAAATGAGGAAGGCTCCAGAATCCTGGAATTCTGTGATGCAAATAACCTAACTATCTGTAACACTAACTTCAAAAAACGTGACAATCACCTGATCACCTATAGATCCGGAGAACACACAAGCCAGGTAGATTATATCCTTACCAGAAGACGTGACAGAGTGTCTGTTGTAAACACTAAATCCCTCCCCCATGAAGAATGCACCTCCCAACATAGACTGATAATTAGCGACCTCATAGTCAGGACGAGACGTACTCGACAGCAGAAGAGGACTATCCTCAGGAGAAAAATATGGAAGCTAAAGGACCCCACAGCCAGGAATAAATTTCAAAGCATATTACTTGATGCTTTCGACAGTAAGGAAGAACATTTAGAGTCGGACAATATAGAGGGAGAGTGGGAATTTCTGAAAGCAAACCTGCTGTTGGCGACAGACGAAGTCTGTGGCTGGAGCAGGCCTGTAGGCAGGAGGAGAGTAACATGGTGGTGGAACAGTAAGGTGGAGGGGTCAATTAAGGCCAAAAAGCAGGCTTGGAAAGTATGGCGGGATGGGGGAAGTAGAGAGGACTATCAAGTGGCCAGGAGGGAAGCTAGGAGACAAGTGTACTTAGCAAGAAGGGAAGCTGAGGAAAGAAAGTTCAAGCATGTTCTACAACGCGATGACCAAAAACGTGAGGTGTTCAGGATTGCTAGGCAATGCGTCAAGGAAAACCGTGATATTGTCGGGGAGAAGTGTGTACTAAACGACGATGGCACACTTGCCATCACCGACGCTGATAAGAAGGTAGCTTGGAAGTGTCACTATGAAAGGCTACTAAATGAGGAGAATAAATGGGAGAAAGACAGTCTCCCCCATATCGACCCAATAGAGGGACCAGCAGTGTTAGTCGAGGGGAGTATAATAAGTAAGGCAATCAAGGATATGAAGACGGGTAAGGCGGCTGGGCCTTCGGAAATAGTTGCTGAGATGCTGAAGGCATCTGGCACGGTGGGACACACCATGGTCACCCGCATAGTTAACCAAGTCGTACAGAATGGGGTTGTTCCGAAGGACTGGCATAGCAGCATCATCGTTAACTGTTATAAGGGTAAAGGAGACGCCCTAGATAGGAGTAACTATAGAGGCATTAAATTAATCGACCAGGTCATGAAGGTCACGGAAAAAGTAATAGCGCAACTAATCAGAGAGAGAATTGACCTAGATGAAATGCAGTTCGGGTTTGTGTCAGGCAAAAGTACCACAGACGCTCTTTTCATAGTACGACAACTACAGGAGAAGTACCTAGCTAAAGGTAAACCCCTCTACTTAGCTTTTGTCGACTTGGAGAAAGCCTTCGACAGAGTCCCCCGCTCCATTATCTGGTGGGCTCTTAGAAAACTAGGCGTTGACGAATGGCTTGTGAGGGCTATACAAGCCATGTATAAAGAAACAGTCAGCAAGGTTAGAATTAACAACGAATATAGTGAAGAGTTTAGCGTAAAAGTTGGCGTCCATCAGGGCTCTGTTCTCAGCCCACTACTATTTATTATTGCCCTTCAGGCTATAACAGAGGAGTTCAAGACAGGCTGCCCATGGGAACTCCTATACGCAGACGACCTGACACTCATAGCGGAATCAATGGCCGAGCTAGAGAAGAAATTCCAAACATGGAAGCACGGCCTAGAGTCAAAAGGACTTAAAATTAACCTGGCTAAGACCAAAGTACTAGTTTGTAGGAAAGAAAACAAGGCGGCGGTCCCTCTGGGAAATGGTCGTGCTCGGTGTGTAGGAAAGGCGTAGGTAGAAACTCCATTTTATGTCCTAAATGCAAAGTATGGGTGCATAAAAGATGTAGTGGGATCACAGGTAAGCTAACTAAGAACATAGATTTTACATGTGGCCGGTGCTCTGGTGCAATAAGTAGCAGCAAGTGCCCACAAAATACTAGCTCTTTCAATTGCGCAGAGGGTTCTATAGAAATAGTGGACAGCTTCCGTTACCTGGGCGATAAAATCAGCAGTGGGGGAGGGTGCTCTGAAAGTACTGTAGCTAGAGTCAGAACTGGTTGGAAAAAGTTCAGAGAGCTTATACCACTATTAGCTGCTAAAGGGTTCTCACTAAAAATGAAAGGCAGGTTGTACGATGGCTGCATACGAACAGCAATGCTGCATGGCAGTGAGACCTGGGCATTGTGTGCAGAGGATATACGCAGACTAGAGAGGAACGAAGCTTGCATGCTCTGCTGGATGTGTAACAGTAATATACGTGAACGGCAAAGCATAAACGAACTAAGGAAAAAATTAGAGATAAGAGGGATCAGATGTTGTTTACTCGAGAGAAGGCTACGTTGGTATGGACACGTGATGCGCATGAAAGTCGATAGCTGTATAACAAAGTGCAGGGCAATAAAGATAGACGGTAGTCACGGAATAGGCAGACCTAGAAAAACCTGGGACGAGCTGATAAACTCCGACATCACACACTTACACCTCTCCAAGACAATGTCACTGGACCGAGACCTTTGGCGGTACTCAGTAACAGAGAAGACCCGCCTTACCTAAATATATAGTAAAACCTACTCCAGCCAGTAGGCATCTCTAACAAAATACACCCCGTCCCACCACCACCACCCCCACCCCATCCACACCACCCCGTTCTATGTAAAGTTATGTTGGTGCCGCGCCATCGAGGCCGAAACAAATGAGATCGTGTAGGTGTCACGACAAAAAAACACACAGTCCACGCTGTAATGTGGCCGTGTAGGCAACACGGTAAAAACCTCCCAGACCCACACTGTAAATGTGGTTGGTGTTAGGAAGGGCATCCAACTGTAGAAAACCTGCCAGACAGTCCTATGCGAGCAAGACAATCACTCTTGCCTCAAGTGGGACTACCCCCGTCCAAACCCATGCAAGCGTGGAACACGGACGTTAAACGTTGATGATGATGATGATGATGATGATACCTATAAATTAATTTAATTTCCTGTTATGTATCTAAATTCCATTGTAGTTTAAATAAGATTGGTATTTCTCACTACTACCCCTATCCCAAAATTTTACCTTCCTTCGTTTTTAACAACACTCTTTAATAACATCTAATTCTTATTTATCACATTCATATGAACTAATATAACTTTATCCCTATAAGTATACCTATCAATTAATTTAATTTCTTGTTATAGATCTAGATTTCTTATGGTTTAAATAAGATTGGTATTTCTCACTAATACCCTTACCCTAAAATTTTATTTTCCTTCGTTTTTAACATTATCGTTTTTAACATATCGTTTTTAACATATTCTTTAATAACATCAAATTTTCGTGTACCCTTCACTATCTATTTGGCTTGACCTCTTTTCATCCCCAAAGTATTCTTTTCATTCAAAACATAAGTCTGCACTCCTCTACCCCTAAATTAAATTTCTACTACTGCTATTCTATCAACTTGACCTCTAACTACTTTTCTATTGGTCAATTCAAAACCTGTTCCCAAACAGTCCTTTTATATTAAATCTTTGTTGGTCTTTTTCAATAAACACATCTCATCATTTCTGAGGACGGCATGTATATGTAAAGGTATGTATATTTCCTCTGATAATTTGTAATATTTTTACATAGATCTATATGATATACATACCAACACACACATACATCCCAGAAACGATCGTAAAATGATGAATTTTTAATATAAGGAACTTGTTCTTTGTTTTTATTTCATTGTTTTTTATTAATTTATATATATATATATATATATACATATATATATATATATATATTGTTCCACCCTTGCAAGCAGGGAAGAGCAGACATAAAGTGATGATGATGATGATATATACAAAAATATGGATTGAGGGAGGTGAGACTGTGTGGTTACTGATAACGAGTGTTTGTGACCTCCACTCCATCCTGTCTACTTATCTCGCTTGGTTTGTTGTTCCTGGTCGGACTTATATCCTGCCACTCTGTTGGATCAACTCCTTCCCTTTCTCTCTCTCTCTCTCTCTATCAATCTCGCTTGTTTGTTGGTCCTGGTTGCACATGCGTCATACACCCTTTTGGATTAACTCCCTTTCCCTCCTCATCCTCCTCTCTTTCTATCCCTCTTATTCACCCCCTCTACCTTCTACCCCCTCTCACTTCCGGTTCCTCCGTCTTGCTTTCTCTCTGTGCTTGCTTTCACTGAGAACAGAAGTGGATTTACCTAGCTCCACTGTTGTTATGGCCCCTGGGCTTAAACCCAATGGCTTTTTTTAACTTGATATCATTTCTTCTCAGTTACTCACTTACATGTGCCTTGTCCTGTGTTTCCCCCTTCTATTAGTATGTTTACTTCTTTTTTTCCTTTTTTTCTTCCTTTGTTTCTCCTCTCTTTTTTCTTTCTTTCGTTCTCTTCACTATCGCTTCTCTCCCTCATGGCTCTTTGATAGATCAAATGTTTTGGGCGCGCTACAGATAGTTGTATTGTTTATAATGCACCAAAACATCTGTGACCCATAGTAGACAACTAAGAAAGGGAAACTGTCCATCTCTTGTTTGTGTCGCCTTACCTTCTAACACTATATATATATATACACACATTCGTAATCATCTTCATCATTACCGTTTAACACCCATTTTCCACGCTAACATGGGTTAGACAAGTTGTCCTGTTGTGAGAAATGCCAGATCAGCTGACCATGCCTTGTTCACACAGAACTGCTTTTGGCTTGGTTTCTACAGCTGAATGCCCTTCTACATTTACAGTGTGTGCTGGGTGCTTTTTGTCATGACATCTACACAAGCATTTTACAGTGCGGGCTGGGTGTTTTTTGTCGTGACACCTTCACAACCACTTTACAGTGTGGACTGGGGACTTTGGTGGGAGAAGTATGTGGTGGATTGGGGAGGTGGGTATTTCAGCATGTGTGAGGGGGTGGGGGGTTAGGATGTGGGAGGTAATGGAAGGGATGTGGGGTGGACAGAAGTTCCTATAGACAGCTAATCTTAAACACTTCTGTTAAAGCCTGAAGAACTGTAATAAATATGACGACTGGCTCCTGGTGAACACATATATTTGAAATGTGTATATCCCAATGCAAATGGCTGTAATAATTGATCACTATAAATAATAGTTGAGAAAATCTGGTAATGTATCCCTGGAGATGGAAAAAGGTGGATAGAGATGCCTACAAGGAATCAAACACTGCATCTCTCATATGTCAGTGAGTGTGTTAATCACTCTAACAATTTTGTCTTTTCAGAAGATTTTATGCATGCAGGTAGAAGTGTAATGGAAGTGGTTGACTTAAGAAACATTGGGAAAAATCGAAATTTGAAATATACATATATATATATACATACATAATGTTAATGTACATGAACAACAAAACATGGATGAACTGAAGTAAAAGCTAAACATAAGAGGAGTCAGATTTAGTGTGCAAGAGAGAAGATTGCTTTGGTTCAGACATGGAATGCAGGCATGTCAAACTAAGGGCCACACATGACAACTAATTGCGCACATTACAACTAACATTTTTCATTTTATATTACGCTCGTGCTGTAAAAACCTTTGTGCGGGCCACAGGTGTGCTTGTAAATGGCCACATGCAGCTTGCAGTCATGCCTGATGTAATGTATAAGGATGATGATTATAAGTTGATCATGAATTCCAAAGGTTGAGGACAATCAAGAACTCATGGGCAGAAACTTCGCCCATAAAAGTGATCATAAAGGAAAGAGACAAGTAGAGATTGTACTGGAGAGGATTTTCTAACATATACAAGCATTGGAAAATGGGTATAAAAACAATTATGATGATAATGGTTGAATACTGATAGCCAAAATTATACTTATCACAACTTAAGCCATAAGCTCTAATTAATTAAATGTTTCTTTTTTTTCTATTAGATCTTATTGATTTTGTGTGATGAATAATTATGTTTGATTAGCACAAATGTTTTATTATCACAAAATATACAACACCTCATGTGTTGAGCTATCATAAAACCACCCCCAAAAGCTCCTATGAGATGCAACCACAAAGGAAGCCAGATAAGCGAAAATAGGTGTGAGCAGTAAATTTTATGTGTTTTCATTTTCAATTAAATGTAATTGCGACATAAAATAGAAAGCTCAAATAATTTTGTTAAGTTTCTTGTCACATTCATTAGAAGTCAATTATTTACTTTTACTTTTTACTTCTTTTTAGATATCTTTTAAAGCATGAGATTAATTTATGATATAAAAAATAACAATAGCAGCTGCAAAGTTCTTGTAATGTGACAACTTGGTGCTATAATGTCGCTATGTACATACACTAAAACTTTGTTTTTATTAATGACAAAAGAAATTTGCTTCCATAATGGGTATGTGTGTGCGTGCGTGTGTGTATATCCACCCCCATATATATATATATATATATATGGGGGTGTATATACATGCATACACACACACACACATGATGATATATATATGTATATATATATATATATATATATATATATATATATATATATATATACATTTGCAATATATATATGAATGTCTATTGAAGTTGACAGTTACAATGTTAAAGAAGCAATTAAGGAGATGAAAAATGGAAAAGCAGCTGGACCATCAGAGATAGTCACTGAGATACTGAAATCATTTAGTGAAGTAGTAGTCAAAATTATTGCCCACATAGTCAATCAGGTAATACACAGTGGTACCATACCCAATGACTGGCATAGCAGTACATCATTAATTGTTACAAGGGAAAAGATAATGCTGTAGAAAGGGGCAACTACAGAGACATAAAACTGATTGTTCAAGTTATGAAAGTGTTTTAGCATAATGTTGTGCAAAACTAAAGCTCCAATTCCAAGCTTTTATTCAATATCTAGAATATAAAAACAGTAATTAGTCTTGAAGAAATATAACAATAATATTTGTAAGAAAAGAAAGATATGCAATAAAACAAAGTTATATTGAGGATAGATGAACTTCATAACACATAACTAATTAGGAAAAGAATCAACTTAGATGAGATGCAGTTTGGTTTTATGCTGGGAAGAACACCATCTCCTTAGTGAGAGAACTACAAAAGAAGTTCCTAGCTATCTGTAAGCTACTATATCTAATTTTTGTTAATCTGGAGAAGGCCTTTCACAAAATTCCAAGATCTGTTATCTGGTGATTTTAAAGGAAATTAAGGGTAAAGGAATAGCTTGTGAGAGCAGAATGAGCCATGTACACTGGTGTGGTCAGCAAAGTGAGTTTAGATAATGAGTTTAGTGAGGATTCAATGTGCAGGTTGGTGTTCATCAAGGCTTAATCCTCAGACCTTTTTCTGTTTATTATAGTTATCTAGGCCTTAACAAAGATAGCTTTGTCCACTTTTTCTATTTCCAGGGTTACCTGATTTTCTCAACTAATATTTATAGGGATATATAGTTTTGCTCAGTTCTTTGAGGACATTTGCATGAATTTAGTAAAAGACACGTAAGTCATGAAAGAACTTTATTTCAGAAAAAAATTGGCATGAATAATGTTGAAACTCTTCTTAGCATATGTATTCAATGAATCTGCATTGATGACTGTTTAGCAGAGGATTAATAATGATAATAATATTTGTGTCAACAGGGGTCACCAACAATAATATTGATATGTATTTGTGTTGTAGCAGGAAAGGTATGGTTTGGTTATATCAATAAATGTAACGGTTTTGTTATATGGCAATGTTAGTTGAATTGAGGTTCGGCTGTAAGTCCCAGTGATAATAACTCTAGAAAGGATCTTTCCATATCATATTTAAAGGCTATTGCTGTGGTAATAGCATCTCAAGACTTTACAATGTTTTTACATAATTTATTTACAAACCGATTACAAAGGTTGAGTTGGCATGCCAAACAAAGGAATAAACAAATTAAGAGTTTAAAAGGTACGGTCAGCTGGCTGGGGTACTGGCCAGGCCATAGTTATGTTGTTATTGTTACATATTAGCTAGTGGTCGAATGGCAAAAGAAAAATGGTGTTTACCTTTCCATAATTGAGGCAACAAGAGACATATTTATTGACTTATATATGAGTATATGCAGTATATTTCTCTATTTCTCGCCCCCCCCTCTCTCTCTCTCTATATATATATATATATTATATATATATATATAGAGAGAGAGAGAAAGAGATAAACAGATAGATATATATACATACATACATATATATCTGTTGACGAAGAAGGGTTTCTCCCTGCGTACGAAAGGCCGGTTGTATGATGCCTGTGTGAGGAGCGCGATGCTGCATGGTAGTGAGACATGGGCAGCAACTGCAGAGGATATGCGACGGCTGGAGAGAAATGAGGCAAGCATGCTCCGTTGGATGTGCAGTGTAAATGTGCGTGAACGACCCAGCATAAATGTGTTGAGAGAGAAACTGTGTATGAGAGGGATAGAATGTAGTGTACTGGAGAGGAGACTGAGGTGGTATGGACATGTGATGCGCATGGAGGATGACCGATGGGTGAAGAAGTGCCAGGAAATGCCAGTTGAAGGAAGACGTGGTAGAGGTAGAACACGAAAAACATGGGCGGAGGTGGTGAGAACAGACCTCAGATCATTGAAGCTCACGGTGGAGATGACGAAGGACCGTGACGAGTGGAGAGATGGTGTGCTGAATAAGACCCATCCCACCCTTGCAAGCAGGGAAAAGCGGACGTAAAATGATGATGATGATGATGATGATGATGATGATGAGCTTCTGCATGCTTTTTATTTACCAAATTCCATTGACAAGGTGTTCATTAACACAAGGCTATGATGTAAGACACTTTCCCAAATTTCTAGTTCTGCCTACAGAAAGTATAGTCAAGGTGTAGCCAGTTGATATAAAAGTCATGATTCTTTGGGATACATTTATAGTGTTTGGCAACTTAAAATAACTTTTAGATCTGGTTTGACTGATTCAGTTGATGAATAAGCTAACTACCAGATAAAATTTCTTTTGGAACTTATTTTATATCTCTAGTTTAAATGATGTCTGCATCATAATAATGTTTGACATTTAGGAAAGTTTTTTCAACTCTTTCTAAAAAAATATAAAAATGATAATGCAATCTTAAAAGATAAAGAAGACCAACTACTTCATTTGAAGACTCCTTAAAATTCCTTTATACTGAAATATATATATAAACTGACGAGACATTATCCAAGTTAAATGTAAGTAATGAGTGTGTAACTGAATATATTCTTGAAGATTATCTTGCATGAGATAGAATTTGGTTATTAAAAAAGGTTTTGTTTTACTTATTAAATGCATTTGAAAGAATTATGAAAGTGTTGAAAGAATTGTAGAAGTGCTATGCCAGCTGTCTACCAACTATTAACTTAGCATAACTAAATGAGTTAAGATGAAAATTATTTTAAAAAGCATAAAAATAACCTCTAAGAAATATATTTTTTTGTTTGGTCTAAAATTCATATTTGACAGATCTAGGTCATAGCTGGAGTATCTTTTGCATTTACATTTTTATCTTTTTTTCTTCATCTTTTAGATAATTCCAAGGAGTCAGCACTTTATGTGGTGGATGACTGGCTGGTTATAGTAGTTTTCAATGTAGATGTAGGTGTGTACAATGAAAACAAACTCTCATTTGGAATTCTTTCACATGAAATAATTATTCATCCTTACACCCACCTAAAGGTTTAAAACATAATTGTTTCTACTTTTGACACAAGGCCAGCAATTATTCCAGTGCATTACTGGTACTTTATTTTATCGACCCCGTAAATGATAACCATCTACTAAAAGTGCTCTTTGAAAGTTTGTTTACACATGTGAACATGTTCCCACTCTTTAAATTAAGCTTAATATAAAATTAGTAGCAGATACATACAAAGGTTGATGGAATCAACTATTCCTTCTCCAGAATAAGTGACTTTGAGCCATTGTTCAAAATGAATATTAAATATTAAATCAGAAAACTCTGATTACATAATTAGTTTTTTCCCCATTAGTCATAGAACAACATTAAATATAATCTGTATATCTAAATATACAAAACATATTTGTCTGTAAAAGTAAGAAGAGTTGAAATGAATTTAATCAAGTCTGAAACAGGTACTTATTTTATTGACTTTATGGGCATGAAAAGTTGGTCTTGGAATGATTTAAAGTTAAAGTCTGTTCTAAGCTGAAGGCTCATCAGGCCGGTGCTTGTTCCCAGTTTCCTTGACACTAAGCAACTGAGAGTACAAGACTCTCCCTGGACAGGACACTGGTCTATTGCAGGTTTAACTCCCCAGCTACAGCTGGTACTCAAATCAGCTGAGTGTACTGGAGCAATGTGAAATAAAGTGTTTTGCCCAAGAACACAACACAGCAGCCTGCCCAGGAATCTAACAGCTGACATTACGATCCTACGTCAAGCATCCCAACCATTACTGTTTGCAATTAGAAATATATGGCATCAGACTAATTACTGTCAGTCATCAATTGTATCATCTCAGATTTTCAAAAATATAACAGTATTATTGTATTATTATGAAATGAAATTAGGAATCAAATAATGTGCCACTTTGGTCTTATTTAACTAAATGTTTTCCTGGATTTTTGATAAGATGTAAACAGAAGACAAATTGGGCAGTTATATATAGAGAGAATGTTAAGGAGTTGCCATATCTGAAAAACCAGTCAAGGATACTGTATTCTGCCATGGGAAAGGTACTTAACATTTAATACCAATATTTTGTTTGTTTATTTGTTTACTTTTTTATTTCCAATTTCCATGTTGATATGAGCCCCCCCCCCCTTTTTTGTTTTGTTTTGTATTTTTCTTCTCTCCTCTCAACAAGATAAGGCATTGCTTTGCCAGTGAGATTGATTGGCTTAAATGAAGATAGAAAAATTAGAGTTGAACATATTGTTTAGTTATATGTAAAAGGGGAGAGACTTTCAGAAATGGCAAGCTTCAGAATGAATAATTAGATGTTGACATTTTTGGAACAGTGTTGAGAGTGAGAAAGAAAGTAAATGTGGAAAGTCGAGAATTTAGTAAAACAGTTAGTTTCAACTAAAGATGGCATACAGCTAAGAATTTCTAAAGAGCAATTACACTGTAAGAAGAGGTAGAAAAGAAAAGACAAGATATTACAATGGAACAGGAAATTGAAATAGAATTTAAATAAATGGTAATTCTATATCATGTTTTCTATTTTAGAGGAGATAAGATCTTAACATAGGTGGAATAATTTTTGTTTCATTTGTACATTTACCCATTAGAGTAATTGTTTTAGAATTATCATCATCATCATCATGAGGAATTCACCCCACCCCACCCCACTAACTAATGGTCTCAATAAAATAGGAGTGAAACTTATGTTACCTAAGTAAACTGAGGTAAGCAAATGTGTTTGCCTTACCCAAATATATAATATAATAACTATTGCAGTATGAATCGACAGAGGGTCCTCTACACGCTTGCTTGACCTGCTACAAATAGCAGCTAAATCTCCTTCAAATCACACCCTACTGTGTTAAAAAAAGGAAAGATACATTAGACAGAATAATCCCAGATATACTAAAAGACAGAATAGTCATGGCTGGAAGGTATTTGATCATACATTTGTTTGGTCAAAGATGACCAACAATAACAACAACTATTGGACAACAGTTTGCTATTTTATACCCCTGTCAAGCAAAGGTGTTCCAACTATGACTATTTTATCTATTTTATATCAGGATTACATTGTTTGGTGTAATCTTTTTTTTATATTAAATGGTAGGATGTAGTTTTAAAGGAGATTTGGTTGTTTTTTCTAGCATGCTGAGCAACCACATAGAAGGTCCCTTTGTTGACTTGCTCTTTAATTGTTTGCCAAGATGGTGGAATGGCAGAAACAGAATAAGAGACAGACCAAATGATACATATGTTTAAATCCTACTAAGGTCAACTTTGCCTTTCAATCTTCCAGGGTCAATAAAATAATTGTTTCTATTTTTGGCACAAGGTCAGCAATTTGAAGGGGAGGGCAAAGTATGTTTAAATCGACCCCAGTACTTACTAGTTCTTTATTTTATCGACCCCGTAAGGATGAAAAGCAATGATAACCTTAGCAGGATTTGAACTCAGAACGTAAAGGGACATAATTATGCTGCAAAGCACGGTGTCCGAGACTCTGCTAATCTACCAGGGTTAATAAGATAATCAACAAGTCAGGCAGCAAATTCATTAGAATGGAAGACAAAATCATCATCATCATCATCATCATCACCGTTTTATGTCCGTTCTTCCATGCTAGCATGGGTTAGACGGGCTGTCCTGTTGTGAGCAGTGTCTGGTCGGCTGACCATGCCTTGATCATACAGGAACTGATTTTGGCTTGATTTGTACAGCTGGATGCCCTTCCTAACACCAACCTCATTTACAGTGAGTGCTAGGTGCTTTTTTCCGTGGCGCCTACACGTCCACTTTACAGTGTGGGCTGGGTGCTTTTTTGCCGTGGCACCTCCACGACCACCTTGCAGTGGGAGGGTGTTGGGCATATTGTCTATATGCTTCAGCTTGTACCCATGGGAGGTGAGGTACTCTGTATTACTGCGTGACACCAGAGGTCACGGTCGCCTTTGAGAGGGGTTCTGACTTTCTGTGTTTTGAGTTCAAATCCTGCCTCGGCCAACTTTGCTTTTTATCCTTTTGGGGTCAATAAATAAAGTACCATTCCAGGGTGGTAGATTGGCAGAACTTTCAGTGTGGTATTTGTTCCAGCTTTCTGTGTTCTGAGTTCAAACGCTGACATAGCCTATTTGGGTGGTTGATCAATTTAACATCGCCATCTTGATCATTAGCTTCTTCTATTGGATTTCATTATATTGTAAACATTCAGGTTAGATCTCTGGTTTGAGAATACCTTCTTCTCTCTCGCTCCCATCATTCAGGTTAGATGTCTGGTTTGAGAATACCTTCTTCTCTCTCTCCCTCCCCTTATTCAGGTTAAATCTCTAGTTTGAGAATACCTTCTTCTCTCTCCCTCTCATCATTCAGGTTAAATCTCTAGTTTGAGAATACCTTCTCTCTCTCCCTCCCATCATTCAGGTTAAATCTCTAGTTTGAGAATACCTTCTCTCTCTCCCTCCCCTCATTCAGGTTAGATCTCTGGTTTGAGAATACCTTCTTCTCTCTCCCTCCCCTCATTCAGGTTAGATCTCTGGTTTGAGAATACCTTCTTCTCTCTCCCTCCCCTCATTCAGGTTAGATCTCTGGTTTGAGAATACCTTCTTCTCTCTCTCCCTCCCATCATTCAGGTTAGATGTCTGGTTTGAGAATACCTTCTTCTCTCTCTCTCTCTCCCCTCATTCAGGTTAGATGTCTGGTTTGAGAATACCTTCTTCTCTCTCCCTCTCATCATTCAGGTTAAATCTCTAGTTTGAGAATACCTTCTTCTCTCTCCCTCCCCTCATTCAGGTTAGATCTCTGGTTTGAGAATACCTTCTTCTCTCTCTCCCTCCCCTCATTCTGGTTAGATCTCTGGTTTGAGAATACCTTCTTCTCTCTCTCCCTCCCCTCATTCAGGTTAGATCTCTTGTTTGAGAATACCTTCTCTCTCTCCCTCCCCTCATTCAGGTTAGATCTCTGGTTTGAGAAGACCTTCTTCTCTCTCTCCCTCCCCTCATTCAGGTTAGATATCTGGTTTGAGAATACCATCTCTCTCTCCCTCCCCTCATTCAGGTTAGATCTCTTGTTTGAGAATACCTTCTCTCTCTCCCTCCCCTCATTCAGGTTAGATCTCTTGTTTGAGAATACCTTCTCTCTCTCCCTCCCCTCATTCAGGTTAGATCTCTGGTTTGAGAATACCTTCTTCTCTCTCTCCCTCTCCTCATTCAGGTTAGATCTCTGGTTTGAGAATACCTTCTTCTCTCTCTCCCTCCCCTCATTCAGGTTTGATCTCTGGTTTGAGAATACCTTCTCTCTCTCCCTCCCATCATTCAGGTTAGATCTCTGGTTTGAGAATATCTTCTTCTCTCTCCCTCCCCTCATTCAGGTTAGATCTCTGGTTTGAGAATACCTTCTTCTCTCTCCCTCCCCTCATTCAGGTTAGATCTCTGGTTTGAGAATACCTTCTCTCTCTCTCTCCCTCCCCTCATTCAGGTTAGATCTCTTGTTTGAGAATACCTCTCTCTCTCCCTCCCCTCATTCAGGTTAGATCTCTGGTTTGAGAATACCTTCGTCTCTCTCCCTCCCCTCATTCAGGTTAGATCTCTGGTTTGAGAATACCTTCTTCTCTCTCGCTCCCATCATTCAGGTTAGATGTCTGGTTTGAGAATACCTTCTTCTCTCTCTCCCTCCCCTTATTCAGGTTAAATCTCTAGTTTGAGAATACCTTCTTCTCTCTCCCTCTCATCATTCAGGTTAAATCTCTAGTTTGAGAATACCTTTTCTCTCTCCCTCCCCTCATTCAGGTTAGATCTCTGGTTTGAGAATACCTTCTCTCTCTCCCTCCGATCATTCAGGTTAAATCTCTAGTTTGAGAATACCTTCTCTCTCTCCCTCCCCTCATTCAGGTTAGATCTCTGGTTTGAGAATACCTTCGTCTCTCTCCCTCCCCTCATTCAGGTTAGATCTCTGGTTTGAGAATACCTTCGTCTCTCTCCCTCCCCTCATTCAGGTTAGATCTCTGGTTTGAGAATACCTTCGTCTCTCTCCCTCCCCTCATTCAGGTTAGATCTCTGGTTTGAGAATACCTTCGTCTCTCTCCCTCCCCTCATTCAGGCTAGATCTCTGGTTTGAGAATACCTTCTTCTCTCTCCCTCCCCTCATTCAGGTTAGATCTCTGGTTTGAGAATACCTTCGTCTCTCTCCCTCCCCTCATTCAGGTTGGATCTCTGGTTTGAGAATACCTTCGTCTCTCTCCCTCCCCTCATTCAGGTTAGATCTCTGGTTTGAGAATACCTTCGTCTCTCTCCCTCCCCTCATTCAGGTTAGATCTCTGGTTTGAGAATACCTTCTTCTCTCTCTCTCTCTCCCTCCCCTCATTCAGGTTAGATCTCTGGTTTGAGAATACCTTCTTCTCTCTCCCTCTCCTCATTCAGGTTAGATCTCTGGTTTGAGAATACCTTCTTCTCTCTCTCCCTCCCCTCATTCAGGTTAGATCTCTGGTTTGAGAATACCTTCTTCTCTCTCCCTCCCCTCATTCAGGTTAGATCTCTGGTTTGAGAATACCTTCTTCTCTCTCCCTCCCCTCATTCAGGTTAGATCTCTAGTTTGAGAATACCTTCTCTCTCTCCCTCCCCTCATTCAGGTTTGATCTCTGGTTTGAGAATACCTTCTCTCTCTCCCTCCCATCATTCAGGTTAAATCTCTAGTTTGAGAATACCTTCTCTCTCTCCCTCCCCTCATTCAGGTTAGATCTCTGGTTTGAGAATACCTTCTTCTCTCTCCCTCCCCTCATTCAGGTTAGATCTCTGGTTTGAGAATACCTTCTTCTCTCTCTCCCTCCCATCATTCAGGTTAGATGTCTGGTTTGAGAATACCTTCTTCTCTCTCTCCCTCCCCTCATTCAGGTTAGATCTCTGGTTTGAGAATACCTTCTTCTCTCTCCCTCCCCTCATTCAGGTTAGATCTCTGGTTTGAGAATACCTTCTTCTCTCTCCCTCCCCTCATTCAGGTTAGATCTCTGGTTTGAGAATACCTTCTTCTCTCTCCCTCGCCTCATTCAGGTTAGATCTCTGGTTTGAGAATACCTTCTTCTCTCTCTCCCTCCCATCATTCAGGTTAGATGTCTGGTTTGAGAATACCTTCTTCTCTCTCCCTCCCCTCATTCAGGTTAGATCTCTGGTTTGAGAATACCTTCTTCTCTCTCCCTCTCATCATTCAGGTTAAATCTCTAGTTTGAGAATACCTTCTTCTCTCTCCCTCCCCTCATTCAGGTTAGATGTCTGGTTTGAGAATACCTTCTTCTCTCTCCCTCTCATCATTCAGGTTAGATCTCTGGTTTGAGAATACCTTCTCTCTCTCCCTCCCCTCATTCAGGTTAGATCTCTGGTTTGAGAATACCTTCTCTCTCTCCCTCCCCTCATTCAGGTTAGATCTCTGGTTTGAGAATACCTTCTTCTCTCTCTCCCTCCCCTCATTCTGGTTAGATCTCTGGTTTGAGAATACCTTCTCTCTCTCCCTCTCCTCATTCTGGTTAGATCTCTGGTTTGAGAATACCTTCTCTCTCTCCCTCCCCTCATTCAGGTTAGATCTCTGGTTTGAGAATACCTTCTCTCTCTCCCTCCCCTCATTCAGGTTAGATCTCTGGTTTGAGAATACCTTCTTCTCTCTCTCCCTCCCCTCATTCTGGTTAGATCTCTGGTTTGAGAATACCTTCTCTCTCTCCCTCCCCTCATTCTGGTTAGCTCTCTGGTTTGAGAATACCTTCTTCTCTCTCTCCCTCCCCTCATTCAGGTTAGATCTCTTGTTTGAGAATACCTTCTCTCTCTCCCTCCCCTCATTCAGGTTAGATCTCTGGTTTGAGAATACCTTCTTCTCTCTCTCCCTCCCCTCATTCAGGTTTGATCTCTGGTTTGAGAATACCTTCTTCTCTCTCTCCCTCTCCTCATTCAGGTTTGATCTCTGGTTTGAGAATACCTTCTTCTCTCTCTCTCTCTCCATCCCCTCATTCAGGTTAGATCTCTGGTTTGAGAATACCTTCTCTCTCTCTCCCACCCCTCATTCAGGTTAGATCTCTGGTTTGAGAATACCTTCGTCTCTCTCCCTCCCCTCATTCAGGTTAGATCTCTGGTTTGAGAATACCTTCTTCTCTTTCCCTCCCCTCATTCAGGTTAGATCTCTGGTTTGAGAATACCTTCTTCTCTCTCTCCCTCCCCTCATTCAGGTTAGATCTCTGGTTTGAGAATACCTTCTCTCTCTCCCTCCCCTCATTCAGGTTAGATCTCTGGTTTGAGAATACCTTCTTCTCTCTCTCTCTCTCCATCCCCTCATTCAGGTTAGATCTCTGGTTTGAGAATACCTTCTCTCTCTCTCCCTCCCCTCATTCAGGTTAGATCTCTGGTTTGAGAATACCTTCTTCTCTCTCTCTCTCTCCCTCCCCTCATTCAGGTTAGATCTCTGGTTTGAGAATACCTTCGTCTCTCTCCCTACCCTCATTCAGGTTAGATCTCTGGTTTGAGAATACCTTCTTCTCTTTCCCTCCCCTCATTCAGGTTAGATCTCTGGTTTGAGAATACCTTCTCTCTCTCTCCCTCCCCTCATTCAGGTTAGATCTCTGGTTTGAGAATACCTTCTTCTCTCCCTCCCCTCATTCAGGTTAGATCTCTGGTTTGAGAATACCTTCTTCTCTCTCTCTCTCTCCCTCCCCTCATTCAGGTTAGATCTCTGGTTTGAGAATACCTTCGTCTCTCTCCCTCCCCTCATTCAGGTTAGATCTCTGGTTTGAGAATACCTTCTTCTCTCTCTCTCTCTCCCTCCCCTCATTCAGGTTAGATCTCTGGTTTGAGAATACCTTCTTCTCTCTCCCTCTCCTCATTCAGGTTAGATCTCTGGTTTGAGAATACCTTCATCTCTCTCCCTCCCCTCATTCAGGTTAGATCTCTGGTTTGAGAATACCTTCGTCTCTCTCCCTCCCCTCATTCAGGTTAGATCTCTGGTTTGAGAATACCTTCGTCTCTCTCCCTCCCCTCATTCAGGTTAGATCTCTGGTTTGAGAATACCTTCGTCTCTCTCTCTCTCTCCCTCCCCTCATTCAGGTTAGATCTCTGGTTTGAGAATACCTTCGTCTCTCTCCCTCCCCTAATTCAGGTTAGATCTCTGGTTTGAGAATACCTTCTTCTCTCTCCCTCCCCTCATACAGGTTAGATCTCTGGTTTGAGAATACCTTCGTCTCTCTCTCTCTCTCCCTCCCCTCATTCAGGTTAGATCTCTGGTTTGAGAATACCTTCTTCTCTCTCTCTCTCTCCCTCCCCTCATTCAGGTTAGATCTCTGGTTTGAGAATACCTTCTTCTCTCTCCCTCTCCTCATTCAGGTTAGATCTCTGGTTTGAGAATACCTTCGTCTCTCTCCCTCCCCTCATTCAGGTTAGATCTCTGGTTTGAGAATACCTTCTTCTCGCTCTCTCTCTCCCTCCCCTCATTCAGGTTAGATCTCTGGTTTGAGAATACCTTCTTCTCTCTCCCTCTCCTCATTCAGGTTAGATCTCTGGTTTGAGAATACCTTCGTCTCTCTCCCTCCCCTCATTCAGGTTAGATCTCTGGTTTGAGAATACCTTCTTCTCTCTCCCTCTCCTCATTCAGGTTAGATCTCTGGTTTGAGAATACCTTCGTCTCTCTCCCTCCCCTCATTCAGGTTAGATCTCTGGTTTGAGAATACCTTCTTCTCGCTCTCTCTCTCCCTCCCCTCATTCAGGTTAGATCTCTGGTTTGAGAATACCTTCTTCTCTCTCCCTCTCCTCATTCAGGTTAGATCTCTGGTTTGAGAATACCTTCGTCTCTCTCCCTCCCCTCATTCAGGTTAGATCTCTGGTTTGAGAATACCTTCTTCTCTCTCCCTCTCCTCATTCAGGTTAGATCTCTGGTTTGAGAATACCTTCGTCTCTCTCCCTCCCCTCATTCAGGTTAGATCTCTGGTTTGAGAATACCTTCGTCTCTCTCCCTCCCCTCATTCAGGTTAGATCTCTGGTTTGAGAATACCTTCGTCTCTCTCCCTCTCCTCATTCAGGTTAGATCTCTGGTTTGAGAATACCTTCGTCTCTCTCCCTCCCCTCATTCAGGTTAGATCTCTGGTTTGAGAATACCTTCGTCTCTCTCCCTCTCCTCATTCAGGTTAGATCTCTGGTTTGAGAATACCTTCGTCTCTCTCCCTCCCCTCATTCAGGTTAGATCTCTGGTTTGAGAATACCTTCGTCTCTCTCCCTCCCCTCATTCAGGTTAAATCTCTAGTTTGAGAATACCTTCGTCTCTCTCCCTCCCCTCATTCAGGTTAGATCTCTGGTTTGAGAATACCTTCGTCTCTCTCCGTCCCCTCATTCAGGTTAGATCTCTGGTTTGAGAATACCTTCGTCTCTCTCCCTCCCCTCATTCAGGTTAGATCTCTGGTTTGAGAATACCTTCGTCTCTCTCCCTCTCCTCATTCAGGTTAGATCTCTGGTTTGAGAATACCTTCGACTCTCTCCCTCCCCTCATTCAGGTTAGATCTCTGGTTTGAGAATACCTTCGTCTCTCTCCGTCCCCTCATTCAGGTTAGATCTCTGGTTTGAGAATACCTTCGTCTCTCTCCGTCCCCTCATTCAGGTTAGATCTCTGGTTTGAGAATACCTTCGTCTCTCTCCCTCCCCTCATTCAGGTTAGATCTCTGGTTTGAGAATACCTTCGACTCTCTCCCTCCCCTCATTCAGGTTAGATCTCTGGTTTGAGAATACCTTCGTCTCTCTCCGTCCCCTCATTCAGGTTAGATCTCTGGTTTGAGAATACCTTCGTCTCTCTCCCTCCCCTCATTCAGGTTAGATCTCTGGTTTGAGAATACCTTCGTCTCTCTCCCTCCCCTCATTCAGGTTAGATCTCTGGTTTGATAATACCTTCTTCTCTCTCTCTCTCTCCCTCCCCTCATTCAGGTTAGATCTCTGGTTTGAGAATACCTTCGTCTCTCTCCCTCCCCTCATTCAGGTTAGATCTCTGGTTTGAGAATACCTTCTTCTCTCTCTCCCTCCCCTCATTCAGGTTAGATCTCTGGTTTGAGAATACCTTCTTCTCTCTCTCTCTCTCCCTCCCCTCATTCAGGTTAGATCTCTGGTTTGAGAATACCTTCGTCTCTCTCCCTCCCCTCATTCAGGTTAGATCTCTGGTTTGAGAATACCTTCTTCTCTCTCTCCCTCCCCTCATTCAGGTTAGATCTCTGGTTTGAGAATACCTTCGTCTCTCTCCCTCCCCTCATTCAGGTTAGATCTCTGGTTTGAGAATACCTTCGTCTCTCTCCCTCCCCTCATTCAGGTTAGATCTCTGGTTTGAGAATACCTTCGTCTCTCTCCCTCCCCTCATTCAGGTTAGATCTCTGGTTTGAGAATACCTTCTTCTCTCTCTCTCTCTCCCTCCCCTCATTCAGGTTAGATCTCTGGTTTGAGAATACCTTCGTCTCTCTCCCTCCCCTCATTCAGGTTAGATCTCTGGTTTGAGAATACCTTCTTCTCTCTCTCCCTCCCCTCATTCAGGTTAGATCTCTGGTTTGAGAATACCTTCTTCTCTCTCTCTCTCTCCCTCCCCTCATTCAGGTTAGATCTCTGGTTTGAGAATACCTTCTTCTCTCTCCCTCTCCTCATTCAGGTTAGATCTCTGGTTTGAGAATACCTTCTTCTCTCTCTCCCTCCCCTCATTCAGGTTAGATCTCTGGTTTGAGAATACCTTCTTCTCTCTCTCTCTCTCCCTCCCCTCATTCAGGTTAGATCTCTGGTTTGAGAATACCTCCTTCTCTCTCTCCCTCCCCTCATTCAGGTTAGATATCTGGTTTGAGAATACCTCCTTCTCTCTCTCCCTCCCATCATTCAGGTTAGATCTCTGGTTTGAGAATACCTTCTTCTCTCTCTCTCTCTCCCTCCCCTCATTCAGGTTAGATCTCTGGTTTGAGGATACCTTCTTCTCTCTCTCTCTCTCCCTCCCTCATTCAGGTTAGATCTCTGGTTTGAGAATACCTCCTTCTCTCTCTCCCTCCCATCATTCAGGTTAGATCTCTGGTTTGAGAATACCTTCTTCTCTCTCTCTCTCTCCCTCCCCTCATTCAGGTTAGATCTCTGGTTTGAGGATACCTTCTTCTCTCTCTCTCTCTCCCTCCCTCATTCAGGTTAGATCTCTGGTTTGAGAATACCTTCTTCTCTCTTTCTCCATCCCCTCATTCAGGTTAGATCTCTGGTTTGAGAATACCTGCTTCTCTCTTTCTCCATCCCCTCATTCAGGTTATATCTCTGGTTTGAGAATACCTTCTTCTCTCTCTCCCTCCCCTCATTCAGGTTAGATCTCTGGTTTGAGAATATCTTCTTCTCTCTCCCTCCCCTCATTCAGGTTAGATCTCTGGTTTGAGAATACCTTCTTCTCTCTCCCTCCCCTCATTCAGGTTAGATCTCTGGTTTGAGAATACCTTCTTCTCTCTCGCTCCCATCATTCAGGTTAGATCTCTGGTTTGAGAATACCTTCTTCTCTCTCTCCCTCCCCTCATTCAGGTTAGATCTCTGGTTTGAGAATACCTTCTTCTCTCTCTCCCTCCCCTCATTCAGGTTAGATCTCTGGTTTGAGAATACCTTCTTCTCTCTCCCTCTCATCATTCAGGTTAAATCTCTAGTTTGAGAATACCTTCTTCTCTCTCCCTCTCATCATTCAGGTTAAATCTCTAGTTTGAGAATACCTTCTTCTCTCTCTCCCTCCCCTCATTCAGGTTAGATCTCTGGTTTGAGAATACCTTCTTCTCTCTCCCTCTCATCATTCAGGTTAAATCTCTAGTTTGAGAATACCTTCTTCTCTCTCTCCCTCCCCTCATTCAGGTTAGATCTCTGGTTTGAGAATACCTTCTTCTCTCTCCCTCTCATCATTCAGGTTAAATCTCTAGTTTGAGAATACCTTCTTCTCTCTCTCCCTCCCATCATTCAGGTCAAATCTCTAGTTTGAGAATACCTTCTCTCTCTCCCTCCCATCATTCAGGTTAGATCTCTGGTTTGTGAATACCTTCTTCTCTCTCTCCCTCCCCTCATTCTGGTTAGATCTCTGGTTTGAGAATACCTTCTTCTCTCTCTCCCTCCCATCATTCAGGTTAGATGTCTGGTTTGAGAATACCTTCTTCTCTCTCCCCCTCCCCTCATTCAGGTTAGATGTCTGGTTTGAGAATACCTTCTTCTCTCTCCCTCTCATCATTCAGGTTAAATCTCTGGTTTGAGAATACCTTCTTCTCTCTCTCCCTCCCCTCATTCAGGTTAGATCTCTGGTTTGAGAATACCTTCTTCTCTCTCTCCCTCCCCTCATTCAGGTTAGATCTCTGGTTTGAGAATACCTTCTTCTCTCTCTCTCCCCTCATTCTGGTTAGATCTCTGGTTTGAGAATACCTTCTTCTCTCTCCCTCCCCTCATTCAGGTTAGATCTCTGGTTTGAGAATACCTTCTTCTCTCTCCCTCCCCTCATTCTGGTTAGATCTCTGGTTTGAGAATACCTTCTTCTCTCTCTCCCTCCCCTCATTCAGGTTAGATCTCTGGTTTGAGAATACCTTCTTCTCTCTCTCTCCCTCCCCTCATTCAGGTTAGATCTCTTGTTTGAGAATACCTTCTCTCTCTCCCTCCCCTCATTCAGGTTAGATCTCTGGTTTGAAAATACCTTCTTCTCTCTCTCCCTCCCCTCATTCAGGTTAAATATCTGGTTTGAGAATACCATCTCTCTCTCCCTCCCCTCATTCAGTTTAGATATCTTGTTTGAGAATACCTTCTTCTCTCTCCCTCCCCTCATTCAGGTTAGATATCTGGTTTGAGAATACCATCTCTCTCTCCCTCCCTTCATTCAGGTTAGATCTCTGGTTTGAGAATACCTTCTTCTCTCTCTCCCTCCCATCATTCAGGTTAGATCTCTGGTTTGAGAATATCTTCTTCTCTCTCCCTCCCATCATTCAGGTTTGATCTCTGGTTTGAGAATACCTTCTTCTCACTCTCTCTCTCCTTCCCCTCATTCAGGTTAGATCTCTGGTTTGAGAATACCTTCTTCTCTCCCTCCCCTCATTCAGGTTAGATCTCTGGTTTGAGAATACCTTATTCTCTCTCTCCCTCCCCTCATTCAGGTTAGATCTCTGGTTTGAGAATACCTTCTTCTCTCTTTCTCCATCCCCTCATTCAGGTTATATCTCTGGTTTGAGAATACCATCTCTGTCTCTGTCTCCCTCCCCTCATTCAGGTTAGATCTCTGGTTTGAGAATACCTTCTCTCTCTCCCTCCCATCATTCAGGTTAGATCTCTGGTTTGAGAATACCTTCTTCTCTCTCCCTCCCCTCATTCAGGTTAGATCTCTGGTTTGAAAATACCTTCTCTCTCTCTCTCCCTCCCCTCATTCAGGTTAGATCTCTTGTTTGAGAATACCTCTCTCTCTCCCTCCCCTCATTCAGGTTAGATCTCTGGTTTGAGAATACCTTCGTCTCTCCCTCCCCTCATTCAGGTTAGATCTCTGATTTGAGAATACCTTCTTCTCTCTCCCTCCCCTCATTCAGGTTAGATCTCTGGTTTGAGAATACCTTCGTCTCTCTCCCTCCCCTCATTCAGGTTAGATCTCTGGTTTGAGAATACCTTCTTCTCTCTCTCTCTCTCCCTCCCCTCATTCAGGTTAGATCTCTGGTTTGAGAATACCTTCTCTCTCTCTCCCTCCCCTCATTCAGGTTAGATCTCTGGTATGAGAATACCTTCTTCTCTCTCTCCCTCCCCTCATTCAGGTTAAATCTCTGGTTTGAGAATACCTTCTTCTCTCTCTCCCTCCCCTCATTCATGTTAGATCTCTGGTTTGAGAATATCTTCTTCTCTCTCCCTCCCCTCATTCAGGTTAGATCTCTGGTTTGAGAATACCTTCTTCTCTCTCCCTCCCCTCATTCAGGTTAGATCTCTGGTTTGAGAATACCTTCTCTCTCTCTCTCCCTCCCCTCATTCAGGTTAGATCTCTTGTTTGAGAATACCTCTCTCTCTCCCTCCCCTCATTCAGGTTAGATCTCTGGTTTGAGAATACCTTCGTCTCTCTCCCTCCCCTCATTCAGGTTAGATCTCTTGTTTAAGAATACCTCTCTCTCTCCCTCCCCTCATTCAGGTTAGATCTCTGGTTTGAGAATACTTTCTTCTCTCTCCCTCTCCTCATTCAGGTTAGATCTCTGGTTTGAGAATACCTTCTTATCTCTCCCTCCCCTCATTCAGGTTAGATCTCTGGTTTGAGAATACCTTCTTCTCTCTCCCTCCCCTCATTCAGGTTAGATCTCTGGTTTGAGAATACCTTCTTCTCTCTCTCCCTCCCCTCATTCAGGTTAGATCTCTGGTTTGAGAATACCTTCTTCTCTCTCCCTCTTCTCATTCAGGTTAGATCTCTGGTTTGAGAATACCTTTTTCTCTCTCCCTCTTCTCATTCAGGTTAGATCTCTGGTTTGAGAATACCTTCTTCTCTTTCCCTCCCCTCATTCAGGTTAGATATCTGGTTTTAGAATACCTTCATCTCTTTCCCTCCCCTAATTCAGGTTAGATATCTGGTTTGAGACTACCTTCTTCTCTCCCCCTCCTCTCATTCAGGTTAGATATCTGGTTTGAGACTACCTTCTTCTCTCTCCCTCCTCTCATTCAGGTTAGATCTCTGGTTTGAGAATACCTTCTTCTCTTTCCCTCCCCTCATTCAGGTTAGATGTCTGGTTTGAGAATACCTTCTTCTCTCTCCCTCCCCTCATTCAGGTTAGATGTCTGGTTTGAGAATACCTTCTTCTCTCTCCCTCCTCTCATTCACGTTACATCTCTGGTTTGAGAATACCTTCTTCTCTCTCCCTCTCATCATTCAGGTTAGATCTCTGGTTTGAGAATACCTTCTTCTCTCTCCCTCCTCTCATTCACGTTACATCTCTGGTTTGAGAATACCTTCTTCTCTCTCCCTCTCATCATTCAGGTTAGATCTCTGGTTTGAGAATACCTTCTTCTCTCTCCCTCCTCTCATTCACGTTACATCTCTGGTTTGAGAATACCTTCTTCTCTCTCCCTCTCATCATTCAGGTTAGATCTCTGGTTTGAGAATACCTTCTTCTCTCTCCCTCCTCTCATTCACGTTACATCTCTGGTTTGAGAATACCTTCTTCTCTCTCTCTCCCTCCCCTCATTCAGGTTAGATCTCTGGTTTGAGAATACCTTCTTCTCTCTCCCTCCCCTCATTCAGGTTAGATCTCTGGTTTGAGAATACCTTCTTCTCTCTCTCTCCCTCCCCTCATTCAGGTTAGATCTCTGGTTTGAGAATACCTTCTTCTCTTTCCCTCCCCTCATTCAGGTTAGATCTCTGGTTTGAGAATACCTTCTTCTCTCTCTCTCCCTCCCCTCATTCAGGTTAGATCTCTGGTTTGAGAATACCTTCTTCTCTTTCCCTCCCCTCATTCAGGTTAGATCTCTGGTTTGAGAATACCTTCTTCTCTCTCCCTCTCATCATTCAGGTTAGATCTCTGGTTTGAGAATACCTTCTTCTCTCTCCCTCCCCTCATTCAGGTTAGATCTCTGGTTTGAGAATACCTTCTTCTCTCTCTCTCCCTCCCCTCATTCAGGTTAGATCTCTGGTTTGAGAATACCTTCTTCTCTTTCCCTCCCCTCATTCAGGTTAGATCTCTGGTTTGAGAATACCTTCTTCTCTCTCCCTCTCATCATTCAGGTTTGATATCTGGTTTGAGAATACCTTTTTCTCTCTCCCTCCCCTCATTCAGGTTAGATCTCTGGTTTGAGAATACCTTCTTCTCTCTCCCTCTCATCATTCAGGTTTGATATCTGGTTTGAGAATACCTTTTTCTCTCTCCCTCCCCTCATTCAGGTTAGATCTCTGGTTTGAGAATACCTTCTTCTCTCTCCCTCTCATCATTCAGGTTTGATATCTGGTTTGAGAATACCTTTTTCTCTCTCCCTCCCCTCATTCAGGTTTGATATCTGGTTTGAGAATACCTTTTTCTCTCTCCCTCCCCTCATTCAGGTTAGATCTCTGGTTTGAGAATACCTTGTTCTCTTTCCCTCCCCTCATTCAGGTTTGATATCTGGTTTGAGAATACCTTTTTCTCTCTCCCTCCCCTCATTCAGGTTAGATCTCTGGTTTGAGAATACCTTGTTCTCTTTCCCTCCCCTCATTCAGGTTTGATATCTGGTTTGAGAATACCTTTTTCTCTCTCCCTCCCCTCATTCAGGTTAGATCTCTGGTTTGAGAATACCTTGTTCTCTTTCCCTCCCCTCATTCAGGTTTGATATCTGGTTTGAGAATACCTTTTTCTCTCTCCCTCCCCTCATTCAGGTTAGATCTCTGGTTTGAGAATACCTTGTTCTCTTTCCCTCCCCTCATTCAGGTTTGATATCTGGTTTGAGAATACCTTTTTCTCTCTCCCTCCCCTCATTCAGGTTAGATCTCTGGTTTGAGAATACCTTCTTCTCTTTCCCTCCCCTCATTCAGGTTAGATATCTGGTTTGAGAATACCTTCTTCTCTCTCCCTCCTCTCATTCACGTTACATCTCTGGTTTGAGAATACCTTCTTCTCTCTCCCTCTCATCATTCAGGTTAGATCTCTGGTTTGAGAATACCTTCTTCTCTCTCCCTCCCCTCATTCAGGTTAGATCTCTGGTTTGAGAATACCTTCTTCTCTCTCTCTCCCTCACCTCATTCAGGTTAGATCTCTGGTTTGAGAATACCTTCTTCTCTTTCCCTCCCCTCATTCAGGTTTGATATCTGGTTTGAGAATACCTTTTTCTCTCTCCCTCCCCTCATTCAGGTTAGATCTCTGGTTTGAGAATACCTTCTTCTCTCTCCCTCCCCTCATTCAGTTTAGATCTCTGGTTTGAGAATACCTTCTTCCCTCTCTCCCTCCCCTCATTCAGGTCAGATCTCTGGTTTGAGAATACCTTCTTCTCTCTCTCTCTCTCTCCCTCCTCTCATTCAGGTTAGATCTCTGGTTTCAGAAAACCTTCCTCCCTCTCCCTCCCCTCATTCAGGTTAGATCTCTGGTTTGAGAATACTTTCTTCTCTCTCCCTCCCCTCATTCAGGTTAGATCTCTGGTTTGAGAATACCTTCTTCTCTCTCCCTCTCCTCATTCAGGTTAGATCTCTGGTTTGAGAATACCTTCTTCTCTCTCCCTCCCCTCATTCAGGTTAGATCTCTGGTTTGAGAATACCTTCTTCTCTCTCCCTCCCCTCATTCAGGTTAGATCTCTGGTTTGAGAATACCTTCTTCTCTCTCCCTCCCCTCATTCAGGTTAGATCCCTGGTTTGAGAATACCTTCTTCTCTCTCTCCCTCCCCTCATTCAGGTTAGATCTCTGGTTTGAGAATACCTTCTTCTCTCTCCCTCTCCTCATTCAGGTTAGATCTCTGGTTTGAGAATACCATCTCTCTCTCCCTCCCCTCATTCAGGTTAGATCTCTGGTTTGAGAATACCTTCTCTCTCTCCCTCCCCTCATTCAGGTTAGATCTCTGGTTTGAGAATACCTTCTTCTCTCTCCCTCCCCTCATTCAGGTTAGATCTCTGGTTTGAGAATACCTTCTTCTCTCTCTCCCTCCCCTCATTCAGGTTAGATCTCTGGTTTGAGAATACCTTCTTCTCTCTCCCTCCCCTCATTCATGTTAGATCTCTGGTTTGAGAATACCTTCTTCTCTCTCCCTCCCCTCATTCAGGTTAGATCTCTGGTTTGAGAATACCTTCTTCTCTCTCCCTCCCCTCATTCAGGTTAGATCTCTGGTTTGAGAATACCTTCTTCTCTCTCCCTCCCCTCATTCAGGTTAGATCTCTGGTTTGAGAATACCTTCTTCTCTCTCCCTCCCCTCATTCAGGTTAGATCTCTGGTTTGAGAATACCTTCTCTCTCTCCCTCACCTCATTCAGGTTAGATCTCTGGTTTGAGAATACCTTCTTCTCTCTCCCTCTCCTCATTCAGGTTAGATCTCTGGTTTGAGAATACCATCTCTCTCTCCCTCCCCTCATTCAGGTTAGATCTCTGGTTTGAGAATACCTTCTCTCTCTCCCTCCCCTCATTCAGGTTAGATCTCTGGTTTGAGAATACCTTCTTCTCTCTCCCTCCCCTCATTCAGGTTAGATCTCTGGTTTGAGAATACCTTCTTCTCTCTCTCCCTCCCCTCATTCAGGTTAGATCTCTGGTTTGAGAATACCTTCTTCTCTCTCCCTCCCCTCATTCATGTTAGATCTCTGGTTTGAGAATACCTTCTTCTCTCTCCCTCCCCTCATTCAGGTTAGATCTCTGGTTTGAGAATACCTTCTTCTCTCTCCCTCCCCTCATTCAGGTTAGATCTCTGGTTTGAGAATACCTTCTTCTCTCTCCCTCCCCTCATTCAGGTTAGATCTCTGGTTTGAGAATACCTTCTTCTCTCTCCCTCCCCTCATTCAGGTTAGATATCTGGTTTGAGAATACCTTCTTCTCTCTCCCTCCTCTCATTCACGTTACATCTCTGGTTTGAGAATACCTTCTTCTCTCTCCCTCTCATCATTCAGGTTAGATCTCTGGTTTGAGAATACCTTCTTCTCTCTCCCTCCCCTCATTCAGGTTAGATCTCTGGTTTGAGAATACCTTCTTCTCTCTCTCTCCCTCACCTCATTCAGGTTAGATCTCTGGTTTGAGAATACCTTCTTCTCTTTCCCTCCCCTCATTCAGGTTTGATATCTGGTTTGAGAATACCTTTTTCTCTCTCCCTCCCCTCATTCAGGTTAGATCTCTGGTTTGAGAATACCTTCTTCTCTCTCCCTCCCCTCATTCAGGTTAGATCTCTGGTTTGAGAATACCTCCTTCTCTCTCCCTCCCCTCATTCAGGTTAGATCTCTGGTTTGAGAATACCTCCTTCTCTCTCCCTCCCCTCATTCAGGTTAGATCTCTGGTTTGAGAATACCTTCTTCTCTCTCTCCCTCCCCTCATTCAGGTCAGATCTCTGGTTTGAGAATACCTTCTTCTCTCTCTCTCTCTCTCCCTCCTCTCATTCAGGTTAGATCTCTGGTTTCAGAAAACCTTCCTCCCTCTCCCTCCCCTCATTCAGGTTAGATCTCTGGTTTGAGAATACTTTCTTCTCTCTCCCTCCCCTCATTCAGGTTAGATCTCTGGTTTGAGAATACCTTCTTCTCTCTCGCTCCCCTCATTCAGTTTAGATCTCTGGTTTGAGAATACCTTCTTCTCTCTCTCTCCCTCCCCTCATTCAGGTGAGATCTCTGGTTTGAGAATACCTTCTTCTCTCTCTCCCTCTCCTCATTCAGGTTAGATCTCTGGTTTGAGAATACCTTCTTCTCTCCCTCCCCTCATTCAGGTTAGATCTCTGGTTTGAGAATACCTTCTTCTCTCTCCCTCCCCTCATTCAGGTTAGATCCCTGGTTTGAGAATACCTTCTTCTCTCTCTCCCTCCCCTCATTCAGGTTAGATCTCTGGTTTGAGAATACCTTCTTCTCTCTCCCTCTCCTCATTCAGGTTAGATCTCTGGTTTGAGAATACCATCTCTCTCTCCCTCCCCTCATTCAGGTTAGATCTCTGGTTTGAGAATACCTTCTCTCTCTCCCTCCCCTCATTCAGGTTAGATCTCTGGTTTGAGAATACCTTCTTCTCTCTCCCTCCCATCATTCAGGTTAGATCTCTGGTTTGAGAATACCTTCTTCTCTCTCTCCCTCCCCTCATTCAGGTTAGATCTCTGGTTTGAGAATACCTTCTTCTCTCTCCCTCCCCTCATTCAGGTTAGATCTCTGGTTTGAGAATACCTTCTTCTCTCTCTCTCCCTCCCCTCATTCAGGTTAGATCTCTGGTTTGAGAATACCTTCTTCTCTTTCCCTCCCCTCATTCAGGTTTGATATCTGGTTTGAGAATACCTTTTTCTCTCTCCCTCCCCTCATTCAGGTTAGATCTCTGGTTTGAGAATACCTTCTTCTCTCTCCCTCCCCTCATTCAGGTTTGATATCTGGTTTGAGAATACCTTTTTCTCTCTCCCTCCCCTCATTCAGGTTAGATCTCTGGTTTGAGAATACCTTGTTCTCTTTCCCTCCCCTCATTCAGGTTTGATATCTGGTTTGAGAATACCTTCTTCTCTCTCCCTCCCCTCATTCAGGTTAGATCTCTGGTTTGAGAATACCTTCTTCTCTTTCCCTCCCCTCATTCAGGTTAGATATCTGGTTTGAGAATACCTTCTTCTCTCTCCCTCTCATCATTCAGGTTAGATCTCTGGTTTGAGAATACCTTCTTCTCTCTCCCTCCCCTCATTCAGGTTAGATCTCTGGTTTGAGAATACCTTCTTCTCTCTCTCTCCCTCACCTCATTCAGGTTAGATCTCTGGTTTGAGAATACCTTCTTCTCTTTCCCTCCCCTCATTCAGGTTTGATATCTCGTTTGAGAATACCTTTTTCTCTCTCCCTCCCCTCATTCAGGTTAGATCTCTGGTTTGAGAATACCTTCTTCTCTCTCCCTCCCCTCATTCAGTTTAGATCTCTGGTTTGAGAATACCTTCTTCCCTCTCTCCCTCCCCTCATTCAGGTCAGATCTCTGGTTTGAGAATACCTTCTTCTCTCTCTCTCTCTCTCCCTCCTCTCATTCAGGTTAGATCTCTGGTTTCAGAAAACCTTCCTCCCTCTCCCTCCCCTCATTCAGGTTAGATCTCTGGTTTGAGAATACTTTCTTCTCTCTCCCTCCCCTCATTCAGGTTAGATCTCTGGTTTGAGAATACCTTCTTCTCTCTCGCTCCCCTCATTCAGTTTAGATCTCTGGTTTGAGAATACCTTCTTCTCTCTCTCTCCCTCCCCTCATTCAGGTTAGATCTCTGGTTTGAGAATACCTTCTTCTCTCTCCCTCTCCTCATTCAGGTTAGATCTCTGGTTTGAGAATACCTTCTTCTCTCTCCCTCCCCTCATTCAGGTTAGATCTCTGGTTTGAGAATACCTTCTTCTCTCTCCCTCCCCTCATTCAGGTTAGATCTCTGGTTTGAGAATACCTTCTTCTCTCTCCCTCCCCTCATTCAGGTTAGATCCCTGGTTTGAGAATACCTTCTTCTCTCTCTCCCTCCCCTCATTCAGGTTAGATCTCTGGTTTGAGAATACCTTCTTCTCTCTCCCTCCCCTCATTCAGGTTAGATCTCTGGTTTGAGAATACCTTCTTCTCTCTCCCTCCCCTCATTCAGGTTAGATCTCTGGTTTGAGAATACCTTCTTCTCTTTCCCTCCCCTCATTCAGGTTTGATATCTGGTTTGAGAATACCTTTTTCTCTCTCCCTCCCCTCATTCAGGTTAGATCTCTGATTTGAGAATACCTTCTTCTCTTTCCCTCCCCTCATTCAGGTTAGATATCTGGTTTGAGAATACCTTCTTCTCTCTCCCTCCTCTCATTCACGTTACATCTCTGGTTTGAGAATACCTTCTTCTCTCTCCCTCACCTCATTCAGGTTAGATCTCTGGTTTGAGAATACCTTTTTCTCTCTCCCTCCCCTCATTCAGGTTAGATCTCTGGTTTGAGAATACCTTCTTCTCTCTCCCTCCCCTCATTCAGGTTTGATATCTGGTTTGAGAATACCTTTTTCTCTCTCCCTCCCCTCATTCAGGTTAGATCTCTGGTTTGAGAATACCTTCTTCTCTCTCTCTCCCTCACCTCATTCAGGTTAGATCTCTGGTTTGAGAATACCTTTTTCTCTCTCCCTCCCCTCATTCAGGTTAGATCTCTGGTTTGAGAATACCTTTTTCTCTCTCCCTCCCCTCATTCAGGTTAGATCTCTGGTTTGAGAATACCTTCTTCTCTTTCCCTCCCCTCATTCAGGTTTGATATCTGGTTTGAGAATACCTTTTTCTCTCTCCCTCCCCTCATTCAGGTTAGATCTCTGGTTTGAGAATACCTTCTTCTCTCTCCCTCCCCTCATTCAGGTTAGATCTCTGGTTTGAGAATACCTTCTTCTCTCTCTCCCTCCCCTCATTCAGGTCAGATCTCTGGTTTGAGAATACCTTCTTCTCTCTCTCTCTCTCTCCCTCCTCTCATTCAGGTTAGATCTCTGGTTTCAGAAAACCTTCCTCCCTCTCCCTCCCCTCATTCAGGTTAGATCTCTGGTTTGAGAATACTTTCTTCTCTCTCCCTCCCCTCATTCAGGTTAGATCTCTGGTTTGAGAATACCTTCTTCTCTCTCGCTCCCCTCATTCAGTTTAGATCTCTGGTTTGAGAATACCTTCTTCTCTCTCTCTCCCTCCCCTCATTCAGGTTAGATCTCTGGTTTGAGAATACCTTCTTCTCTCTCTCCCTCTCCTCATTCAGGTTAGATCTCTGGTTTGAGAATACCTTCTTCTCTCCCTCCCCTCATTCAGGTTAGATCTCTGGTTTGAGAATACCTTCTTCTCTCTCCCTCCCCTCATTCAGGTTAGATCTCTGGTTTGAGAATACCTTCTTCTCTCTCCCTCCCCTCATTCAGGTTAGATCTCTGGTTTGAGAATACCATCTCTCTCTCCCTCCCCTCATTCAGGTTAGATCTCTGGTTTGAGAATACCTTCTCTCTCTCCCTCCCCTCATTCAGGTTAGATCTCTGGTTTGAGAATACCTTCTTCTCTCTCCCTCCCCTCATTCAGGTTAGATCTCTGGTTTGAGAATACCTTCTTCTCTCTCTCCCTCCCCTCATTCAGGTTAGATCTCTGGTTTGAGAATACCTTCTTCTCTCTCCCTCTTCTCATTCATGTTAGATCTCTGGTTTGAGAATACCTTCTTCTCTCTCTCCCTCCCCTCATTCAGGTTAGATCTCTGGTTTGAGAATACCTTCTTCTCTCTCCCTCCCCTCATTCAGGTTAGATCTCTGGTTTGAGAATACCTTCTTCTCTCCCCCTCCCCTCATTCAGGTTAGATCTCTGGTTTGAGAATACCTTCTTCTCTCTCCCTCCCCTCATTCAGGTTAGATCTCTGGTTTGAGAATACCTTCTTCTCTCTCCCTCCCCTCATTCAGGTTAGATCTCTGGTTTGAGAATACCTTCTTCTCTCCCCCTCCCCTCATTCAGGTTAGATCTCTGGTTTGAGAATACCTTCTTCTCTCTCCCTCCCCTCATTCAGGTTAGATCTCTGGTTTGAGAATACCTTCTTCTCTCTCCCTCCCCTCATTCAGGTTAGATCTCTGGTTTGAGAATACCTTCTTCTCTCTCGCTCCCCCCATTCAGTTTAGATCTCTGGTTTGAGAATACCTTCTTCTCTTTCCCTCCCCTCATTCAGGTTAGATGTCTGGTTTGAGAATACCTTCTTCTCTCTCCCTCCCCTCATTCACGTTACATCTCTGGTTTGAGAATACCTTCTACTCTCTCCCTCTCATCATTCAGGTTAGATCTCTGGTTTGAGAATACCTTCTTCTCTCTCCCTCCTCTCATTCACGTTACATCTCTGGTTTGAGAATACCTTCTACTCTCTCCCTCTCATCATTCAGGTTAGATCTCTGGTTTGAGAATACCTTCTTCTCTCTCCCTCCTCTCATTCACGTTACATCTCTGGTTTGAGAATACCTTCTTCTCTCTCCCTCTCATCATTCAGGTTAGATCTCTGGTTTGAGAATACCTTCTTCTCTCTCTCTCCCTCCCCTCATTCAGGTTAGATGTCTGGTTTGAGAATACCTTCTTCTCTCTCTCCCTCCCCTCATTCAGGTTAGATCTCTGGTTTGAGAATACCTTCTTCTCTCTCCCTCTCATCATTCAGGTTAGATCTCTGGTTTGAGAATACCTTCTTCTCTCTCCCTCCCCTCATTCAGGTTAGATCTCTGGTTTGAGAATACCTTCTTCTCTCTCTCTCCCTCCCCTCATTCAGGTTAGATCTCTGGTTTGAGAATACCTTCTTCTCTTTCCCTCCCCTCATTCAGGTTTGATATCTGGTTTGAGAATACCTTTTTCTCTCTCCCTCCCCTCATTCAGGTTAGATCTCTGGTTTGAGAATACCTTCTTCTCTCTCCCTCCACTCATTCAGGTTTGATATCTGGTTTGAGAATACCTTTTTCTCTCTCCCTCCCCTCATTCAGGTTAGATCTCTGGTTTGAGAATACCTTCTTCTCTCTCTCTCCCTCACCTCATTCAGGTTAGATCTCTGGTTTGAGAATACCTTCTTCTCTTTCCCTCCCCTCATTCAGGTTAGATATCTGGTTTGAGAATACCTTCTTCTCTCTCCCTCCTCTCATTCACGTTACATCTCTGGTTTGAGAATACCTTCTTCTCTCTCCCTCTCATCATTCAGGTTAGATCTCTGGTTTGAGAATACCTTCTTCTCTCTCCCTCCCCTCATTCAGGTTAGATCTCTGGTTTGAGAATACCTTCTTCTCTCTCTCTCCCTCACCTCATTCAGGTTAGATCTCTGGTTTGAGAATACCTTCTTCTCTTTCCCTCCCCTCATTCAGGTTTGATATCTGGTTTGAGAATACCTTTTTCTCTCTCTCTCCCCTCATTCAGGTTAGATCTCTGGTTTGAGAATACTTTCTTCTCTCTCCCTCCCCTCATTCAGTTTAGATCTCTGGTTTGAGAATACCTTCTTCCCTCTCTCCCTCCCCTCATTCAGGTCAGATCTCTGGTTTGAGAATACCTTCTTCTCTCTCTCTCTCTCTCCCTCCTCTCATTCAGGTTAGATCTCTGGTTTCAGAAAACCTTCCTCCCTCTCCCTCCCCTCATTCAGGTTAGATCTCTGGTTTGAGAATACTTTCTTCTCTCTCCCTCCCCTCATTCAGGTTAGATCTCTGGTTTGAGAATACCTTCTTCTCTCTCGCTCCCCCCATTCAGTTTAGATCTCTGGTTTGAGAATACCTTCTTCTCTTTCCCTCCCCTCATTCAGGTTAGATGTCTGGTTTGAGAATACCTTCTTCTCTCTCCCTCCCCTCATTCAGGTTAGATCTCTGGTTTGAGAATACCTTCTTCTCTCTCCCTCCTCTCATTCACGTTACATCTCTGGTTTGAGAATACCTTCTTCTCTCTCCCTCTCATCATTCAGGTTAGATCTCTGGTTTGAGAATACCTTCTTCTCTCTCCCTCCTCTCATTCACGTTACATCTCTGGTTTGAGAATACCTTCTTCTCTCTCCCTCTCATCATTCAGGTTAGATCTCTGGTTTGAGAATACCTTCTTCTCTCTCCCTCTCATCATTCAGGTTAGATCTCTGGTTTGAGAATACCTTCTTCTCTCTCCCTCCCCTCATTCAGGTTAGATCTCTGGTTTGAGAATACCTTCTTCTCTCTCTCTCCCTCCCCTCATTCAGGTTAGATCTCTGGTTTGAGAATACCTTCTTCTCTTTCCCTCCCCTCATTCAGGTTTGATATCTGGTTTGAGAATACCTTTTTCTCTCTCCCTCCCCTCATTCAGGTTAGATCTCTGGTTTGAGAATACCTTCTTCTCTCTCCCTCCCCTCATTCAGGTTTGATATCTGGTTTGAGAATACCTTTTTCTCTCTCCCTCCCCTCATTCAGGTTAGATCTCTGGTTTGAGAATACCTTCTTCTCTTTCCCTCCCCTCATTCAGGTTTGATATCTGGTTTGAGAATACCTTTTTCTCTCTCCCTCCCCTCATTCAGGTTAGATCTCTGGTTTGAGAATACCTTCTTCTCTTTCCCTCCCCTTATTCAGGTTAGATATCTGGTTTGAGAATACCTTCTTCTCTCTCCCTCCTCTCATTCACGTTACATCTCTGGTTTGAGAATACCTTCTTCTCTCTCCCTCTCATCATTCAGGTTAGATCTCTGGTTTGAGAATACCTTCTTCTCTCTCCCTCCCCTCATTCAGGTTAGATCTCTGGTTTGAGAATACCTTCTTCTCTCTCTCTCCCTCACCTCATTCAGGTTAGATCTCTGGTTTGAGAATACCTTCTTCTCTTTCCCTCCCCTCATTCAGGTTTGATATCTGGTTTGAGAATACCTTTTTCTCTCTCTCCCCCCTCATTCAGGTTAGATCTCTGGTTTGAGAATACCTTCTTCTCTCTCCCTCCCCTCATTCAGTTTAGATCTCTGGTTTGAGAATACCTTCTTCCCTCTCTCCCTCCCCTCATTCAGGTCAGATCTCTGGTTTGAGAATACCTTCTTCTCTCTCTCTCTCTCTCCCTCCTCTCATTCAGGTTAGATCTCTGGTTTCAGAAAACCTTCCTCCCTCTCCCTCCCCTCATTCAGGTTAGATCTCTGGTTTGAGAATACTTTCTTTTCTCTCCCTCCCCTCATTCAGGTTAGATCTCTGGTTTGAGAATACCTTCTTCTCTCTCGCTCCCCTCATTCAGTTTAGATCTCTGGTTTGAGAATACCTTCTTCTCTCTCTCTCCCTCCCCTCATTCAGGTTAGATCTCTGGTTTGAGAATACCTTCTTCTCTCTCCCTCTCCTCATTCAGGTTAGATCTCTGGTTTGAGAATACCTTCTTCTCTCTCCCTCCCCTCATTCAGGTTAGATCTCTGGTTTGAGAATACCTTCTTCTCTCTCCCTCCCCTCTTTCAGGTTAGATCTCTGGTTTGAGAATACCTTCTTCTCTCTCCCTCCCCTCATTCAGGTTAGATCCCTGGTTTGAGAATACCTTCTTCTCTCTCTCCCTCCCCTCATTCAGGTTAGATCTCTGGTTTGAGAATACCTTCTTCTCTCTCCCTCTCCTCATTCAGGTTAGATCTCTGGTTTGAGAATACCATCTCTCTCTCCCTCCCCTCATTCAGGTTAGATCTCTGGTTTGAGAATACCTTCTCTCTCTCCCTCCCCTCATTCAGGTTAGATCTCTGGTTTGAGAATACCTTCTTCTCTCTCCCTCCCCTCATTCAGGTTAGATCTCTGGTTTGAGAATACCTTCTTCTCTCTCTCCCTCCCCTCATTCAGGTTAGATTTCTGGTTTGAGAATACCTTCTTCTCTCTCCCTCCCCTCATTCATGTTAGATCTCTGGTTTGAGAATACCTTCTTCTCTCTCTCCCTCCCCTCATTCAGGTTAGATCTCTGGTTTGAGAATACCTTCTTCTCTCTCCCTCCCCTCTTTCAGGTTAGATCTCTGGTTTGAGAATACCTTCTTCTCTCTCCCTCCCCTCATTCAGGTTAGATCTCTGGTTTGAGAATACCTTCTTCTCTCTCCCTCCCCTCATTCAGGTTAGATCTCTGGTTTGAGAATACCTTCTTCTCTTTCCCTCCCCTCATTCAGGTTTGATATCTGGTTTGAGAATACCTTTTTCTCTCTCCCTCCCCTCATTCAGGTTAGATCTCTGGTTTGAGAATACCTTCTTCTCTCTCCCTCCCCTCATTCAGGTTAGATATCTGGTTTGAGAATACCTTCTTCTCTCTCCCTCCTCTCATTCACGTTACATCTCTGGTTTGAGAATACCTTCTTCTCTCTCCCTGTCATCATTCAGGTTAGATCTCTGGTTTGAGAATACCTTCTTCTCTCTCCCTCCCCTCATTCAGGTTAGATCTCTGGTTTGAGAATACCTTCTTCTCTCTCTCTCCCTCACCTCATTCAGGTTAGATCTCTGGTTTGAGAATACCTTCTTCTCTTTCCCTACTCTCATTCAGGTTTGATATCTGGTTTGAGAATACCTTTTTCTCTCTCCCTCCCCTCATTCAGGTTAGATCTCTGGTTTGAGAATACCTTCTTCTCTCTCCCTCCCCTCATTCAGGTTAGATCTCTGGTTTGAGAATACCTTCTTCTCTCTCTCCCTCCCCTCATTCAGGTCAGATCTCTGGTTTGAGAATACCTTCTTCTCTCTCTCTCTCTCTCCCTCCTCTCATTCAGGTTAGATCTCTGGTTTCAGAAAACCTTCCTCCCTCTCCCTCCCCTCATTCAGGTTAGATCTCTGGTTTGAGAATACTTTCTTCTCTCTCCCTCCCCTCATTCAGGTTAGATCTCTGGTTTGAGAATACCTTCTTCTCTCTCGCTCCCCTCATTCAGTTTAGATCTCTGGTTTGAGAATACCTTCTTCTCTCTCTCTCCCTCCCCTCATTCAGGTTAGATCTCTGGTTTGAGAATACCTTCTTCTCTCTCTCCCTCTCCTCATTCAGGTTAGATCTCTGGTTTGAGAATACCTTCTTCTGTCTCCCTCCCCTCATTCAGGTTAGATCTCTGGTTTGAGAATACCTTCTTCTCTCTCCCTCCCCTCATTCAGGTTAGATCTCTGGTTTGAGAATACCTTCTTCTCTCTCCCTCCCCTCATTCAGGTTAGATCCCTGGTTTGAGAATACCTTCTTCTCTCTCTCCCTCCCCTCATTCAGGTTAGATCTCTGGTTTGAGAATACCTTCTTCTCTCTCCCTCTCCTCATTCAGGTTAGATCTCTGGTTTGAGAATACCATCTCTCTCTCCCTCCCCTCATTCAGGTTAGATCTCTGGTTTGAGAATACCTTCTCTCTCTCCCTCCCCTCATTCAGGTTAGATCTCTGGTTTGAGAATACCTTCTTCTCTCTCCCTCCCCTCATTCAGGTTAGATCTCTGGTTTGAGAATACCTTCTTCTCTCTCTCCCTCCCCTCATTCAGGTTAGATCTCTGGTTTGAGAATACCTTCTTCTCTCTCCCTCTCCTCATTCATGTTAGATCTCTGGTTTGAGAATACCTTCTTCTCTCTCTCCCTCCCCTCATTCAGGTTAGATCTCTGGTTTGAGAATACCTTCTTCTCTCTCCCTCCCCTCATTCAGGTTAGATCTCTGGTTTGAGAATACCTTCTTCTCTCTCCCTCCCCTCATTCAGGTTAGATCTCTGGTTTGAGAATACCTTCTTCTCTCTCCCTCCCCTCATTCAGGTTAGATCTCTGGTTTGAGAATACCTTCTTCTCTCTCCCTCCCCTCATTCAGGTTAGATCTCTGGTTTGAGAATACCTTCTTCTCTCTCCCTCCCCTCATTCAGGTTAGATCTCTGGTTTGAGAATACCTTCTTCTCTCTCCCTCCCCTCATTCAGGTTAGATCTCTGGTTTGAGAATACCTTCTTCTCTCTCGCTCCCCCCATTCAGTTTAGATCTCCGGTTTGAGAATACTTTCTTCTCTCTCCCTCTCCTCATTCAGGTTAGATCTCTGGTTTGAGAATACCTTCTTCTCTCTCGCTCCCCTCATTCAGTTTAGATCTCTGGTTTGAGAATACCTTCTTCTCTCTCCCTCCCCTCATTCAGGTTAGATCTCTGGTTTGAGAATACCTTCTTCTCTCCCTCCCTCCCCTCATTCAGGTGAGATCTCTGGTTTGAGAATACCTTCTTCTCTCTCCCTCCCCTCATTCAGGTTAGATGTCTGGTTTGAGAATACCTTCTCTCTCTCCCTCCCATCATTCAGGTTAGATCTCTGGTTTGAGAATACCTTCTTCTCTCTCCCTCCCCTCATTCAGGTTAGATCTCTGGTTTGAGAATACCTTCTTCTCTCTCCCTCTCCTCATTCAGGTTAGATCTCTGGTTTGAGAATACCTTCTTCTCTTTCACTCCCCTCATTCAGGTTAGATATCTGGTTTGAGAATACCTTCGTCTCTCTCCCTCTCCTCATTCAGGTTAGATCTCTGGTTTGAGAATACCTTCTTCTCTCTCCCTCTCCTCATTCAGGTTAGATCTCTGGTTTGAGAATACTTTCTTCTCTCTCCCTCTCCTCATTCAGGTTAGATCTCTGGTTTGAGAATACCTTCTTCTCTCTCCCTCCCCTCATTCAGGTTAGATCCCTGGTTTGAGAATACCTTCTTCTCTCTCTCCCTCCCCTCATTCAGGTTAGATCTCTGGTTTGAGAATACCTTCTTCTCTCTCCCTCTCCTCATTCAGGTTAGATCTCTGGTTTGAGAATACCATCTCTCTCTCCCTCCCCTCATTCAGGTTAGATCTCTGGTTTGAGAATACCTTCTCTCTCTCCCTCCCCTCATTCAGGTTAGATCTCTGGTTTGAGAATACCTTCTTCTCTCTCCCTCCCCTCATTCAGGTTAGATCTCTGGTTTGAGAATACCTTCTTCTCTCTCTCCCTCCCCTCATTCAGGTTAGATCTCTGGTTTGAGAATACCTTCTTCTCTCTCCCTCCCCTCATTCATGTTAGATCTCTGGTTTGAGAATACCTTCTTCTCTCTCCCTCCCCTCATTCAGGTTAGATCTCTGGTTTGAGAATACCTTCTTCTCTCTCCCTCCCCTCATTCAGGTTAGATCTCTGGTTTGAGAATACCTTCTTCTCTCTCCCTCCCCTCATTCAGGTTAGATCTCTGGTTTGAGAATACCTTCTTCTCTCTCCCTCCCCTCATTCAGGTTAGATCTCTGGTTTGAGAATACCTTCTTCTCTCTCCCTCCCCTCATTCAGGTTAGATCTCTGGTTTGAGAATACCTTCTTCTCTTTCCCTCCCCTCATTCAGGTTTGATATCTGGTTTGAGAATACCTTTTTCTCTCTCCCTCCCCTCATTCAGGTTAGATCTCTGATTTGAGAATACCTTCTTCTCTTTCCCTCCCCTCATTCAGGTTAGATATCTGGTTTGAGAATACCTTCTCTCTCTCCCTCACCTCATTCAGGTTAGATCTCTGGTTTGAGAATACCTTCTTCTCTTTCCCTCCCCTCATTCAGGTTTGATATCTGGTTTGAGAATACCTTTTTCTCTCTCCCTCCCCTCATTCAGGTTAGATCTCTGGTTTGAGAATACCTTCTTCTCTCTCCCTCCCCTCATTCAGGTTAGATCTCTGGTTTGAGAATACCTTCTTCTCTCTCTCCCTCCCCTCATTCAGGTCAGATCTCTGGTTTGAGAATACCTTCTTCTCTCTCTCTCTCTCTCCCTCCTCTCATTCAGGTTAGATCTCTGGTTTCAGAAAACCTTCCTCCCTCTCCCTCCCCTCATTCAGGTTAGATCTCTGGTTTGAGAATACTTTCTTCTCTCTCCCTCCCCTCATTCAGGTTAGATCTCTGGTTTGAGAATACCTTCTTCTCTCTCGCTCCCCTCATTCAGTTTAGATCTCTGGTTTGAGAATACCTTCTTCTCTCTCTCTCCCTCCCCTCATTCAGGTTAGATCTCTGGTTTGAGAATACCTTCTTCTCTCTCTCCCTCTCCTCATTCAGGTTAGATCTCTGGTTTGAGAATACCTTCTTCTCTCCCTCCCCTCATTCAGGTTAGATCTCTGGTTTGAGAATACCTTCTTCTCTCTCCCTCCCCTCATTCAGGTTAGATCTCTGGTTTGAGAATACCTTCTTCTCTCTCCCTCCCCTCATTCAGGTTAGATCCCTGGTTTGAGAATACCTTCTTCTCTCTCTCCCTCCCCTCATTCAGGTTAGATCTCTGGTTTGAGAATACCTTCTTCTCTCTCCCTCTCCTCATTCAGGTTAGATCTCTGGTTTGAGAATACCATCTCTCTCTCCCTCCCCTCATTCAGGTTAGATCTCTGGTTTGAGAATACCTTCTCTCTCTCCCTCCCCTCATTCAGGTTAGATCTCTGGTTTGAGAATACCTTCTTCTCTCTCCCTCCCCTCATTCAGGTTAGATCTCTGGTTTGAGAATACCTTCTTCTCTCTCTCCCTCCCCTCATTCAGGTTAGATCTCTGGTTTGAGAATACCTTCTTCTCTCTCCCTCTTCTCATTCATGTTAGATCTCTGGTTTGAGAATACCTTCTTCTCTCTCTCCCTCCCCTCATTCAGGTTAGATCTCTGGTTTGAGAATACCTTCTTCTCTCTCCCTCCCCTCATTCAGGTTAGATCTCTGGTTTGAGAATACCTTCTTCTCTCTCCCTCCCCTCATTCAGGTTAGATCTCTGGTTTGAGAATACCTTCTTCTCTCTCCCTCCCCTCATTCAGGTTAGATCTCTGGTTTGAGAATACCTTCTTCTCTCCCCCTCCCCTCATTCAGGTTAGATCTCTGGTTTGAGAATACCTTCTTCTCTCTCCCTCCCCTCATTCAGGTTAGATCTCTGGTTTGAGAATACCTTCTTCTCTCTCCCTCCCCTCATTCAGGTTAGATCTCTGGTTTGAGAATACCTTCTTCTCTCTCGCTCCCCCCATTCAGTTTAGATCTCTGGTTTGAGAATACCTTCTTCTCTTTCCCTCCCCTCATTCAGGTTAGATCTCTGGTTTGAGAATACCTTCTTCTCTCTCCCTCCTCTCATTCACGTTACATCTCTGGTTTGAGAATACCTTCTACTCTCTCCCTCTCATCATTCAGGTTAGATCTCTGGTTTGAGAATACCTTCTTCTCTCTCCCTCCTCTCATTCACGTTACATCTCTGGTTTGAGAATACCTTCTTCTCTCTCCCTCTCATCATTCAGGTTAGATCTCTGGTTTGAGAATACCTTCTTCTCTCTCCCTCTCATCATTCAGGTTAGATCTCTGGTTTGAGAATACCTTCTTCTCTCTCCCTCCCCTCATTCAGGTTAGATCTCTGGTTTGAGAATACCTTCTTCTCTCTCTCTCCCTCCCCTCATTCAGGTTAGATCTCTGGTTTGAGAATACCTTCTTCTCTTTCCCTCCCCTCATTCAGGTTTGATATCTGGTTTGAGAATACCTTTTTCTCTCTCCCTCCCCTCATTCAGGTTAGATCTCTGGTTTGAGAATACCTTCTTCTCTCTCCCTCCACTCATTCAGGTTTGATATCTGGTTTGAGAATACCTTTTTCTCTCTCCCTCCCCTCATTCAGGTTTGATATCTGGTTTGAGAATACCTTCTTCTCTCTCCCTCCCCTCATTCAGGTTAGATCTCTGGTTTGAGAATACCTTCTTCTCTCTCTCTCCCTCCCCTCATTCAGGTTTGATATCTGGTTTGAGAATACCTTTTTCTCTCTCCCTCCCCTCATTCAGGTTAGATCTCTGGTTTGAGAATACCTTCTCTCTCCCTCCCCTCATTCAGTTTAGATCTCTGGTTTGAGAATACCTTCTTCTCTTTCCCTCCCCTCATTCAGGTTTGATATCTGGTTTGAGAATACCTTTTTCTCTCTCTCTCCCCTCATTCAGGTTAGATCTCTGGTTTGAGAATACTTTCTTCTCTCTCCCTCCCCTCATTCAGTTTAGATCTCTGGTTTGAGAATACCTTCTTCTCTTTCCCTCCCCTCATTCAGGTTTGATATCTGGTTTGAGAATACCTTTTTCTCTCTCTCTCCCCTCATTCAGGTTAGATCTCTGGTTTGAGAATACTTTCTTCTCTCTCCCTCCCCTCATTCAGTTTAGATCTCTGGTTTGAGAATACCTTCTTCTCTTTCCCTCCCCTCATTCAGGTTTGATATCTGGTTTGAGAATACCTTTTTCTCTCTCTCTCCCCTCATTCAGGTTAGATCTCTGGTTTGAGAATACTTTCTTCTCTCTCCCTCCCCTCATTCAGTTTAGATCTCTGGTTTGAGAATACCTTCTTCTCTTTCCCTCCCCTCATTCAGGTTTGATATCTGGTTTGAGAATACCTTTTTCTCTCTCTCTCCCCTCATTCAGGTTAGATCTCTGGTTTGAGAATACTTTCTTCTCTCTCCCTCCCCTCATTCAGTTTAGATCTCTGGTTTGAGAATACCTTCTTCCCTCTCTCCCTCCCCTCATTCAGGTCAGATCTCTGGTTTGAGAATACCTTCTTCTCTCTCTCTCTCTCTCCCTCCTCTCATTCAGGTTAGATCTCTGGTTTCAGAAAACCTTCCTCCCTCTCCCTCCCCTCATTCAGGTTAGATCTCTGGTTTGAGAATACTTTCTTCTCTCTCCCTCCCCTCATTCAGGTTAGATCTCTGGTTTGAGAATACCTTCTTCTCTCTCGCTCCCCCCATTCAGTTTAGATCTCTGGTTTGAGAATACCTTCTTCTCTTTCCCTCCCCTCATTCAGGTTAGATGTCTGGTTTGAGAATACCTTCTTCTCTCTCCCTCCTCTCATTCACGTTACATCTCTGGTTTGAGAATACCTTCTTCTCTCTCCCTCCCCTCATTCAGGTTAGATCTCTGGTTTGAGAATACCTTCTTCTCTCTCCCTCCCCTCATTCAGGTTAGATCTCTGGTTTGAGAATACCTTCTTCTCTCTCCCTCTCCTCATTCAGGTTAGATCTCTGGTTTGAGAATACCTTCTTCTCTCTCCCTCTCATCATTCAGGTTAGATCTCTGGTTTGAGAATACCTTCTTCTCTCTCCCTCCTCTCATTCACGTTACATCTCTGGTTTGAGAATACCTTCTTCTCTCTCCCTCTCATCATTCAGGTTAGATCTCTGGTTTGAGAATACCTTCTTCTCTCTCGCTCCCCCCATTCAGTTTAGATCTCTGGTTTGAGAATACCTCCTTCTCTTTCCCTCCCCTCATTCAGGTTAGATCTCTGGTTTGAGAATACCTTCTTCTCTTTCCCTCCCCTCATTCAGGTTAGATATCTGGTTTGAGAATACCTTTTTCTCTCTCCCTCCTCTCATTCACGTTACATCTCTGGTTTGAGAATACCTTCTTCTCTCTCGCTCCCCCCATTCAGTTTAGATCTCTGGTTTGAGAATACCTTCTTCTCTTTCCCTCCCCTCATTCAGGTTAGATGTCTGGTTTGAGAATACCTTCTTCTCTCTCCCTCCTCTCATTCACGTTACATCTCTGGTTTGAGAATACCTTCTTCTCTCTCTCCCTCCCCTCATTCAGGTTTGATATCTGGTTTGAGAATACCTTTTTCTCTCTCCCTCCCCTCATTCAGGTTAGATCTCTGGTTTGAGAATACCTTCTTCTCTTTCCCTCCCCTCATTCAGGTTTGATATCTGGTTTGAGAATACCTTTTTCTCTCTCCCTCCCCTCATTCAGGTTAGATCTCTGGTTTGAGAATACCTTCTTCTCTCTCCCTCCCCTCATTCAGGTTTGATATCTGGTTTGAGAATACCTTTTTCTCTCTCCCTCCCCTCATTCAGGTTACATCTCTGGTTTGAGAATACCTTCTTCTCTTTCCCTCCCCTCATTCAGGTTTGATATCTGGTTTGAGAATACCTTTTTCTCTCTCCCTCCCCTCATTCAGGTTAGATCTCTGGTTTGAGAATACCTTCTTCTCTTTCCCTCCCCTTATTCAGGTTAGATATCTGGTTTGAGAATACCTTCTTCTCTCTCCCTCCTCTCATTCACGTTACATCTCTGGTTTGAGAATACCTTCTTCTCTCTCCCTCTCATCATTCAGGTTAGATCTCTGGTTTGAGAATACCTTCTTCTCTCTCCCTCCCCTCATTCAGGTTAGATCTCTGGTTTGAGAATACCTTCTTCTCTCTCTCTCCCTCACCTCATTCAGGTTAGATCTCTGGTTTGAGAATACCTTCTTCTCTCTCCCTCCCCTCATTCAGGTTAGATCTCTGGTTTGAGAATACCTTCTTCTCTCTCCCTCCCCTCATTCAGGTTAGATCTCTGGTTTGAGAATACCTTCTTCTCTCTCCCTCCCCTCATTCAGTTTAGATCTCTGGTTTGAGAATACCTTCTTCCCTCTCTCCCTCCCCTCATTCAGGTCAGATCTCTGGTTTGAGAATACCTTCTTCTCTCTCTCTCTCTCTCCCTCCTCTCATTCAGGTTAGATCTCTGGTTTCAGAAAACCTTCCTCCCTCTCCCTCCCCTCATTCAGGTTAGATCTCTGGTTTGAGAATACTTTCTTTTCTCTCCCTCCCCTCATTCAGGTTAGATCTCTGGTTTGAGAATACCTTCTTCTCTCTCGCTCCCCTCATTCAGTTTAGATCTCTGGTTTGAGAATACCTTCTTCTCTCTCTCTCCCTCCCCTCATTCAGGTTAGATCTCTGGTTTGAGAATACCTTCTTCTCTCTCCCTCTCCTCATTCAGGTTAGATCTCTGGTTTGAGAATACCTTCTTCTCTCTCCCTCCCCTCATTCAGGTTAGATCTCTGGTTTGAGAATACCTTCTTCTCTCTCCCTCCCCTCTTTCAGGTTAGATCTCTGGTTTGAGAATACCTTCTTCTCTCTCCCTCCCCTCATTCAGGTTAGATCCCTGGTTTGAGAATACCTTCTTCTCTCTCTCCCTCCCCTCATTCAGGTTAGATATCTGGTTTGAGAATACCTTTTTCTCTCTCCCTCCCCTCATTCAGGTTAGATCTCTGGTTTGAGAATACCTTCTTCTCTCTCCCTCCCCTCATTCAGGTTTGATATCTGGTTTGAGAATACCTTTTTCTCTCTCCCTCCCCTCATTCAGGTTAGATCTCTGGTTTGAGAATACCTTCTTCTCTCTCCCTCCCCTCATTCAGGTTTGATATCTGGTTTGAGAATACCTTTTTCTCTCTCCCTCCCCTCATTCAGGTTAGATTTCTGGTTTGAGAATACCTTCTTCTCTCTCCCTCCCCTCATTCATGTTAGATCTCTGGTTTGAGAATACCTTCTTCTCTCTCTCCCTCCCCTCATTCAGGTTAGATCTCTGGTTTGAGAATACCTTCTTCTCTCTCCCTCCCCTCATTCAGGTTAGATCTCTGGTTTGAGAATACCTTCTTCTCTCTCCCTCCCCTCATTCAGGTTAGATCTCTGGTTTGAGAATACCTTCTTCTCTCTCCCTCCCCTCATTCAGGTTAGATCTCTGGTTTGAGAATACCTTCTTCTCTCTCCCTCCCCTCATTCAGGTTAGATCTCTGGTTTGAGAATACCTTCTTCTCTCTCCCTCCCCTCATTCAGGTTTGATATCTGGTTTGAGAATACCTTTTTCTCTCTCCCTCCCCTCATTCAGGTTAGATCTCTGATTTGAGAATACCTTCTTCTCTTTCCCTCCCCTCATTCAGGTTAGATATCTGGTTTGAGAATACCTTCTTCTCTCTCCCTCCTCTCATTCAGGTTAGATCTCTGATTTGAGAATACCTTCTTCTCTTTCCCTCCCCTCATTCAGGTTAGATATCTGGTTTGAGAATACCTTCTTCTCTCTCCCTCCCCTCATTCAGGTTAGATATCTGGTTTGAGAATACCTTCTTCTCTCTCCCTCCCCTCATTCAGGTTAGATCTCTGATTTGAGAATACCTTCTTCTCTTTCCCTCCCCTCATTCAGGTTAGATATCTGGTTTGAGAATACCTTCTTCTCTCTCCCTCCCCTCATTCAGGTTAGATATCTGGTTTGAGAATACCTTCTTCTCTCTCCCTCCCCTCATTCAGGTTTGATATCTGGTTTGAGAATACCTTTTTCTCTCTCCCTCCCCTCATTCAGGTTAGATATCTGGTTTGAGAATACCTTCTTCTCTTTCCCTCCCCTCATTCAGGTTAGATCTCTGGTTTGAGAATACCTTCTTCTCTCTCCCTCCCCTCATTCAGGTTAGATCTCTGGTTTGAGAATACCTTCTTCTCTCTCCCTCCCCTCATTCAGGTTAGATCTCTGGTTTGAGAATACCTTCTTCTCTCTCCCTCCCCTCATTCAGGTTTGATATCTGGTTTGAGAATACCTTTTTCTCTCTCCCTCCCCTCATTCAGGTTAGATATCTGGTTTGAGAATACCTTCTTCTCTCTCCCTCCCCTCATTCAGGTTAGATATCTGGTTTGAGAATACCTTCTTCTCTCTCCCTCCCCTCATTCAGGTTTGATATCTGGTTTGAGAATACCTTCTTCTCTCTCCCTCCCCTCATTCAGGTTAGATATCTGGTTTGAGAATACCTTCTTCTCTCTCCCTCCCCTCATTCAGGTTAGATATCTGGTTTGAGAATACCTTCTTCTCTCTCCCTCCCCTCATTCAGGTTAGATCTCTGGTTTGAGAATACCTTCTTCTCTCTCCCTCCCCTCATTCAGGTTAGATCTCTGGTTTGAGAATACCTTCTTCTCTCTCCCTCCCCTCATTCAGGTTAGATCTCTGGTTTGAGAATACCTTCTTCTCTCTCCCTCCCCTCATTCAGGTTTGATATCTGGTTTGAGAATACCTTTTTCTCTCTCCCTCCCCTCATTCAGGTTAGATCTCTGGTTTGAGAATACCTTCTTCTCTCTCCCTCCCCTCATTCAGGTTTGATATCTGGTTTGAGAATACCTTCTTCTCTCTCCCTCCCCTCATTCAGGTTAGATCTCTGGTTTGAGAATACCTTCTTCTCTCTCCCTCCCCTCATTCAGGTTTGATATCTGGTTTGAGAATACCTTTTTCTCTCTCCCTCCCCTCATTCAGGTTAGATCTCTGGTTTGAGAATACCTTCTTCTCTCTCCCTCCCCTCATTCAGGTTTGATATCTGGTTTGAGAATACCTTCTTCTCTCTCCCTCCCCTCATTCAGGTTAGATCTCTGATTTGAGAATACCTTCTTCTCTTTCCCTCCCCTCATTCAGGTTAGATATCTGGTTTGAGAATACCTTCTTCTCTCTCCCTCCTCTCATTCACGTTACATCTCTGGTTTGAGAATACCTTCTTCTCTCTCCCTCCCCTCATTCAGGTTAGATCTCTGGTTTGAGAATACCTTCTTCTCTCTCCCTCTCATCATTCAGGTTAGATCTCTGGTTTGAGAATACCTTCTTCTCTCTCCCTCCCCTCATTCAGGTTAGATCTCTGGTTTGAGAATACCTTCGTCTCTCTCCCTCCCCTCATTCAGGTTAGATCTCTGGTTTGAGAATACCTTCTTCTCTCTCTCTCCCTCACCTCATTCAGGTTAGATCTCTGGTTTGAGAATACCTTCTTCTCTCTCCCTCCCCTCATTCAGGTTAGATCTCTGGTTTGAGAATACCTTCGTCTCTCTCCCTCCCCTCATTCAGGTTAGATATCTGGTTTGAGAATACCTTCTTCTCTCTCCCTCCTCTCATTCACGTTACATCTCTGGTTTGAGAATACCTTCTTCTCTCTCCCTGTCATCATTCAGGTTAGATCTCTGGTTTGAGAATACCTTCTTCTCTCTCCCTCCCCTCATTCAGGTTAGATCTCTGGTTTGAGAATACCTTCTTCTCTCTCCCTCCCCTCATTCAGGTTAGATCTCTGGTTTGAGAATACCTTCTTCTCTCTCCCTCCCCTCATTCAGGTTAGATCTCTGGTTTGAGAATACCTTCTTCTCTCTCCCTCCCCTCATTCAGGTTAGATCTCTGGTTTGAGAATACCTTCTTCTCTCTCCCTCCCCTCATTCAGGTTAGATCTCTGGTTTGAGAATACCTTCTTCTCTTTCCCTCCCCTCATTCAGGTTTGATATCTGGTTTGAGAATACCTTTTTCTCTCTCCCTCCCCTCATTCAGGTTAGATCTCTGATTTGAGAATACCTTCTTCTCTTTCCCTCCCCTCATTCAGGTTAGATATCTGGTTTGAGAATACCTTCTTCTCTCTCCCTCCTCTCATTCACGTTACATCTCTGGTTTGAGAATACCTTCTTCTCTCTCCCTGTCATCATTCAGGTTAGATCTCTGGTTTGAGAATACCTTCTTCTCTCTCCCTCCCCTCATTCAGGTTAGATCTCTGGTTTGAGAATACCTTCGTCTCTCTCCCTCCCCTCATTCAGGTTAGATCTCTGGTTTGAGAATACCTTCTTCTCTCTCTCTCCCTCACCTCATTCAGGTTAGATCTCTGGTTTGAGAATACCTTCTTCTCTTTCCCTACTCTCATTCAGGTTTGATATCTGGTTTGAGAATACCTTTTTCTCTCTCCCTCCCCTCATTCAGGTTAGATCTCTGGTTTGAGAATACCTTCTTCTCTCTCCCTCCCCTCATTCAGGTTAGATCTCTGGTTTGAGAATACCTTCTTCTCTCTCTCCCTCCCCTCATTCAGGTCAGATCTCTGGTTTGAGAATACCTTCTTCTCTCTCTCTCTCTCTCCCTCCTCTCATTCAGGTTAGATCTCTGGTTTCAGAAAACCTTCCTCCCTCTCCCTCCCCTCATTCAGGTTAGATCTCTGGTTTGAGAATACTTTCTTCTCTCTCCCTCCCCTCATTCAGGTTAGATCTCTGGTTTGAGAATACCTTCTTCTCTCTCGCTCCCCTCATTCAGTTTAGATCTCTGGTTTGAGAATACCTTCTTCTCTCTCTCTCCCTCCCCTCATTCAGGTTAGATCTCTGGTTTGAGAATACCTTCTTCTCTCTCTCCCTCTCCTCATTCAGGTTAGATCTCTGGTTTGAGAATACCTTCTTCTGTCTCCCTCCCCTCATTCAGGTTAGATCTCTGGTTTGAGAATACCTTCTTCTCTCTCCCTCCCCTCATTCAGGTTAGATCTCTGGTTTGAGAATACCTTCTTCTCTCTCCCTCCCCTCATTCAGGTTAGATCCCTGGTTTGAGAATACCTTCTTCTCTCTCTCCCTCCCCTCATTCAGGTTAGATCTCTGGTTTGAGAATACCTTCTTCTCTCTCCCTCTCCTCATTCAGGTTAGATCTCTGGTTTGAGAATACCATCTCTCTCTCCCTCCCCTCATTCAGGTTAGATCTCTGGTTTGAGAATACCTTCTCTCTCTCCCTCCCCTCATTCAGGTTAGATCTCTGGTTTGAGAATACCTTCTTCTCTCTCCCTCCCCTCATTCAGGTTAGATCTCTGGTTTGAGAATACCTTCTTCTCTCTCTCCCTCCCCTCATTCAGGTTAGATCTCTGGTTTGAGAATACCTTCTTCTCTCTCCCTCTCCTCATTCATGTTAGATCTCTGGTTTGAGAATACCTTCTTCTCTCTCTCCCTCCCCTCATTCAGGTTAGATCTCTGGTTTGAGAATACCTTCTTCTCTCTCCCTCCCCTCATTCAGGTTAGATCTCTGGTTTGAGAATACCTTCTTCTCTCTCCCTCCCCTCATTCAGGTTAGATCTCTGGTTTGAGAATACCTTCTTCTCTCTCCCTCCCCTCATTCAGGTTAGATCTCTGGTTTGAGAATACCTTCTTCTCTCTCCCTCCCCTCATTCAGGTTAGATCTCTGGTTTGAGAATACCTTCTTCTCTCTCCCTCCCCTCATTCAGGTTAGATCTCTGGTTTGAGAATACCTTCTTCTCTCTCCCTCCCCTCATTCAGGTTAGATCTCTGGTTTGAGAATACCTTCTTCTCTCTCGCTCCCCCCATTCAGTTTAGATCTCCGGTTTGAGAATACTTTCTTCTCTCTCCCTCTCCTCATTCAGGTTAGATCTCTGGTTTGAGAATACCTTCTTCTCTCTCGCTCCCCTCATTCAGTTTAGATCTCTGGTTTGAGAATACCTTCTTCTCTCTCCCTCCCCTCATTCAGGTTAGATCTCTGGTTTGAGAATACCTTCTTCTCTCCCTCCCTCCCCTCATTCAGGTGAGATCTCTGGTTTGAGAATACCTTCTTCTCTCTCCCTCCCCTCATTCAGGTTAGATGTCTGGTTTGAGAATACCTTCTCTCTCTCCCTCCCATCATTCAGGTTAGATCTCTGGTTTGAGAATACCTTCTTCTCTCTCCCTCCCCTCATTCAGGTTAGATCTCTGGTTTGAGAATACCTTCTTCTCTCTCCCTCTCCTCATTCAGGTTAGATCTCTGGTTTGAGAATACCTTCTTCTCTTTCACTCCCCTCATTCAGGTTAGATATCTGGTTTGAGAATACCTTCGTCTCTCTCCCTCTCCTCATTCAGGTTAGATCTCTGGTTTGAGAATACCTTCTTCTCTCTCCCTCTCCTCATTCAGGTTAGATCTCTGGTTTGAGAATACTTTCTTCTCTCTCCCTCTCCTCATTCAGGTTAGATCTCTGGTTTGAGAATACCTTCTTCTCTCTCCCTCCCCTCATTCAGGTTAGATCTCTGGTTTGAGAATACCTTCTTCTCTCTCGCTCCCCTCATTCAGTTTAGATCTCCGGTTTGAGAATACTTTCTTCTCTCTCCCTCTCCTCATTCAGGTTAGATCTCTAGTTTGAGAATACCTTCTTCTCTCTCCCTCTCCTCATTCAGGTTAGATCTCTGGTTTGAGAATACCTTCTTCTCTCTCCCTCCCCTCATTCAGGTTAGATCTCTGGTTTGAGAATACCTTCTTCTTTCTCCCTCCCCTCATTCAGGTTAGATCTCTGGTTTGAGAATACCTTCTTCTCTCTCCCTCCCCTCATTCAGGTTAGATCTCTGGTTTGAGAATACCTTCTTCTCTCTCCCTCCCCTCATTCAGGTTAGATCTCTGGTTTGAGAATACCTTCTTCTCTCTCCCTCCCCTCATTCAGGTTAGATCTCTGGTTTGAGAATACCTTCTTCTCTCTCCCTCCCCTCATTCAGGTTAGATCTCTGGTTTGAGAATACCTTCTTCTCTCTCCCTCCCCTCATTCAGGTTAGATCTCTGGTTTGAGAATACCTTCTTCTCTCTCCCTCCCCTCATTCAGGTTAGATCTCTGGTTTGAGAATACCTTCTTCTCTCTCTCCCCCCCTCATTCAGGTTAGATCTCTGGTTTGAGAATACCTTCTTCTCTCTCTCCCTCCCCTCATTCAGGTTAGATCTCTGGTTTGAGAATACCTTCTTCTCTCTCTCCCTCCCCTCATTCAGGTTAGATCTCTGGTTTGAGAATACCTTCTTCTCTCTCTCCCTCCCATCATTCAGGTTAGATCTCTGGTTTGAGAATACCTTCTTCTCTCTCTCCCTCCCATCATTCAGGTTAGATGTCTGGTTTGAGAATACCTTCTTCTCTCTCCCTCCCCTCATTCAGGTTAGATCTCTGGTTTGAGAATACCTTCTTCTCTCTCCCTCTCCTCATTCAGGTTAGATCTCTGGTTTGAGAATACCTTCTTCTCTCCCTCCCTCCCCTCATTCAGGTTAGATCTCTGGTTTGAGAATACCTTCTTCTCTCCCTCCCTCTCCTCATTCAGGTTAGATCTCTGGTTTGAGAATACCTTCTTCTCTCTCCCTCCCCTCATTCAGGTTAGATCTCTGGTTTGAGAATACCTTCTTCTCTCTCCCTCTCCTCATTCTGGTTAGATCTCTGGTTTGAGAATACCTTCTTCTCTCCCTCCCTCCCCTCATTCAGGTTAGATCTCTGGTTTGAGAATACCTTCTTCTCTCCCTCCCTCTCCTCATTCAGGTTAGATCTCTGGTTTGAGAATACCTTCTTCTCTCTCCCTCCCCTCATTCAGGTTAGATCTCTGGTTTGAGAATACCTTCTTCTCTCTCCCTCTCCTCATTCTGGTTAGATCTCTGGTTTGAGAATACCTTCTTCTCTCCCTCCCTCCCCTCATTCAGGTTAGATCTCTGGTTTGAGAATACCTTCTTCTCTCCCTCCCTCTCCTCATTCAGGTTAGATCTCTGGTTTGAGAATACCTTCTTCTCTCTCCCTCCCCTCATTCAGGTTAGATCTCTGGTTTGAGAATACCTTCTTCTCTCTCCCTCCCGTTATTCAGGTTAGATCTCTGGTTTGAGAATACCTTCTTCTCTCCCTCCCTCCCCTCATTCTGGTTAGATCTCTGGTTTGAGAATACCTTCTTCTCTCCCTCCCTCCCCTCATTCAGGTTAGATATCTGGTTTGAGAATACCTTCTTCTCTCTCCCTCCCCTCATTCAGGTTAGATCTCTGGTTTGAGAATACTTTCTTCTCTCCCTCCCTCTCCTCATTCAGGTTAGATCTCTGGTTTGAGAATACCTTCTTCTCTCTCCCTCTCCTCATTCTGGTTAGATATCTGGTTTGAGAATACCTTCTTCTCTCTCCCTCCCCCCATTCAGTTTAGATCTCTGGTTTGAGAATACTTTCTTCTCTCCCTCCCTCTCCTCATTCAGGTTAGTTCTCTGGTTTGAGAATACCTTCTTCTCTCTCCCTCTCCTCATTCTGGTTAGATCTCTGGTTTGAGAATACGTTCTTCTCTCTCTCTCTCCTCATTCTGGTTAGATCTCTGGTTTGAGAATACCTTCTTCTCTCTCCCTCTCCTCATTCAGGTTAGATCTCTGGTTTGAGAATACCATCTCTCTCTCCCTCCCCTCATTCAGGTTAGATCTCTGGTTTGAGAATACCTTCTTCTCTCTCCCTCCCATCATTCAGGTTAGATCTCTGGTTTGAGAATACCTTCTTCTCTCTCTCCCTCCCCTCATTCAGGTTAGATCTCTGGTTTGAGAATACCTTCTTCTCTCTCCCTCCCCTCATTCAGGTTAGATCTCTGGTTTGAGAATACCTTCTTCTCTCTCCCCCTCCCATCATTCAGGTTAGATCTCTGGTTTGAGAATACCTTCTTCTCTCTCCCTCCCCTCATTCAGGTTAGATCTCTGGTTTGAGAATACCTTCTTCTCTCTCCCTCCCATCATTCAGGTTAGATCTCTGGTTTGAGAATACCTTCTTCTCTCTCTCCCTCCCCTCATTCAGGTTAGATCTCTGGTTTGAGAATACCTTCTTCTCTCTCCCTCCCCTCATTCAGGTTAGATCTCTGGTTTGAGAATACCTTCTTCTCTCTCTCCCTCCCCTCATTCAGGTTAGATCTCTGGTTTGAGAATACCTTCTTCTCTCTCTCCCTCCCCTCATTCAGGTTAGATCTCTGGTTTGAGAATACCTTCTTCTCTCTCCCTCCCCTCATTCAGGTTAGATCTCTGGTTTGAGAATACCTTCTTCTCTCTCCCTCCCCTCATTCAGGTTAGATCTCTGGTTTGAGAATACCTTCTTCTCTCTCCCCCTCCCATCATTCAGGTTAGATCTCTGGTTTGAGAATACCTTCTTCTCTCTCCCCCTCCCATCATTCAGGTTAGATCTCTGGTTTGAGAATACCTTCTTCTCTCTCCCTCCCCTCATTCAGGTTAGATCTCTGGTTTGAGAATACCTTCTTCTCTCTCCCCCTCCCATCATTCAGGTTAGATCTCTGGTTTGAGAATACCTTCTTCTCTCTCCCTCCCCTCATTCAGGTTAGATCTCTGGTTTGAGAATACCTTCTTCTCTCTCCCTCCCCTCATTCAGGTTAGATCTCTGGTTTGAGAATACCTTCTTCTCTCTCCCCCTCCCATCATTCAGGTTAGATCTCTGGTTTGAGAATACCTTCTTCTCTCTCTCCCTCCCCTCATTCAGGTTAGATCTCTGGTTTGAGAATACCTTCTTCTCTCTCCCTCCCCTCATTCAGGTTAGATCTCTGGTTTGAGAATACCTTCTTCTCTCTCCCCCTCCCATCATTCAGGTTAGATCTCTGGTTTGAGAATACCTTCTCTCTCTCCCTCCCCTCATTCAGGTTAGATCTCTGGTTTGAGAATACCTTCTCTCTCCCCCTCCCATCATTCAGGTTAGATCTCTGGTTTGAGAATACCTTCTCTCTCCTCCTCCTCTCATTCTATCTGAGAGGCCATGAAAGTGTCATGGATATTGTCTTTTCCTCCTTTACTAAAACATAATCACTATCATCATCATCATCATCATGGCGCTGTGTCTATGTTAGAAACTATTATTTACATTGGTTCCTCTATAACTGGTGAATTGACAGAATCATTAAAGCATCAAACAAAATAAAGTACCAGTCATGTGCTGGGGTACATTTAACTCACCCTATAGACAATCTCTAGGTTTACACCTCAAAACTGTCCATTTTAAATTGCTCATATCTAAAATAGATTAGAATTTAATTTAAATTAAAATAAATTTTGATATTATGTCAACTTATATACTGAAAACGTTAGTTATTTTATTAAATTATTCCAAATTTTCAATTATTTTTTAAGAAGATAAACAAAAATTCATACATATATATTTTATCAGCGATATGTTAATGAAAGTGTTGATATACATCTAAGATGTATCATAGTGATGCGATATGATATATCTTAGATGTGAATGAAATTATAATAGAAAAAAGAAGAATAACAGAAGGGTGAATGTAGATTAAGAAGAAAAAAGAGAAGAAAGTGAAAGAAAATGAAGAAGACAAGAAGAAAGAAGAGGCAAAGAGGAAAATGAAGACGACAAGGGAGAAGAAAACAAAGAAGAAACAGAAGAAAAATAAGTAGAAATTTGTAGCAGCCATCATGTACTGAAGTCTATTAAATTGACAATTCTCTCCTCCAACAAATATGTGGCCATGTGCCAATGTTAAAAAAACTAATATCATTATTGTCTATAAGTGCAGACAACTATTTTTTTTTATCAGTCTGAGTTCAAATCTCACTGGAATCCCAGTATAGATAAAATAAGTGCCAATCAAGTAATGTACTCTTCTGAAATATTCCTAGCCCTGGGCAACATCTTATGGTCTGAGTTCAAATTCCATCATAGTTGATTTTGTTTTTTATGCTTCTGAGGTCTTACAAAATAAAGTACTAATCAAGTACTGAGTTGCATCAAACCACATAAGCAAGGCATTCTTGAAAAATACAAAATACCAATGTGATTGTATAACATTAAAAATTAGTCTGGTCTTTAGTTTACTAAAAAATTTTAACTGCAATATGCCCACTAGTAAAAATACTATAAATATTTCAATTAATAAACTCAATTTTACATTTTTTTTCAGCTAAATCATAATGGGATATTAGGGGTTAATTGAAGATCCAGACATTCTTCAACACCTCTCTGAGGCACATCAACATCAAATGGCCTGAAAAGATCAGAAATGAAAATCTATGGGAGCAGGTGGGACAGGAGCCAGTGGCAAAGAAAGTACTGCGAAAAAAGTGGAGTTAGATTGGACATACTCTCTGGAAACCAGCATCCAACACCACACACCAAGGCCTGACCTGGACCCCACAGGGTAAGAGAAAGAGAGCCTATCCCCATGGCAGCTGGAGGCATGACATTGAGGTTGAATTAAGAAAATTGGAAACCAACTGGAGTGGAGTGGTGAGAGCCGCTCAAGATTGTGTATGATGGCAGAGGGTGTCAATGGCCTATGCTCCACAGTGAGCGATAGGGCAGAATGAATGAATGAATTATTCCTATATTGTCTAAGAAGATGTTAGCTAACTGAATCAGTAGAACGTCAGACACAATGCCATGTGGAATTTTGGAAAAAGGGGATGCAGAGTGATATAATTAGTAGAGCAACAATTAAATATATTTTACAGAATTTAGTTATCTCTGTTTCTATTCTGAATTCAAGTCTCACTGAAGTTGACTATGTATTTCATTCTTCTGTGGAACTGATCAAGTATGACAATCTACACTTAACTACATGTGTTTTAATGCAGAAAGCACCCTTGGAAAATTTTTTTAGTTTCCTTATATACTAAATATATGACAGGCTTCACCATGGTTTCCATCTACTAAAGTCCATTCATAAGACATTTGCGTTTTATAGTGAAATTATCACATGATCCACGTGACAGGTGCAATGTGTCTGAACACGGAAGAGCCGAACTCCCACCGACATTGCCCCCATCTCTCTTGCCCTCCCCATCTCTCTGTATGGTGAGCAAATGGGGTCCCACGTGCTGGCCACCCCACAGCCCCGGCGGACAGAATGGAGAAGGCGTTTCCCCGGAGGATGGTAAGGGAGACACTCTTGAAGAGCCATTCTGTTCAGGATGTCAAGTGGTGGAATGGAACCAGGAACAATGTGGTTGCAAAAGGAATTTCTCAAGCACACAGCTTTGTTGGATATGTAATCTTAGTTAATGTACATGAACAATGGGGTGTGGATTAACTGAGATAAAAACTTGTATGAGAGGAATGAGATGCAGTGTCCTAGAAAAGGTTGCACTAATATGGACATATGATATATATGGACGATGGTCACTGAATGAAGATGTACCAGGTGAAGTCAGTGGAATGAAGCTGCAGTTAAAGAAGACTAAGAAAAAACTGGGCAGTGGAGGAAGGCTATGCTGGAAAGGATCTGTCGAACCCATGCAAGCATAGAAATGCAGATATAAAATGATGATAACAGCTATGTAGATAAAACACCTCTTGGTTTCAAGTTTCTTTTGAAAGTTATGGTTTGGTTCTTCTCTATAAATGTTAATGATCTTGTAATAGATTCAAGTAACAAGAAAAGAATGAATTAAAGATAGACATAATGGCTATTTACTTGAACCAGAATTACTTATGCTTGTCTTGAATCTTTTTTTTTTTTACCTAAATGGCTTCAACATATTCAAATGTCAAGCATTCAGCAAGCATTGAAGCCATTTATTTTTATACTTTAGTTTTTTGTTGTACTCCCAGTATGATAGGACAGAGAGTTGTGAATTCTCAGGCTAGAGGAAAGTAACTCATCAAAATTATAATTAAAATAATCTGTGTTTGGTAGTATTAGTGCCTCAATAAAATCTGTCTAATGCATACTATAAAGTGGATGTGCTGGTACTACAATAAAATGGGCCTAATACACACTATAAATTGGTAGTACTGGTGCTACAATAAAATGTACATAGTATATTCTGTAAAATGGTAGTGCTGGTGCCTACAATCAGACCTGGACACAATGCAGCAATGGATCACAGACTGGCAACTGAAGCTGGCTGTGGACAAGTGTACCACCATGCATTTTGAAGGAAAAATCCAGCGTCTACATACTCCCTCCACAACACTGACATCAAAAAGTCCTCTTGTGAACGTGACCTGGGCATTACTGTCAGCAACGATTTGCGTTGGACAAAGCATGTCTCTAAGATTGTCAAGAAGGCCGAGGGTGTCTTGGCATCACTCAGCAAGACCTTTGTTAGCCGCTCTCCAGCCATCTATTTAAAACTGTATACAGCTATGGTGCGACCACACTTGGAATTCGCATCATCAGTCTGGAACCCCTATCTTGCTCGGAACATTGACCTCCTGGAAACTGTTCAGAGACGTGCAACCAAGCGCATACCCTCCATCAGACACCTACCATACTCTGAACGCCTTGCTTCCCTGGGCATGGATTCATTGAAGCTCCGACGTCTGGCAATGGACTTGGTGAATACCCACAAAGTTTTTAACCATCTCGCCAACTGCAACCCTGAGCGCCTCTTTGATCTCCATGTGTCTAACACACGTGGACATGCCTACAAGATAAGAAAACAGCACAGCTCCCATGACTTTCGCAGACATTTTTTCACGCTCAGAGTTGCTGAAGCATGGAACAAACTGCCTGCGTCAATTGTTAGCTGCCGAGACACTGCATCCTTTAAGACACTCATGCTTCCCAAAATACGCCAAAACTACACCTGATGTACCCCTTCCATACACATGCACACATGTGTGTATCATGACTCGTGCACTGTTCATTTTACTGATGTTTGTGCATTGCCCTATGTACTGTACATGCACTTTTTTGATGAGTTGTGGTGCACCTGGGCACTGTGCACAATATTTCGTTATTGTTATTATATCATGACTCATACACTGTTTATTTTCCTGACATTTGTACATTATTCTATGTACTATACATGCACCTTTGATGAGTTGTAGAGCACCTGAGCACTGTACACAATAATTTCATTATTATTATTATGATAAAATGCATCTAGTATATTCTGTAATGTGGTGTGACATTAAGAAGAGTATCCAGCCATAGAAATCATACCAAAATGGAGCTTATGAGCAAGATGTGATCCTCAGACACATCTAGTCTCAGATCATGACAACCCGTCCAGCCCATGCCAATATGGAAAATGGGTGTAAAACACTAATGATGATGAACATCAAAAATCTAATAAGAAATGCTTATGCAGTAATGCAAAAACATCATTAGGGTGGATTGGCAGTATCGGTAGAGGGTCAGACGCCATGCTTTCCAGCATAGTTATGTCCCTTTACGATCTGAGTTCAAATCCCGCCGAGGTTGACTTTGCCTTTCATCCTTACGGGGTCGATAAAATAAAGTACCAGTAATGCACTGAGTAATTGCTGACCTTGTGCCTAATGTAGAAACAATTATTTTAACCCCTTGAGCATATATGGGAGACAACTCTAGGAATGTTTTGATATTATTAAACTTCCTCAGTGAAGCATAGACTTTACCATACTATTAAAATAATGATGTATAAAATCATTAACTAGATATGCAAATTTGTACATGAGTAAGTGAAAAAAATTAGTATATTAAAAAACATATTACTGAGGCTATATTGTACAGAGAGGTCTTCTGCATGAAAAACAATAGTTACTTTAGTGTTAATATATTTAATGTAATAAGCACCAAAATGTTATAAGAAATACTAGAAGGAAAACAGTATCAGCTGATCAAAATCTAGGAAATCTGTTATAGAGTAGATAAGGAGGAAAAATAAATGTTCATGTTGTAGACAGTGATTCCAAGAAATGGTTCTAGAAAAGCCATTTAGCTAAATAATACATTCTTACTTGAAATTGTATTTATTTCTAACATTGGCAGAAAGCCAAACATTTTGAAAGAGAGAATATTCAATTAAATCGATATTAGTACTTGACTGGTACTTTATTTCATTGACCCCAGAAGGATGACAGACAAAGTTGTCCTTGGTTGAATTTGAACTCAGAATTTAAAGACTCAGTGATAAGAAACTCAGGAGAAGGTCTTCAGAGAACCCCCCACCCTCAAGCAAGTGTTTCAGCCCTGTACATTATTTATACAATGCTTTAATGTTCTAAAATTTAAAATCCTATTTATTTGATTTATGATCGACACAGACTTAAACTTATTAGGGTACTTAAACAAAACAAACTTTATATTATGATACTTGAGTTTAAATTCCAACAACAAACATTTGCTAAAGCAAGGGTTTACCATGTGCACCCCATGAGAAGCTTCTCCATTTTGCATAAGATATGCACCTCCAACTCACCAACCCTGTAGAAAATGTGGGTTCTGAACAGATGTATGGTAAATATCCCACCGGATAGGGTACCCAGTCTTCTATAGAAAGACAATGCTATGCAACAGTTTTATACACTTACATATTTTACAAGATTCTTGATATAAAAAAATAACAAATAGATGTTCTAGAATTATCTTAGAGCTTATTTTAAAAGATTTCTTATTTCTCTCTCATTTTATTAGCTTTCATGTATTGAAAGACTTATGAGAATAATTCCCTTCACTGAGAATTAATAATTAACTGCTACCATTAATTCACCAATATAAATCACCAGCTTTAAGTAATTTCCTTAGCTCATAATAGCTTCCTGTTTTAATACATCACCAAGGACTATTTGTTGATTAAATTTTTAAGATATATCAATTACAAATTTTCTTATGTAATAAAGAAAATTAATTTATTGTCTTTATCAATAAATTGAAGTCACATACAATCAGTTGCTTATTACAGAATTATGTTTAAGCACATAATTAAATAATAAATTTGATTACTGTCACTCCATGATTTTGTAATAGGAGAACCATTTTATATAAAGTAATTCAGTAATAGAAGATTTTTCAAAACTTTCCGCTCTTTTACATTTCAAAATTAAAAGATACTTTTTCATTTTATGTTAAAGATCAGCTTCAAATTACAACCACCTAAATAGCTATAGATGTATCTGAATATTCTTAAATAAGCAAAAGAATGTTAGTGTTTTTGCACTTATGCATCACCAATTTATTAGCATGTAAGATTTTAAAGGAAAAACATGTTTATTTCATTTATTTCTTTGAATAACGTCTTAGCTACACACACTAAGTTAATATCATAAGCAGTATTAACTAGCTCTTCCTCAATAAGCTGGTGTAATGGGTTAAATCTCTGTAAACACCATTATTCTTTCTAGCATGAAACATATTGCATCGCTGAGAGAAATAGTTGTAAGTCTGACCTTGGTAGTGAATTAAGCCAAAGTATATATATATACTGCACAGCTTAACAATATTTTAAGCTTAGAGATAACAAAGGTTTATTTCACAGGCAAAGGAAAAATACAAAAATAGATGATGTTGTGTATTTAGATAAGTAACATATTTTGCCAGGATCAGTTTTTGATAAGTCTATGGAAATATTCTTATAAACATTGATTTCAGATACAATAGATACAAGTCTGTGATAGATAAAATTAACTTGAATAAACCTAAACAACAACTTGAATAAATAATCAAAGATATTCTTGGTAAAAGATTATAATATAAGAAGCACCTATATATCAAGTTCTTTCTTACAATATATTATAGAAGTTTCTACAGAAGTTTATAAAATATACAGTCTTATATATATATACATTATGTATATATATTATTTCTGTTATACATTTTGAATATTATTTCCACGGTCTTTAGACCCTGAACTCATGATGAAGTCATAGGGGTGCCATTGTGATATACAGCAGATTTTAGGCATTTCTTTTTAAACCTGGCAGAGCCCATCATCTCCAGGTATGAACACAGCCAACTTCTTCTTCTTCTTTTTCTTCTTCTTCTTCTTCTTCTTCTTCTTCTTCTTCTTCTTCTTCTTCTTCTTCTTCTTCTTCTTCTTCTTCTTCTTCTTCTTCTTCTTCTTCTTCTTCTTCTTGTGTGTTATGTATTTCCATAGAAAAGGTAAAGGAAAGAAGAGTTCTCTATGTATAGTACAGAGCTATTTAATTATGTAATAAACAACACAATATAATTATTCCATTACCCAAGTTTTCATGAAGTTAGACGATTCTAACAGAAACGTCCAGTTCGGGATGAACGAACTGGACGTTTCTGTTAGAATCGTCTAACTTCATGAAACCTTGGGTAATGGAATAATTATATTGTGTTGTTTATTACATAATTAAATAGCTCTGTACTATACATAGAGAACTCTTCTTTCCTTTACCTTTTCTATGGAAATACATAACACACACTCACACACACACATATATATATATATCATCATCATCATCATCATCACCATTTTACGTCCGTTCTTCCACGCTTGCATGGGTTAGACGGGTTGTCCTGTTGTGGGCAGTGTCTGGTCGGCTGACCATGCCTTGCTCATACAGGAACTGATTTTGGCTTGGTTTCTACAGCTGGATGCCCTTCCTAACACACCAACCTCATTTAGAGTGAGTGCTGGGTGCTTTTTTATCTGTGGTGTCTACACGTCCACTTTACAGTGTGGACTGGGTGCTTTTTTGCCGTGGCACCTCCACGACGACTTTGCAGTGGAATGATAGGGACCCCAGTCCTATCATCTCATTTCTACAGCTGAGTAAACTGGAGCAATGTGAAATAAAGTGTCTTGCTCAAGGAAACAACACATCACCCAATCCGAGAATTCAACTCACAACATTTCGATTGCAAGCCCAATGCTCTAACCACTAAGTCATGTGCCTTCACACACACATATATATATATTTATACAAATATATTACACAAATAGAAGTGTGTTACACAGTGAAATGTGTGTAAAGAATTATTACAAGTGATTTTTACCGTTACTGTATAGAAAACAATATCTACAGGTTTAGCAATTAAATAGAAAAAAACCTAAGTCAGAATCCTATCTCTGAAGTAGATTTTAAATTACTAACCTATAACTATAAGTTTGCTGATACGAATTAAGTTTGTTTCACCACATATATATATATATATATATATATATGTGAATATAGACATAGAATATTCGAAAATATTCTGTATGTTTATAATAAACATTTTGAAGACCTAATCGCTATAGAATAGAATACGTCACGTATTACAATTAGATTCTCGACAAAAGCAAGGGAAGTAATCTACGCGTTTCATTCTTATTAGAAATCTTCAGGACTACATATCCAGTGCTTTTATCGAGAATGACACAGCTAGAGACTTATAGAATACTTAGGTGTGTACAGGAACTGGTTTGAAAGAGCGGTTGCCGGTCCGGCAGAAATTAGAAATTGGAATAAATGCTCTGAAATAGCGATATATATGTGAATATAGACATAGAATATTCGAAAATATTCTGTATGTTTATAATAAACATTTTGAAGACCTAATCGCTATAGAATAGAATACGTCACGTATTACAATTAGATTCTCGACAAAAGCAAGGGAGTAATCTACGCGTTTCATTCTTATTAGAAATCTTCAGGACTACATATCCAGTGCTTTTATCGAGAATGACACAGCTAGAGACTTATAGAATACTTAGCTGTGTACAGGAACTGGTTTGAAAGAGCGGTTGCCGGTCCGGCAGAAATTAGAAATTGGAATAAATGCTCTGAAATAGCGATATATATGTGAATATAGACATAGAATATTCGAAAATATTCTGTATGTTTATAATAAACATTTTGAAGACCTAATCGCTATAGAATAGAATACGTCACGTATTACAATTAGATTCTCGACAAAAGCAAGGGAAGTAATCTACGCGTTTCATTCTTATTAGAAATCTTCAGGACTACATATCCAGTGCTTTTATCGAGAATGACACAGCTAGAGACTTATAGAATACTTAGCTGTGTACAGGAACTGGTTTGAAAGAGCGGTTGCCGGTCCGGCAGAAATTAGAAATTGGAATAAATGCTCTGAAATAGCGATATATATGTGAGCATTTATTCCAATTTCTAATTTCTGCCGGACCGGCAACCGCTCTTTCAAACCAGTTCCTGTACACAGCTAAGTATTCTATAAGTCTCTAGCTGTGTCATTCTCGATAAAAGCACTGGATATGTAGTCCTGAAGATTTCTAATAAGAATGAAACGCGTAGATTACTTCCCTTGCGTTTGTCGAGAATCTAATTGTAATACGTGACGTATTCTATTCTATAGCGATTAGGTCTTCAAAATGTTTATTATAAACATACAGAATATTTTCGAATATTCTATGTCTATATTCACATATATATCGCTATTTCAGAGCATTTATTCCAATTTCTAATTTCTGCCGGACCGGCAACCGCTCTTTCAAACCAGTTCCTGTACACAGCTAAGTATTCTATAAGTCTCTAGCTGTGTCATTCTCGATAAAAGCACTGGATATGTAGTCCTGAAGATTTCTAATAAGAATGAAACGCGTAGATTACTTCCCTTGCTTTTGTCGAGAATCTAATTGTAATACGTGACGTATTCTATTCTATAGCGATTAGGTCTTCAAAATGTTTATTATAAACATACAGAATATTTTCGAATATTCTATGTCTATATTCACATATATATCGCTATTTCAGAGCATTTATTCCAATTTCTAATTTCTGCCGGACCGGCAACCGCTCTTTCAAACCAGTTCCTGCACACAGCTAAGTATTCTATAAGTCTCTAGCTGTGTCATTCTCGATAAAAGCACTGGATATGTAGTCCTGAAGATTTCTAATAAGAATGAAACGCGTAGATTACTTCCCTTGCTTTTGTCGAGAATCTAATTGTAATACGTGACGTATTCTATTCTATAGCGATTAGGTCTTCAAAATGTTTATTATAAACATACAGAATATTTTCGAATATTCTATGTCTATATTCACATATATATCGCTATTTCAGAGCATTTATTCCAATTTCTAATTTCTGCCGGACCGGCAACCGCTCTTTCAAACCAGTTCCTGTACACAGCTAAGTATTCTATAAGTCTCTAGCTGTGTCATTCTCGATAAAAGCACTGGATATGTAGTCCTGAAGATTTCTAATAAGAATGAAACGCGTAGATTACTTCCCTTGCTTTTGTCGAGAATCTAATTGTAATACGTGACGTATTCTATTCTATAGCGATTAGGTCTTCAAAATGTTTATTATAAACATACAGAATATTTTCGAATATTCTATGTCTATATTCACATATATATCGCTATTTCAGAGCATTTATTCCAATTTCTAATTTCTGCCGGACCGGCAACCGCTCTTTCAAACCAGTTCCTGTACACAGCTAAGTATTCTATAAGTCTCTAGCTGTGTCATTCTCGATAAAAGCACTGGATATGTAGTCCTGAAGATTTCTAATAAGAATGAAACGCGTAGATTACTTCCCTTGCTTTTGTCGAGAATCTAATTGTAATACGTGACGTATTCTATTCTATAGCGATTAGGTCTTCAAAATGTTTATTATAAACATACAGAATATTTTCGAATATTCTATGTCTATATTCACATATATATCGCTATTTCAGAGCATTTATTCCAATTTCTAATTTCTGCCGGACCGGCAACCGCTCTTTCAAACCAGTTCCTGTACACAGCTAAGTATTCTATAAGTCTCTAGCTGTGTCATTCTCGATAAAAGCACTGGATATGTAGTCCTGAAGATTTCTAATAAGAATGAAACGCGTAGATTACTTCCCTTGCTTTTGTCGAGAATCTAATTGTAATACGTGACGTATTCTATTCTATAGCGATTAGGTCTTCAAAATGTTTATTATAAACATACAGAATATTTTCGAATATTCTATGTCTATATTCACATATATATCGCTATTTCAGAGCATTTATTCCAATATATATATATATATATATATATATATATATATATATATATATATATATGTATGTATGTATGTATGTATGTATGTATGTATATATATATATATATGTATGTATATATATATATATATATATGGTGCGGCCACACTTAGAATTTGCATCACTAGTCTGGAACCCCTATCTTGCTCAGAACACTGACCGCCTGGAAACTGTTCAGAGACATGCAACCAAGCAAATACCCTCCATCAGGCATCTACCATACTCTGAGTGTCTTGCTTCCTTGGGCATGGATACATTGAAGCTCCGACGCCTGGCAACTGACTTGGTAAACACCCACAAAATTGTTAACCATGTTGCCAACAACAACCCTGAGTACCTTTTTGATTTCCATGTGTCTAACACACGTGGACATGCCCACAAAGTCAGAAAACAGCACAGTTCCCATGACTTTCGGAAACATTTTTTCACGCTCAGAGTTGCTGAAGCATGGAACAAACTACCTGCATCAGTTGTTAGCTGTTGAGACACTGCATCCTTTAAAACCTCCATGCTTCCCGAGATTCGCCAACACTACACCTGATATTCCCCCTCCATACACACGCACACATGTATATCATGACTCACACTATTCACTTCCCTGACATTTGTATATTATTCTATGTACTATACATGCACCTTTGATGAGTTGTAGTGCACCTGAGCACTTTACACAATAATTTCATTATTATATTATATATATATATATATATATATATATATATAGAGAGAGAGAGAGAGAGATTATTTAGATGCTTAAAATATTAAAGTGTTTAGTTGTTTAGGGAATTCTGATAATAATTGTAGACACTGTTTTTCCCTCCCTAACTAAACACACACACACAAAAAAAGTTTATTAAATTATTTTGAGAACTTCGTTTTTATATTTGTTTTGCAAGATCCCTGATGCGAAATCATGTGTTGAAACAAATATCGTTATACTTTAGGAGGGTCATACTGCCAATAATAACACATGCATGAGTTAAGTTTCACTTCAGTTTATATTATTAGTTGAGTAACTAGGCTGGTGGTTGGCAGTATCAGTTGAGTATTGTACAACATGCTTTGTGGCATATAGTTACAGTCCTTTATATTCTGAATTCAAATCCCACCGCTGAAATAAAACACCAATAATGCACTGTGGTTGATTTAATCAACGTTTCCCCTCCCCTTCAATTTGATGGCTATGTGCTATCAGTAATGGCAGCAATATCATTAAATGTGTCTAAGTTTTGAATTCTAGGATTAGTATGTCATATATACCAGGAATAAAGGCTATATAAATAATCATACAAACTAGGAAATTTATGTTTTGATAAATTAATGGTTTGAATAAAAGAAAGAAACCCTATTAAGTATGCTGATTATTGACATGTGGAAGTGATTAAAGATAAAAACATTTTAATAATTTATTTCTAGGATATAATTGCATAAATGTTCAGCTTGTCTGTGCAAATGACATACAGGATTAAATGAACGAGTAACTTTGGAGAAATAACTATTTACAAAGTTAAAATCTAGGACCTTGTGATTAGAAAGTGAACAGCTTATTAGAGCAACATGATGGATATGGGAGATGCATTCTGTGCATGTTTGTGTGTGTAAATTTTAAAGAGTTACAGATGTGTGTATATATATATATATATGGTGGCTGCCAACTAGTTTTTGAGTACAGCCACTACTTTATATCCATGTAGGAGAACCCCTACCGATGCGCTGAACGAGTGTGACTTTTTAGTCCAGCCAGCGACTTGAAAACTCTGGTACAAACACTACACTTGTGACAATTATTGACACAGTGCTGGGCCCATGGTACCATGTGACGACAAGTGCAGAGAGATCTGCAGATATAAAGCAATGCCTGTGCCGTGAAGCTTTTATAATGAGCAAAGGCACTGCACAAAGCCAGTCCCACTCTCTTAACCAAGAGAGTGGGACTGCCATAGGGCAAAGGAGCTCTTAAGAGTCAATGGCCATCCAAAATCAGCGGGAGAGATGACCCCTTAGCCTTTGTCAAGGCAGAATTCTAGGAGAAGGAAAACTCTGATATAACACCTGCAACCCTGATGGTATCCAATGATGTTGACTTGTTCTTCTTTTTGGTAAATATCATATATATATATATATACACACACATATATATATAAATAGTACGGGTGCAATTGGATTGCGTTCACAGGTAGTATGCCAAGATGAGCACTTGATGATTTTGGGGAGCAGAGTATCAATAATAATAATTAGGGAACAAAGAATCAGTGTTGCATCATATACATATTTAATTACATACTACATATGTTTCAAGGAACGATCGATTATGTTCGTTCCTGGCTCTAGACATGAGTCTACATGTGAAAGCATACATCTGAGGAACTTTCAATTCCAGAGTCAAGAACGAAAATAATTGATTGTCCCTTGAGCTGATCGACAGTGAAACATGTAGTATGTGATTAAATATATATATGATGCAACACTGATTCTTTGTTCCCTAATTATATATATAAATAATAATAATAATACTGAAATTATTGTGTACAGTGCTCAGGTGCACTACAACTCATCAAAGGTGCATGTATAGTACATAGAATAATGGACAAATGTCAGGAAAATCAACAGTGTACGAGTCATGAAATACTTGCGTGCGTGTGTATGGAGGGGGGGGGGGTATGAGGTGTAGTGTTGGCGAATCTCAGGAAGCATGGAAGTTTTAAAGGATGCAGTGTTTTGACAGCTAACAACTGATGCAGGTAGTTTGTTCCATGCTTCAGCAACTCTGAGTGTGAAAAAATGTTTCCGAAAGTCATGGGAGCTGTGCTATATATATATATATATATATATATTTATATGCAAACACATGTGGTGTATTGTTATGGTTGATAGGTGGTAATTAGAGTACTCATAATACTAAAACATATATATAAAGAGTAGGTTATATACAGAAGGCTGTATAAAATAAGGATGGTAGATTGGCCAAGTCTTTGGGGCATGACACAAGTGCTTAGCAGTATTTGTTCCAGCTCTTTACTTTCTGACTTCAAATCCCACTGAGGTCAAAGTTGATAAAATAAAGTACCAGTCAACTACTGGTGTCGATATAAACGACTTTCCCTTTCCCAAAAATTGCTGACTTTGTGCCAAAATTAGAAACTATTATAAATCCATTCATATCTAAGATGCTTTATAGGAATATTATATCAGTCCCAGTACTTGATTTGAAAGGTGAAAGACAAGGTTGACTTTGACAATATTTGAACACAGAAAGATGACCTATTTGTGTATAATCTAGTGGATATATTTATATAAGCTGACTAGTTATTTCTATTTTTTGTAAGTTTTTATTTTTGTTGTTGTTTAGTCAATACCATCCCATCTTTTACACAGATATAGTGCATCTAAAACTACATGATCCGGCATGTCCATCTCTACAATGTGATTGTAGAATGATTTGGTTACTATTTCTAGCAGTTCATAGGACCATGTTGAGGCTCTATCAGGGACTCGTTTTTTGTATATAAGTTAATTATGGAAGGAGAGGGATTGCCTACTATCTTTGGAACAGATCTTCCCAGACTGGTAAGATCAGTTCAAATAGTAAGTGTCTAGCTTGAATTCGGAAGTTCAATCATCATCATCATCATCTTTTTACATCTGCTTTTTATGCTGACATGGGTCAGATAGGTTATTGTGGTCTGAGACTGGTCAGGGAAACACATCTTGACTCTTATGTTTCATATTTGGCATGGTTTCTACAGCTAGATGCCCTTCTTAATGCCAACCATCTTACAGAGTGTATTGGATGCATTTTATTGGAGAACCAACCCTAGAGAGGTTGTGGAGTCATGGTAGAACCAAAAGGTTCCCTCTACCCTGTGTTGTCTCAGTTTGCATGTGCACCATTGTAATACCAATTCTAGGGGCTGTCTCATCCCCTACAAGCTAAAGGGGCCTTTCTATAGTCTCCAGTTTCTTGCCATATTTACTTTTAGCATTGCAATGCTTGTACCTGTGGGTGGATCTTTTCTAGTATTGCAAATCACCAGTCAACTCAATTTTCAGGAAAAACCCTAAACACAGTTGGTCCAAGGATTGGGTTGGAATGCTTGCAAAAGACTGAATTTTGTTAAAGGCACTTAAGAACTGAGTAGTGGTTTTAAACTGGGTGGCATGTTAGGCTATTAACCCTTTAGCATTTACATTACTCTACATTTACTATTGTATTTTCATGGTAAAGGCTTTATCTCACATAATTATCTCACATAATATCTTATCTATGAGATTTTGATATTATTTATTTTAAGAACAATACCTTAACATTAGTATGAGCAGCTGGTTACAGCTGGTTTGAACAGAAAGTGGTGAGAGAATTCTGGTCAGATACGGCCAGTTTAAATGCTAAAGGGTTAAGGAGGAAAGCTAAGCTTTGTGAGGCAGTTGTTGCTCAATTTATCACAAAGTGAGTAGATGTTGGGGCCACAGTATTTTCTAGCTCTGAAGAGACTGTTTGAAAGACTCACGTAAGTACTGTTGCTATACATGCTAATATTCTAGATTGCATCCAAAGAAAGACCACCTAACTGATTGGCATGAAGCCTCTCAATAACTCATTTCAACCTTTGGTCCACAGAGGTAATGCATCCTCTCTATGTCCACTACTACAGTGGCACCTGCTCATCAGAGTTCACTGGTCTCATTTCACCTCCATTTAGGCTCTCCTAGCTCACTAGTTTCTCCTCTCCCATATTGTGCCCAACCCTCCCAGAATGCTAACCCTATGGAATTACCTCCCTGCATGTGTTTTTCTTGCAGCTATTGATCTACAGTTATTCAAAAATAACATTAATCCTTTAGCATTTAAACCAGCTGTATCCGACCAGAATTCTCTCACATCTTTTTGCTCAAACCGGCTATAACCGGCCACTTATCCCAATGCTATGGTATGGTTCTCAAAATAAATAATATCAAAATCTCATAGTGATATTATGTGAGATAATTATGTGAAGTAATAACTTAACCATGAAAATATATTAGTAAATATAGAATAATGTAAATGCTAAAGAGTTAAGGAAGAGGCTATAATAATAATAATGAAATTATTGTGTACAGTGCTCAGGTGCACTACAACTCATCAAAGGTGCATGTATAGTACATAGAATAATATACAAATGTCAGGGAAGTGAATAGTGTACGAGTCATGATATACATGTGTGCATGTGTATGGAGGGGGAATATTAGGTGTAGTGTTTGCGAATCTAAGGAAGCATGGAGGTTTTAAAGGATGCAGTGTCTCGACAGTTAATAACTGATGCAGGTAGTTTGTTCCATGCTTCAGCAACTCTGAACGTGAAATAATTATGTGAAGTAATGCCTTAACTACATGTAGCCGGTAAGAGTGTCAGACACCATGAATTATGGCCCGAGTTAAGACAATTGTTAGGATAATTGTTAAGGCAATTTGAAATCGTTTCCACCATCAATTGTTAAATAACAAGTTAAAATCATTTTGTCGTCCATTTGTAATGTACGTTACGCTTTAGTTACATACATACACATCTACACATAAATACATAAACAGATAGAGACAGCAGAAGGAAGGGGCCGGTGAAACACTATAGCAATGTGTGTTGCATCCCTTTAAGGTTTACTGGCTGCAAAGCCTATTCGGAACATTAACTGCATCAATCTTAACAATCTCAGAGGGCCGTTCAAAACCTTGAGCAGAATCCTTTCCTCCAGACAAAACCATTAGGTAAAGCTTTGGTATATATAATGTATAATAAAGTTATGCAACTGAAAATGAATAGTAATCTAGATATGTCATGAACACTTAATATAGGTTGCAGCTAAAAATCAAATAATCTAAAGCCATAGTTTTAAAATGTCACATCAACATTTTATCTTAAAAAGCTATACATCACTAAGATGACATTTAGGAAGATTGTGCTGTAATTTTCTAAGCACTTACCATCACAGAGAAACCAGTATTAGCCATTATCAAATGGAATAGGGCTTATTTCATTATAATATTAGTTTCAGGTGAATGAACATTTGGAGAATGGACTTCACTATTGATGCATAAGTATTAAGGGTATTTAATGTCAAAGAATATCATAATCACTACCTACATCTATCAACCACAATTTACACAGCTGTCAGGCATTATGACAGACTTGCCACATATCCTGTTCCATATCTGTATCCAACATTCATCAGCAGTTACAGCAACACTGTTGTATATCAGGGTCTTGGTCAGAATTTTAGAAAAATGCCCCCAAACACCCATGTTTCAACCTTCTATAAACCTCACAAGAAAACGATCATAACACTTAATTTGCAAAACGCCATGTCCTTCAGCTGTAAATAAGTATTGATATGTAGGAACAACTTCTTGTAAGCAACAATAAACTACACCTGATGAATGTTTCATTAGCTTCCTGGTATAACATGAAGAGAGGTGGATTCTGCAATGGTGTTTTCCTTTAGATACACTACAAGATTATAAAGTATTCTATAATGATCAAATATCCCATTAGGTTGTAGGACTAACAGTTAGCAATATAACCATCAAACAATGCTTGAAAGTGGTTTATAAAATTTAAATCTATATTTAATTCCAAAGAGAAGAAAGCGGAACATTTTTCTCTGAGAGTTCCTTATACACTGAAGAAGGAAATTTTAAGTCCAAAAATACTAGGAGGAAAGAAACAGCAAGAATAAAACGAAACAAAGATTACCAGGTAACTAAAGTTTTCATTACCTTCATCTTACCATCCATTTTGAATTGTTTAGCCTTATATCCCTTTCCACGTTATAGTTTTTTTTTTACTGTTTTGTCAATGATAGAAAGGCAGTACATTTGAGCCTTTATTATCCTAGGAAACTATAGAGGTATAAAGTTGATGGACCAGGTCATGAAAGTAACAGAAAGAGTTATAGCACAGCTGATTAGGGACCGGGTGAATATAGACGAGATGCAATTTGGGTTTGTACCAGGGAAAGGCACCACTGATGCGCTCTTCCTTGTGAGGCAATTACAGGAAAAGTACCTAGCTAAAAGTAAGCCACTCTACTTGGCATTTGTCGACCTTGAGAAAGCCTTTGACAGAGTTCCACGTGCAGTAATCTGGTGGGCTCTTAGAAAACTAGGAGTAGATGAATGGCTTGTGAAAGCGGTACAAGCCATGTATAGGGGAGCAGTCAGCAAAGTTAGGATTGGCAATGAGTATAGCGAGGAATTTAGCGTACAGGTTGGGGTCCACCAGGGCTCTGTTCTTAGCCCTCTCCTGTTCATCATAGTCCTGCAGGCAATAACGGAGGAGTTTAAGACCGGATGCCCATGGGAACTCCTATATGCTGATGACCTCGCACTCATAGCTGAATCTATGGTAGAACTAGAGAATAAATTCCAAACCTGGAAGCAGGGACTAGAGAGAAAGGGCCTCAAAGTCAACATGACAAAGACTAAGGTCCTTATAAGTAGACGAGAAAACAGAACCCAGATCCCCTCAGGGAAATGGCCTTGCTCAGTATGTAGGAAAGGTGTAGGTAGGAACTCCATTCTTTGCCCCAAATGCAAACAATGGGTACACAAGAGATGTAGCGGGATCTCAGGAAGCTTAATTAAGAATGTAGGATTCACATGCAGCAGCTGTGCTGAAACAGCAAGCAAACAGCCACAGGAAACAAGTACCACCAATCTCTGGGAGGGCCCTGTAGAAACAGTAGACAGCTTCTGCTACCTAGGTGACCGAATTAGCAACGGAGGTGGGTGCTCAGAAAGTACAATAACTAGGGTAAGAACGGGATGGAAGAAGTTTAGGGAACTACTACCACTGCTAGCTGCAAAAGGCTTCTCCCTCAGAATGAAAGGCAGACTGTATGATGCGTGTATCCGAACAGCGATGTTGCATGGTAGTGAGACCTGGGCGCTGAAGGTGGAAGACTTACGTAGATTAGAGAGAAACGAAGCCTGCATGCTCCGATGGATGTGTAACAGTAATATACGTGAACGACAAAGCATAAATGAATTGAGAGAGAGACTGAGCATAAGAGGAATCAAATGCTGCGTGCAGGAGAGGCGGTTACGCTGGTATGGACATGTGATGCATATGAAGGATGACAGCTGCATAAAAAGGTGCAGAGCACTAGAAGTTGATGGAAACCGCGGAGTGGGGAGACCCAAGATGACTTGGGATGAGGTGATAAAAGCCGACCTTACCCAACTACACCTCTCAAAGTCAATGACACACGACCGTGACTTCTGGCGTCACGCAGTAATACAGGGTACCCGACCTCCCATGGGTACATGCTGAAGCATATAAACAATATGCCCCCCCCCCCCCACCGCAAGGTGGTCGTGGAGGTGCCACGGCAAAAAAGCACCCAGCCCACACTGTAAAGTGGACGTGTAGGCGCCACGAAAAAGCACCCAGCACTCACTGTAAATGAGGTTGGTGTTAGGAAGGGCATCCAGCTGTCAAAAAAGCACCCAGCCCACACTGTAAAGTGGACGTGTAGGCGCCACGAAAAAGCACCCAGCACTCACTGTAAATGAGGTTGGTGTTAGGAAGGGCATCCAGCTGTAGAAATCAAGCCAGATCAGTTCCTGTATGAGCAAGGCATGGTCAGCCGACCAGACACTGCCCACAACAGGACAACCCGTCTAACCCATGCTAGCGTGGAAGAACGGACGTAAAACGGTGATGATGATGATGATGATGATGTCCTGAATACTTTCAATAGAGTAGATGACATGTTTTTATTTACATAAATGAAGCAAACAGATTTTTAAACATGTTACTTTATTTTGCCATCATAGTTATCTTTTTTTTTTTAAATATTAAATCATGTGACATCTTTAAGGTACATTCAAAGGGACATAATTTACGAAATATTAAATCGAAACATAGTTGTCATGTTACAGTGGACTTCACTTATAGACTATGGAATGCAAAGATCCCATACAAAACTGCAAAGCATTTTGTCAGACACCCTAACAATTCTACCAAACCACCACTCTGGACTGGACTGGCACTTTATTTTATCAAGATTAAAAGGATGAAAAGTAAAACTGTCCAAAGCAAAATTTGAACTCATATCTCATCAAGCTGGAACAAATACAGCAAAGTATTTAACCCTATGCTCTAATGGTTTTTCCAATTTTCCACCTTACATATTTTGTTTTTTAGCCTCAGGTCACCTCTGATGAGCAAAACTATGATGAAAGTATTTCAAGCTATGACCTTCTTGTCTTTTTTATATGTATCTAGTATTACATTACCTAATGTGTCTTTTCATTATTTAACACAAGAAGGATGGTGGATGAGCAGAGTCATTAGAACGTAGGACAAATGCATAGCAGTATTTGTTCTGGCACTTTATGTTCTGAGCTCAAATCCCGTCTTGGTTAACATTGCCTTTCATCTTTCTGAGGCCGATAAAAAGAAGTACCAGTAAGGTACTGAGGGTTAATTTAATCAACTTACCCCTTCTCCAAAATTTCTGGCCTTGTGCTTATGTTAGAAATCATTATTTAACACAATAGGTTTTGATCTAAGGGAATTTGACTCCTATTTCAAGCATGTAGATCGACCATGTAAAGTCTCCCTTGTTATACTAATTATATATACACCTATACAATGCATGTATATGTACATGTCTATTTGTAGAGAGTTAGTTTTCAGTCGTTGAAAGATTACTTGTTAAGTTTAGGTTGGGTTGTTTTGAAAAGCAAAGTAATTGCCAATAGTTCTGTCATTTTGTGCATTAACGTGATGTCATTTTTAAGAACTTCTTTTATGTTCTTTTTTTTTGCAGCTTTATGCATGTGCAACCTATAGATGCATGGCTAGCCATCTAGACAGGCTGTGATGGTTGCAACTTCTGTGTGGACATTTAAATGTGTGTGTGTGGTTACATTGAAGGTATCTTAGGTCTGGTAATTGTGAAGCCATAAAATATCATTTCACACAAAAGTATATTAGTTAGAAACAAATGTGGAAAACAATGCTAAATAATCCACAAATAAAAGACTAATGACATCAAATGATCAATGAATCTTTTCTTATCAAAACACTTCAAAACAAGCTCACAAAAAACAGATAACACTCATGGACACGTGCACATATACATATATGTTTGCATGCATGTATTATATATATAATAATAATAATAATAATAATAATAATAATATATATGATTCTTTTATTCATTAATGTATAAGGATTATATATATATATATATATATATATATATATATATATATATTTCGTTTCTGAATTTCTTATTGGCAACATGACCCCTCCAAAAGGATAACAATATATATATATATATATGTGTGTGTGTGTGTGTGTGTGTGTGTGTGCGTGTGTGTGTGTGTAAAATTATTTTATCTTGTCAAGATTGGCTATTGTTCCATCATAGCTATTATTCAGTCCTATTAGAGGACATCAGGATATTCTTCATTGAATATGGGAGAATGTGATGTTCCATAATCAACTAGCTTCTTTTGCTGTTAAAATTGCTCAACTGTACAGAGTTTTTATTATACCATATTTGTCAGTTTACATTACAAATAAAGTATAGAGTAATCAATACACACACACACACACACACACACACATACACACACATATATGTATATATACACACACATATATATCATCATCATCACCATCTTCGTTTAACGTCTATATATATATATATATATAAAGATTGACTATTGTTCCATTATTACAAATCCTTTGTCTTATTAGAGAAATTCAAGATATTTTTCAATGCTTTGTTTTTTATTATTGAAAATATGGTAAGTGTGGTGGATTGGCAAAGTCAATGGCATATCAGAAAAATGCTTTACAATATTTGTTTTGGCTCTTCACATTCTGAGTTCAAATCATGCCGAGGTCAACTTCATTTTTCATACTTCTGTGTCAATAAAATAAAATTCCACTAAAGTTCTAGGTTGGGTTGGTATAAGTTCTCTCTTCTGAAATGTCTGGCCTTATACCAATGTTAAAGATTATTATTATTATTATTATTACAGTTGCATTTATCTTGCTTTATGTTCATACGAGTTATCACCAAGGTCCGCCATGTTCAAGAAAGAACATACATACACACACATGCATCTTTATGTGTTTAGACTTGTGATGTAATTATATTGACAGAATCTTCCTTAGTATATGGGCAGTTCCCATTAGTACTATCTTTTGTATTTCTCCTATACGCGGGTTTCCTGGAATTTGCGATAAGTAATCATTAGACCCCTTAGGTATCATTCCCAGAGCGCCTACAACCACTGGTATTGTTTTAGTTCTCAATTTCCACATTTTTCCAATTTCTATCTCCAGGTCCTTATACTTGCTCAATTTTTCAAATGTTTTTATAGATACATTCTTGTCTATTGGAACGGACATATCAATTAGTAGGCATACCATCTTTTTAAAGTCCTTCAGTATTATATCAGGTCTATTTGCATCTATTTTTCGGTCTGTTTGGATGCTAAAGTTCCACAAGATTGAGATGTGATCTTTTTCAAGTATGGGAGGTGGTTGATGCTCCCACCAATTCTTTTGATGGGGTAGGTCAAAATGCTTACACATTATCCAATGTATGTATTGTGCAACTCTGTCATGCCTGTTTAGGTATTCGGTTGGAGCTATAGGACTGCACATTGAAATTATATGATCAATGGTCTCTGGTTGTTTTTTACATACACGGCATAATGGGTTGCATCCATTTTTTATTATGTTGGCTTGGTAATTTTTTGTTGGCAGACACTGATCTTGTGCTGATATAATCAGTCCTTCAGTCTCCGATTTCAGTCCAGAGGATGCCAACCACTGATGGGTTAAAGTTTTGTCAACATCAGGATTGTTAGATCTTTCTGGGTATTTTCCAAACAGAGGCTTTTCTTGCCATTTCTTAGCCAGTTTCTGTAGCAGTTCTTTCTTTGCAGTTACTTTTACCTGCTTTGCTTTTTCTGTGTTTTTCATTTCAGCAGTAAATGGAACTTCTGAAATTTATAGTCCATTACTGTATCATTGTGCATCTTTTGTAATGGAGTATGATCTTTTGATGCTTTCGTGTTTCAAAACGAGTTTGATCATCCAATTATGTGATTCCCTTAGATATGTATATAATCCAATTGTTGCAGTTTTCAATGCAATATCTAACTGGATTAACCCACGTCCTCCTTCTTTCCTAGGGAGATATATTCTATCTGTATCTGCCTTAGGGTGATGCATTCTGTGCATGGTTAAGAATTTTCTAAATTTTGTATCAACCCTACGGATCTCTGTGCTTGACCAGTTGATGACATTGTAACTGTAGGTAACTACTCGTATAGCAAGCGTGTTTATGGCATCGATCCTATTCCTTGCATTCAATTCCGTTCTTAAGATTGCTCTTACTCTGCGGTAACATTCCTTCCTTATCCTTTCCCTCATTGTCGAGTGCTTGATTCCATCTCCTTCACAAACACCTAGATATTTGGAAGTTTCCTCTTGCTCAAGTTCTCTTATCACATTCCCCCGATCAAAATTAATGTCTGAACTTTTCAGCAGCTTTCCTCTGGTGAACGTTGCTTTGGTGCATTTATCTAGTCCAAACTCCATTTTAATGTCATCACTGAACTGCTTCACAGTGGATAATAGCCCTTGCAATTGTTCATCATTTTTTGCAAATAGTTTCAGGTCATCCATGTAGAACAAGTGATTAATGGTTTTGTCATAGACTTTATATCAATGTTTTGTTTCATTGAGCATTTTACTTAATGGTATAAGTGCGATGCAGAATAAAAGCGATGATAAAGAGTCACCCTGAAAAATTCCACAATTAATATTAACTTCTCCAGCTTCCAGTGATTTTTTTTCACTATTCAAAGGGAGTGTCGTTTTCCATGTCTTCATACTGAATGACAAAAACCTCCTGACAATGGGAGATATTTTGAAAATCTCTAAACATTTTTCAATCCAATTGTGTGTTAAACTATCGAATGCTTTTTTTATAATCTATCTAAGCAATTGATAGATTTTTGTGTCTATTATGACAATCTTCCAGTATCATTTTGTTAACCAAAAGCTGATCTTTACAGCCATATGAGCCTCGTTTACACCCTTTCTGCTCAATGGGAAATAGGTCATTTGTTATCAGGTGGTCATATGTATATTCAGTTAGGACTGATGTTAAAATTTTATACATTGTGTTCAAGCAAGTTATCGGTCTGTAATTTTGGGGATTGTTTGTCTCATCATTCTTCGGAAGTAGGAATGTAATGCCATTAACTAGCCATGATGGTATCTTTTCTGATTCCTTAACTATTTCATTGTAAAGTTGAGCTAACAGCTCATGAGACTCTGTGAAGGCATTTATCCAAAAATTTGGTATTTTGTCTTTTCCTGGGGATTTCCATTTGCTGGTTTTTCTAAGAGTCAAACGTAACTGTTCAACTGTTATATTTTCCCATGTTTGTTCCTCAAGGTGAGCTGTATCTTTCATTTGTCTGTCTATCCATGGGGCATGTATATTATGAACTTTTTCTTCGGCCCAGATCTTTTCCCAAAATTCTTGCACTTCCCCCTTGGGTGGTATTGATTTAGAAGTTATTGTTGGCTTGCCAATTTTCTGTAGAAGTTTCTTTGGTTGTTTTTGAACATATTATTGTCCTTATAGAATCTAGATCGTTTTTCAAAGCGCCTTAAATGAGCAGCTTTGGCCGACACTTTTTGCTTGATTATTTCTATCAGCATGTCTATGTCACTTGTTGATTTTATACTGTATTTTCTTTTCAATTTTCTAAGTTTAGTTTGTTTAACATGTTCACCTACTTTATAGTTTGTTAAAATTTCTATGTCAGATCGGAGAAGGTTTATTTGGCGATTGATGTTCTCTTGCCAAGTAGATTTCTTGTGGGAATTCTTTTGTTTCTTCATTTTCACTCTACATAAGTGAGTGGTTACTTTAGCCGATGCATAATAGAGATGATTTAGATCAGTAATGTTTAGTTTGTTTGTGATGATAATGTTTTTGAGAATTATGTTAGTCTTGTGTATTATCTTTTGGTTCTGTTTGGAGTTCTGGATCTTAGGGAGGGTGTCTCGTTGCCCCATGTAGCTGAGTCGGTGCGTATCTCGATGGTGTGCAGCCCCCACCGCAGGGCGAGGTTCACCCCTCTCAACACCGCGTCCAGTTCGGCCACATTGATGTGATTGCAGTCGTCCTTCTTTCTAAGCCAGGCTGCATCCTCGACCTCAACACCTCCTATCTCCAACGTGACACCTAGCGCTATGCTGCTGGCATCGCACCACACGGTCCCGCTCTGTGATTTGGGAACATACCAGCGTCCCCGCACTGGGTCGTCGGCCTTCACCCTTCCCACGATCTCCTGCATCATGGCCACCGTCCTCTCTCCCACTCTGTCACTCCAAGTCACTCCTCCCGCTCGTCTCTTGACATAGCTGCATGCCGTCCGGAGCCACCCAGCAATCGGGTAGTGACCCACCAGCTTTCCGCACACCGAGAAAAGCTCCCGCCTACTCATACTTGGGCCCAGTTCCGGAACTTCGTTTCCCCTCTGGAATACCAAAACGCCCGTCCTGTCTCGCCGCAGCCTAAGTCCCAGCGCGGCTCCTCCCTCCAATGCTTCTGACGGCTTCGCAGTCAGTCCGTACCCCTGTAAATGGCTCGTGACCTCCGCCGCCGACACCACCGACTCGTCCACTAAGATGTCGTCAATGTAGGAGTTAGTAGCCCTCTTTACCTTGTCAGCCTTCCCCAGAACGGTCTTGAGGACCGCCGCCATGATCTTCGGTGCGGAGCTCAGCCCGAAACCGAGCCTGGTCAGGCAATATGTCCGGCCCTTATACCTGACCAGCTGATACCGCCAGAGCTTCTCAGCTATATGCAACTGCAAGTAAGCCGACTTTAGGTCTACGATCGCTGAACCCCCCGTCATGCGTCTCCACTCACGCAGGGTTTCCCCGCAGATATCCGTGACCTCGCCACCCGTGTGGCATGACACGTGTTCGTTCAGCTCCCGATAGTCCAGCACCGGCCTCACCTTGCTCTTCGTGGGTTGCACCACCGTCATTAACGGCAAAACTCCGCACTTCACCTCTTCCTTCCAGGGAAGCAGTATGCCGTCTTCGATCCATCTCTCTACTTCTCGCTCGAACTTGCTCCTAACGTTTCCCTTCAATGTATGTTGATAGCAGCCCACTTTGGTCTTCAGTGTTAGTGGTTCTCCCTTCCAGTACCACTCAACAACCCATTGCTGCCCATCAAACACGGCCTTTGTCCTGCACAGTGTAAGTGGGGTATTCCTCCTCGTGGGCCTTCTAGTTCTCATGACGTGCACTCACTGCGCATGCCGATGCAGCGGCGCCAAACGACACACCGAGGTTGTCCACCGTGACGCCTCCTAAACGACCAATCGCATCCATGCCCATAACCACACCGATCCCATCCACCACACTGTCTACCACGATGGCCGAAAGCTTTATCCTCCTTCCCCGTACCGCTATTTCCACCTCGCTGCGACCTCGACATTCGATTTTCCTGCCGTCGACTGCCCTTACACTGCTCTTCCCTCCCCACCTCTGCGCCACCCCCACGGTCACCAGTGTCGTCGTACAGCCCGTGTCCACGAGGGCTCGCTGTGGCTTCCCCCTCACGAAGACTTCCACCACGGGCAGCGCCGCTACTCGTAAGGGGCAACTACCGGCGCAGTATTTCCTCTTGGATCGTTTCCCTGGTCGCAGTTAGTAGCGATGTGGCCTGGTCACTTACACCGGTAGCAAATTATATCCGGCCTCAACTCTCTACAGTCTCTAGCCATGTGCGGGCCCTGGCAACAAAAACAGCGCCCTCTAAATGTACGCGCGCGACCGCGTGCTGAGGTTGCCTCCCTTTCACCGTTTCGCTGCCAGGTGTCCTGAGCCTCCGAAGTTGCTATCGCCGCAACACTCTTTTTGGCATCTTCTGCTATGATCCGGGCTTGTTCCACCAGTGAACGCATTTCCATCTCTTTATAACCTGGGACTTGCTGCAGCCTCACCGCTATGTCGTCTGGAAATCCATTAATGAACGCCAACCGCACCGTGCGTTCGCATTCCGCCTGATAACCAGCCAACATGGCCAACCGCTTTATTTCCGCTGCGAAAATGTCGACGCGTTCACCATTCCACCTAATTCTCGCCAGCTTAGCAAAAGCTGCCAACGGTCCCTCGGCGAATGCATCTATCAGACGCCGCTCAATCTTCTGCGCATCTCTTTGGCTGTGCTCGTCCAACTCAAGGAAGAGTACCAGCGCGTCTCCCTCGAGGTAGAGTGCCATTAGGCCAGCCACATCCTCTATCTTCTGCAAACTTGCGACTAGCCGAACTTTCCGCAGCCAAGCGACTACATTACCCTCCCCGGTAAATGCCCTGATGGCCTCGCTCGTCCGTAGCCTTGTCGCCATCCTCTGATTTGTCTAGCGGTAAGTGACACAAAAAAAAAAACAACAACAGACTCCTCTCTGTTTTCCCAGTAGCTTTTTCTTCTTTTTTCTTTGTTCCGTCAGATCTGTTTCCAGTCGCCGAAATAGCTTGTGGTTGGAAAAAGCTATCTCACTTACCGCTCTTCAAAGGAGCCGCTCGATCTTCACTGCATGGTAGTTTGAAGACCATTTCGTGTACGTCCGTCTTCCTCGGTTGGCCGTTCTATCGTTGTATCAACAGTCCCATATCGTTTTGCTCTTTTCACTAGCGCTGCTATCGTCCTGCTCTTTACTCCTCGCCTGCCTGCTTTCAACTGCCTAGCACCGGAAGATCCCAAACTGGCGTTTACGCCGTTGCTAGGTACTACGCTAGGTACTGCCCAAACTTGCGTTCACCCCGCTGCTAGACACTGCCCAAACTGGCGTTCGGCCTGTTGCTAGGCACCACTAGGCACCTGCAACCACCGCACGCCACACCATACCCACACTTATTACAAGATGGCAGTAACTACGGCGGAGTAAGTTAGTTGAATTTTTATGAGTTATCGAAAGTTCTAATAATATTTTTTTACATCGGTGTGTAGTTAAAGAACCCCTCTTTCAAAAGAGGTTGATTTTTTAACTGTATCTCGCGCCCTTGAGGGCTAAATTTGCTTTTATTTACAATCATAACCCCAAAATTTTGTTTTACAAAAACATGGCGGACAAAGAAAATTGTCCACAGGGAGGAACAGCGAGTAATTCGGAGGGTGGAACAGCCATTTCCACCCAATCACAAGGCAAAGTAAAAAACAAGAGAAGCAGCAGCAGCGACAGTGACAGTGGTAATGAGAACAGCAGCAGCAGTCACTGGAATTGTAGTAGCAATAGTGAAAATTATAACGAAAAATTTCCTGCGTTACAGAAATCAAACACCACTACCACCCCAATAACAACAATAACAACAGCAACAACCACAAAGAACCCAAAGAACAACAACTATAACAGCAGCAACACAGAGGAAAAAGAAACAAACAAAAACACAGACAACGGCAACAAAGACAAAACTAGTGACGTGTCAACACAAATCAAAACAAACACTTCTTTCGCTAAAGCAACCAACAATTTTGAACAAATACACATCACTAACAAAGAGATAAAACAAGCAAAGGTCTTGGTTAAAAAAACTGGACACAGGGTAAATCTCACCCGCCCAGCTGATATAATAAGAAAAACTTTTGTGTTCGGTCAGTTATCGCACGATCGGATCAAAATCCCGGCGAGTTGAACGGGCAACGGGGTCACAGGTCCAAAGAGCTATGGGCACCGTCTGGGCACAGAAAACATATATAGCCCGGGGATCAAGATATGGCACTGTGGATGTGCTCTTCGCTACACCAGAGGAAGCCAGAGCACTCTCCATTGCGCCACTCCTTAGTGACGAAATCACATTGATGCCTACATACTGCGGCCAGAGAGTCGTGAGGGTTCGAGTAGGCCAATTCCCCTGTAGTGACCTATATTCCGCAGGCTCACATACATTCTCTGTGCGTGATTTGGCTCAGCTCAGCCAATCAGCGCCAGTAGAAGAGGATGTATCCCTACGCGTCCTGGGGGAGAAATTACCCGCGAAGATTTGAAGAATCTCTCTCTCTCACCAGGAACTTCGAACCAGCAACACGTACATGTGACGGTGAGATTTTGCACCTTAGCCTGCCAGCTTTCCGGCGCAATGGCACATTCCCTTTTGTAACCTCATTTTTATGTGTTACTTAAACCATACAAGCTAACCAACATTATTTGTGCTACAACAAAAATAAACATACATTTCATCTCTAATTTCTGCTGTTGACATCATTATTATGTTACTCGTGTCTCAATAACATTTATACACCATGCTACTAAACCCCACTCGGTGGAGATGGCGTGGTTGACGGCAGCCATCCTCACTGACGTTGAGGATTCAACAACCATACTCAATGTCATGCAAATAAGACAGGAAAATTGGACAGGGTCGGGGATGGAGTTAATCATCCAAGCAAACCATGAGAGCATTGAGGCCATCCCCGATGCAATAGACCTGGACGATGGCAGCCATCTACCTGTGACTGTCGAAGGTAGGCGCCCAAGGTGTCATGGATACGGTGACAAGACGCACCTTAAGGCATTCTGCCCCAAACTTACCAAAACAGGCACGCACGCACCCTTTCTCCCCACCCCGTGCCCCGCAACTGGAGCAGACAAACAAACAAAGAACACAGTGGCAGAAGAGAAATCACCATCCCCAACCACAAAAAAACACCATCTCTTCCACCAACCACAGAACCAATGGAAAGCATACCCCTTTCCTGATATAGCAAAATTAGACAAGGAGTGCGTGATGCCGAAGGGTGGAGAACTATTCCAACAAAGAAAAGGAAGAATTCGCTAAACCCCCCCCCCCCCCCAAAAAAAAAGAGGAAGAAAGAACCCTAAAAAAAAAATGAAAACTGCCCCACCTCCTCCACCACCATCAACAGCCACCCCCACAACCACCTACACCATCACCACGAACACCACCACCACCACCACCACCCTTACCATCTACCCCAACAACACGACAGCAAACACAGAAAGCACCAACACCAAAACAGCAGACACAATACACAGCCATAGACACAGACAACACAAAGCTTTTAAATTACATTCAACACCACACCAACATCACAGAAACAAACTACGTACAAACCACCAAAATTGCACCCCCCACACACATAAAAATAATAGAAATTACACAAAAAAATTACATAACATCAATTGGAGACTACCGAGGGAACATCACCAAAAGAATATTCACGGATATTCTCGTAGAGAAACCCACTAATGGTCGGAGGGATGGATCACCCACCCCCTTCCTAAAGAAGATCCACAGGTAATTTTTTGTACCTCTCCCCTCTCATTTGTTTTCCTCCTATCTTAGCCAACATGGCTTCTCTCAGAATAGGTAGAATAAATGTACGTGGCCTGGGGTCGTCTTGGAAGCAGGGCCACCTGCTGAATGATCCCAGCTTGCTAAACATAGATGTGGTGGCCATCAGCGAAACCAAAATATCCGAGACACGGGCATTCACACCCATTTTCGGCGGCTACGAGGTGTACACATCTCCAAGCCGTCCCGGATGGGGGGGGGGGGGGGGCATGTTGTTCCGGAGAAGTCTGGATCTCCAGATACGGCCAGTCTTCTTGGACCCAGAGGGTAAGTTGGTAGTACTGGACGTGACCAGCAGAGAAGGACAAGCTTTCAGGCTAGTGGCTGCCTATGGACCAAAAGGAGCAGGACGGCCTGATTTCTTCCGGTGTCTGGAGACCTTTCTTGGAATGTCCCGCACTCTAGTGTTAGTGGGCGACTGGAACGGGATCTTAGATGCACGCTGGGATTGTGTGGGGCTAGCGGATAGGGGAGGAGGGTGCAAGAGCCTCACCAATCTGCTCAGGCGTTTTGAACTGTCTGACAGGTACCGATTGGATTTCCCCAATGTGCCAATGTGGACTTGGACAAATCGCATATGGTCATCCAGATCATATCTAGATAGAGTATTTTGTAGGGAAATAGATAGGTATAGCATAGCCTATCCACAATTCAAGATAGTCAGCTACACGGACCACAAATTCGTGATCTGTGTGTTTGACTTAGATAGGCATCATAGACAAGGACCCGGCTACTGGAAGCTAAACGCGTCCTTACCAGCGTGCAAGGCCTACAGAGACCGGATTAGCGAACTAGTTAAGCGGACGTTGACGGGGGCCATCGTCAACAACAAGTGGTGGTTTGCTCTGAAAAGAGCGATTAGAATAGAATCCATTAGGTTTAGTAAGGCTTTAGCAATAGAGAAAAATAGAGCAGAGGGAGAACTAGTTAGAAAATTAGACGAGGCGCTTAGCAAAGGCATTGCGACCGACGTGCTGGCGGCGAAATTGGCCCTTGACAAATTCTTCAATGCAAAGCACGAAGGCTGCGTTGTCAGAGCTATGGTGCGTGCTCTCAGACACGAGGGGATGAAAGCCGTTCAATGGGCCCGAGTGGCGGAGGCGCATCGTGGCAACAAAGCCACAATCCGGTCTTTGGTGGACCACGACGGGCGCATGCTACTCGATGCCGGGCAAATGTGTGAAGCTTTTTAGCGACATTTCGCTCAGCTGTTCGGGGGCAGCGGCGAACCAGATCAAGGGACGGACTTTTGTGCCTACCTCAACGGACTACCGCGGCTCTCGGCCACTGAGGCGGAGTGTTGCAAAAAGCCGATAACAGCATGGGGTAAATCCCCTGGTTTGGATGGTCTGCTCTATGAACTTTACGTACAGATGCCAGACTTGTTTGGAGGCCTCTTGGCAGAGGTCTACTGCAACTGGTAACAGAACGGGAGAATTCCCAACTCTGTGACCCGAGGAGCTGTGGCGCTGCTGAGAAAGGATCCGAACAAGGGGGATAACATAGATAATTTCAGGCCCATAACTCTGCTAACCACAGAGTTCAAGATTTTGACCAAGGTGCTAGCAAAGAGGTTGGCGTTTGTCGGTGGTCTAGTGGAAGAGGCGCAGACATGCGCCATTCCCGAGAGATCCATCCACGACAACCTCCACCTCATGTGATACATCGTAGAGAGGGTAGCTAGGGAACCTGGGACGGGTGGGTCCTTGATCAATTTAGATCAGTCGAAAGCTTTCGATAGGGTCGACCATCGTTACCTAGTGGCAGTCCTGAGGGTGGCTGGCTTTGGGCCCGTCTTCAGAGTCTGGATCGCTGCCATGCACAGCGACATCTGCTCTGTGGTGAGAGTGAACGGTCACCTTTCGGAACCGTTCAACATCATGCGCTCGGTCCGCCAAGGATGTCCCCTGTCGTCCCTCTTGTACGTATTGACTCTCGAGCCATTACTGCACAAACTGGAGACATTGAGGGGGGTCCCGCGCGAACTAGGATGCGGAAGATCCATGTCAGCATATGCAGACGATGTCACCATAGTGGTGTTGAATGCCAAACACATCGAGGCGATCGGCACTACACTAAGAGAATACGAAGCGTTGACAGGAGCAATGATCAACCAGGAAAAGTCAGTGGGCCTGCAGCTCGGCACCTGGAGAGGCAGGTCCATGCCGTCCAACTGCGTCGTCGGGCGCTGGACGGACGGACCAGTTAAATTGCTAGGGCTCTGGTTCGGTCCAGACCTCCAGACGAACAAAAACTGGGACGAGGTGACGAGCAGGGTGGCTTCTCTCACCCAGAAATGGGCGGAGAGGAAGCTATCCCTGAAAGGTCGAGCGGTGGCTAACACGTACATTGCATCCATCATCTACTACCGCCTGACCGTCGTACCTCGTCCTAAGCCCCGCCTGACTGCGCTGGAGCGTTTGCTCTTTCGCTCTTTGTGGAAGGGACGCAGTCCGATGGTCAGGCGGTCCATCTGCTGTCAACACCCGCTACGTGGAGGGCTGGGAATGCCGTGGCTGATGATGCGCAGACACGCGCTCAGGCTACGACATCTCCACCTCTTCTTCGACGGTGATCAGGTGTGGTTGCCGTTTGCTAGACGCATCTTTCCCCAGCTTGTCTCCTTGACGGAGCTGCAGTCCTGGGTCAAGCGAAGACCGAGAGGGAGCGCTTGGAGACTGGAATGTCTTCAGGCGCTCACAGCCCTCGACCAATCGGGCAATGTGATCGGTGGAAACTCCACCTTGGCGTTCTATAGAGGATTAGTGGAGGGGAAGAGCGACGACGTAATTGGGGAAACTCTAGGCGTCGACGAAAATCAACTAGCCAATCTCTTCGGAAGGACTTTCGGGCCGGGGCCTATGGACAACTTTCAGAAATCCCTGGCCTGGCAGTGCTACCGGGGAGCTTTGCCAGTTCGGGATAAACTCTACAGGCATGGAGGTGCTGTCAGCCGGGCATGTCTGAGATGCGCGCAGGGCGACAAAACCTTCCTGCACACACTCGTCCAGTGTCCGAGCATTGCTGACTTGTGGGTTTATGTTGAACACCTGCTGTCACGTGTAGGACGGATCCGGCTATCATCTGAGTCCATCGTGAGGATTTCCCCGCCCTCTTCCTTTAGCCGGGAAGACCAGGCAGTTTTTATCTGTCTGGTGGCCATGGCGAAAGAGATAGTATGGTGGGCACGTTTGAAAGGGCTGAAGACGAGCACTTACCTCTTCGGTGATGCCCTGATTAACTTTTTCAAATTTCATTTGAAAAGGAAAATCAGGGTAGAGAGGGAAATGCTCTCTTCCCAGCATTTTGTTGAAAGATGGGTGAGAGAAGCAAGTATGGCCCGAGTGAATGGGCCGACTCTGAGTATGTGTCTGTAAATTAAAGGTGGAAAACTGGGAGAGGGCACTTGCCCTGGTGGTCAGGGTCACTGTGGCCTTTTACTGGGCTTTCTCCACAAATGTCCCTCGGAAGTCTCCCCCCTATTTTTCATTGTTATTTTTATTACATCCTCTGCTTTTTTACACACAGAAATGCCCATTTGTACCGTCCTGTATTGTCCTGTACTGTCCTTAACGTCTACTTTATGAAACCCTTGTGGTTAATAAAGAAAGCATCGTTACAGGGTCGATAAAATAAAGTACCAGTAATGCACTGGGTATTTGCTGGCCTTGTGCCTAAAGTAGAAACAATTATTATTATTATTATTATTATTATTATTATTATTATTTTCTTGGAATCTCAGTCATTGATGGATCCCAAGTTCTTCTATTAATTTTTCTAAGTTCTTGGTAGCACAACCAAGAGCACCTATCATTATTGATATGACTTCAACCTTTCTTATGTTCCATATTCTTTGGACTTCAATTCTAAGGTCCTAGTATTTATCAATTTTCTCTTTTTCTTTGGAATGGTGACATCGATAATTCAACATGTTCTCTCTCTTTTTTCTATCACAGCTATATCTAGTCTCCTTGCTTTTTTAGTCATGTCCAGTAAGACCTTTACATCATCATTCTCAATTATTCCCTCTGGTTAATATTCATATCAACAGTTCATTTCATTGCAGATTATAATTCTCACAGAACTTCCATTGGATAACCTTAGCAACTGTATCATGTCTTCTCTTCCATTCTCTTTGGGCTAATTTGGGGTATACACTAATGATGTGCCACACACTCTCATTGTTCCACCACATAATCTACATTGGGTGAATCTACAGCGTTATCTATTTTGTTTTATTATTTTGTTTTCTTGGATATCTGTATATTCACATACAAGTCTCAACCAGGGCCCTGGTGTGGGAGATGGTTTGTTATGATACATTTTTACCATGTCATAGATAACTGATTGTTACAAAATATATAATGGATAAATTGCACCCTTTTCTCCATGGGTACAACATGGTTTACCCTCCCAACATTACATTGACAATGCTCTTTGCAAAATGTGGGCAGTACTAGTAAGTAAGATTTTTTTAAAATTTCTTTTATACAAGATTTACCTGGCATGTGATTTAAGAGTTTGTAAGTTCTCGTGTTTATCAAGCCCCAGTGCTCCAACTACCACTAGCATAGTGGTGGCCTTCATACCACACACTGTTTCAATCTCTATTTCAAGATCCTTGTACTTTGAAATGTTTTCAAATATCTTGTAAGACACATTGCAATTGGCAGGTACTGTCATGTCTATCATGACACACATTTTATTCATATGGTGCTAAGGTGGTGCATGCAGGTATTAGGTGATCCACTGTTTCAGTATTCCTGTGGGATGGGAAATGACAACCTTCACATGGTCCATCCTGTATGAAATTCATTCCAACTAATTTCATCGCTCAATATATACACACCTAGTACAAACAACTTGCTTTGTTGACCAGGGTCTCTAAAACTGTAGGAGAGAGGAAGGGAAGAAAATATTCTCAGACCAGAGACCTAATTTGAATGGTTGCAAAAGAGTGGACCCTGCTAATGGTTCCTGCAAGCCAAGTAGTTGATTAAATTGGGTGGATTAAGTCTATTACACAAGTTGGGTTTCAAATCAGAAACAAATACTGCAAGGCATCTTTTGCAATGCTCTAATGGTTGCACCAATCTACCACCCAGGATTGGTGTGTTATTTTATAGCTTTTTGCATTTTTTTTTCCTGTATTCAAATTTGAAACTGTTTACTGACAAAGTCTCCAAAAATACCATATGAAAATAAAATATGGTTTAGTCTGAAGACTAAAAGAGCAAATTAATATAAGTTGCAAACCCATACACAACAACTAGCTTTTTAAGGCCACCTTCCCTGCTAATGCAGGGATTAGCCTTGTGGGCTCCATGACTAGCTTCTCAATTTTTCCCTATTGTCTGCATCCTCCATCACTAAACCGCTGGCTTTCATTTCCTCCTCCATCATGTTTGGCCATGACTTACTTGATCTTCCAATTTCTTTTGTCCTTTCTCAACACATGACCATCTTATTCCATTTCTCTTCACATTCAGCATTGGTTCTTTCCCCATCATCCTCTGCAATTCCTTGTTTGTCTTCCTCTCTTTCAGTGATACTCCACTTATCCACTGATCCAGTCATATTTCCATTCTTTTCAGCCTTCTCTGCTGTCCTATATTTTGCTCCAATAAATCATAACACTTCTCAGATATACAACATATATGTTTTCATTCTGTTTCAGCAATGCTTCCCCATCATTAGCACACCTCTCAGTCCCTGGAACTTTCTCCTTGTACATTTCACATTAGATACTGTCGCAGAGTCTAACCCAACCCATCCTCTCCATATTCAACATGTCTTCAAGATAAAACATTTTCACACCTTCCAGCTTTACACCATTCCCAAGTTCCAGCTCAACATCCTCTCCATATGTAGCTCCCTTCAGACACAATTTACACATAAATGTAGCTGCTACATTATTTAATAATCCCTTCACACAACTACATTTTCAATGTACCCACGCGGTACATCTCTTATGATGTTTTTAAGTTAATTATTTGTTGTTTTTCCCAGCACAGATGTGCCCCAAGAAGTATGTTATGTATTGCATTTCCCAAAATCTAACTGCATCCTATATACTGGTGTGAAAATGATAATGATTTCTACTTTAGGCACAAATCCAGTAAGTAATTTGGGAGAGGGAAAAGCTGAAAAATAATAATAATAATAATAATTGTTTCTTCTTTTGGCACAAGGCCAGTAATTACCCAGTGCATTACTGGTACTTTATTTTATTGACCCCATAAGGATGAAATGCAAAATTAACTTCAACGGGATTGAACTCATCGAGGTTAATTTTGCCTTTAATAATAATAATAAAATAATAATAATAATAATAATGTTTTCTTTATTAACCACAAGGGTTTACATAAAGTAGACATTAAGGACAGTACAGGACAATGCAGGATGGTACAAATGGGCATTTCTGCGTGTAAAAAAAAACAGAGGATGTAATAAAATAACAAAGAAAAATTCCCCAATAGGGGGGAGACTTCCGAGGGACATTTGTGGAGAAAGCCCATTAAAAGACCACAGTGAACCTGACCACCAGGGCAAGTGCCCTCTCCCAGTTTTCCACCTTTAATTTACAGACACATACTCAGAGTAGGCCCATTCTCTCGGGCCATACTTGCCTCTCTCACCCATCTTTCAACAAAATGCTGGGAAGAGAGCACTTCCCTCTCTACCCTGATTTTCCTTTTCAAATGAAATTTGAAAAAGTTAATCAGGGCATCACCGTAGAGGTAAGTGCTCGTCTTCAGCCCTTTCAAACGTGCCCGCCATACTATCTCTTTCGCCATGGCCACCAGACAGATAAAAACTGCCTGCCCTTCCCGGCTAAAGGAAGAGGGCGGGGCAATCCTCACGATGGACTCAGCTGATAGCTGGATCCGTCCTACACGTGACAGCAGGTGTTCGACATAAACCCACAAGTCAGCAATGCTCGGACACTGGACGAGTGCGTGCAGGACGGTTTCGTCGCCCTGTGCGCATCTCGGACATGCCCGGCTGACGGCACCTCCATGCCTGTAGAGTTTATCCCGAACTGGCAAAGCTCCCCGGTAGCACTGCCAGGCCAGGGATTTCTGGAAGTTGTCCATAGGCCCCGGCCCGAAAGTCCTTCCGAAGAGATTGGCTAGTTGATTTTCGTCGACGCCTGGAGTTTCTCCAGGTACGTCGTCGCTCTTCCCCTCCACTAATCCTCTATAGAACACCAAGGTGGAGTTTCCACCGATCACATTGCCCGATTGGTCGAGGGCTGTGAGCGCCTGAAGACATTCCAGTCTCCAAGCGCTCCCTCTCGGTCTTCACTTGACCCAGGACTGCAGCTCCATCAAGGAGACGAGCTAGGGAAAGAGGTGTCTAGCAAACGGCAACCACACCTGATCACTGTCGAGGAAGAGGTGGAGATGTCGTAGCCTGAGCGCGTGTCTGCGCATCATCAGCCACGGCATTCCCAGCACTCCACGTAGCGGGTGTTGACAACAGATGGACCGCCTGACCATAGGAGCGCTTCCCTTCCACAAAAAGCGAAAGAGCAAACGCTCCAGCGCAGTCAGACGGGGCTTAGGACAAGGTACGACGGTCAGGCGGTAGTAGATGATGGACGCGATGTATGCGTTAGCCACCTCTGCTCGACCTTTCAGGGATAGCTTCCTCTCCGCCCATTTCTGGGTGAGAGAAGCCACCCTGCTCGTCACCTCGTCCCAGTTTTTGTCCGTCTGGAGGTCCGGACCGAACCAGACCCTTAGCAATTTAACCGGTCCGCCCGTCCAGTGCCCGACGACGCTGTTGGATGGCATGGACCTGCCTCTCCAGGTGCCGAGCTGCAGGCCCACTGACTTTTCCTGGTTGATCATTGCTCCTGTCACCGCTTCGTATTCTCTTAGTGTAGTGCCGATCGCCTCGATGTGTTTGGCGTTCGACACCACTACGGTGACATCGTCCGCATATGCTGACACGGATCTTCCGCATCCTAGTTCGCGCGGGACCCCCCTCAACGTCTCCAGTTTGTGCAGTAATGGCTCGAGAGTCAATACGTACAAGAGGGATGAGAGGGGACATCCTTGGCGGACCGAGCGCATGATGTTGAACGGTTCCGAAAGGTGACCGTTCACTCTCACCACAGAGCAGATGTCGCTGTGCATGGCAGCGATCCAGCCTCTGAAGACGGGCCCAAATCCAGCCGCCCTCAGGACTGCCGCTAGGTAACGATGGTCGACCCTATCGAAAGCTTTCGACTGATCTAAATTGATCAAGGACCCACCCGTGCCAGGTTCTCGAGCTACCCTCTCTACGATGTATCGCATGAGGTGGAGGTTGTCGTGGATGGATCTGTCGGGAATGGCGCATGTCTGCGCCTCTCCCACCAGACCACCAACGACAAGCGGAAACCTCTTTGCTAGCCCCTTGGCCAAAATCTTGAACTCTGTGTTTAGCAGAGTTATGGGCCTGAAATTATCTATGTTATCCCCCTTGTTCGGATCCTTTCTCAGCAGCGCCACAGCTCCTCGGCTCACAGAACTGGGAATTCTCCCGTTCTGTTGCCAGTTGCAGTAGACGTCCGCCAAGAGGCCTCCGAACAAGTCTGGCATCTGTACGTAAAGTTCATAGGGCAGAACATCCAAACCAGGCGATTTACCCCTTGTGCAGCCAGTCATTGCCTCCCTTACTTCAGCGGCTGTTATCGGCTTTTCGCAACACTCCGCCTCAGTGGCCGAGAACCGCGGCAGTCCGTCGAGGTAGACACTAAAGTCCATCCCTCGAACCGGCCCACCGCTGCCGCCGAACAGCTGAGTGAAGTGTCGCTGAAAAGCTTCACACATTTGCCCGGGATCGAGTAGCATGCGCCCGTCGTGGTCCACCAAAGACCGGATCGTGGCTTTGTTGCCACGACGCGCCTCCGCCACTCGGGCCCATTGAACGGCTTTCGTCCCCTCGTGTCTGAGAGCACGCACCCTAGCTCTGACAACGCAGCCTTCGTGCTTTGCATTGAAGAATTTGTCAAGGGCCAATTTCGCCGCAAGCACGTCGGTCGCAATGCCTTTGCTAAGCGCCTCGTCTAATTTTCTAACTAGTTCTCCCTCTGCTCTATTTTTCTCTATTGCTAAAGCCTTACTAAACCTAATGGATTCTATTCTAATCGCTCTTTTCAGAGCAAACCACCACTTGTTGTTGACGATGGCCCCCGTCAACGTCCGCTTAACTAGTTCGCTAATCCGGTCTCTGTAGGCCTTGCACGCTGGTAAGGACGCGTTTAGCTTCCAGTAGCCGGGTCCTCGTCTATGAAGCCTATCTAAGTCAAGCACACAGATCACGAATTTGTGGTCCGTGTAGCTGACTATCTTGAATTGAGGACAGCCTATGCTAGACCTATCTATTTCCCTACAAAATACTCTATCTAGATATGATCTGGATGACCATATGCGATTTGTCCAAGTCCACATTGGCACATTCGGGAAATCCAATCGGTACCTGTCAGACAGTTCAAAACGCCTGAGCAGGTTGGTGAGACTCTTGCACCCTCCACCCTATCCGCTAATCCCACACAGTCCCAGCGTGCATCTAAGATCCCGTTCCAGTCGCCCACTAACACTAAAGAGCGGGACGTTCCAAGAAAGGTCTCCAGACGCCGGAAGAAATCAGGCCGCCCTGCTCCTGTCGGGGCATAGACGGCCACTAACCTGAAAGCTTGCCCGTCTCCGCTGGTCACGTCCAGCACCACCAACTTACCCTCTGGGTCCAGGAAGATGGCCCGTATGGCGAGATCCAAACCTCTCCGAAAAAGAACAGCAATTCTTCCCCCCCGATCCAGGACGGCTGGGAGATGCGTACACATCGTAGCCGCCGAAGATCGGTGCGAAGGCCCGTGCTTTGGAGATTCTGGTCTCGCTGATGGCCACTACATCTATATTTAGTGACCTGAGGTCGTTGAGCAGGTGACCCTGCTTCCATGACGACCCCAAGCCACGCGCATTTATGCTGCCTATTCTGAGTGAGGTCATGTTTAAAATAGAGTGGAAAAGATGGGAAAGACCACTTACCGTACTTTTCGTAGAGGAGGGATGGTTTTTCCATCCCTTTTCACTTGATCGTCTGGTGAAGGGACCGTTGAATCGTCCCTTCGGCTGGTCGTCGGCTCTTCTATGAGTATGTCCGAATATACTCTTCGGTTGAGTATCCCTCGTAGGTCTCTGAAATCACCAACTGCGTTGGGGAATTTCGTTTTAATGTTTGTGTATTGTTTCTGTGCTATTTTTAGCAGTCTTATGTTAGTTGGCGTTTTGATTGGTGCTGGTATTATGTAGTCGTGTTGTGAAATGTCTGTGTGTTCAATTATGTAAGTCATTAGTTTCTTGTTGTGTGTATTTATTGCCGTGCATTTGTTTTTCTGGGGGTGGGGTGTGGTTCTGCTATTTTCTTGTCATTTTTGCTGGGTGTGTGTGTTTTGTTGTTGTGTTTGCGATGTTGGTGCTTGTGGTGATGGTGTTGAAGGTGTTGTTGTTGTTGGCGGTGGGGTTGTCGCCGGTGGTGATGGTGGTGCTAGTGTGGGTGGTGATGGTGTTGGTGGTGTTGCTGCTGTGAGTCTCTTTGCAGTAGCCTTTACCCTTTTTTCATTTCTTTCCTCCCTTTTCGAAGGCGACGATGCGCTGCTTCTGCGTTTGTGCCTTCTTACGACCTTTTGACATCCCTCTCCCACCTCACACTCCATGTCTGATTCTGTGAGGTCGGGGAGGGGTACCAGCTCCACTCTTTCACTTGTTGTTGTTGGTGATGTTTGCACTGGAGTCTCTGTTGCAGCTGCATTTGGTATTGCTGTTGTTGTTGTTAATACTTCCACTGCTGCTGCTGTTTTTGATTTCCGTGGCGTGGGTATGGGTGCCACGGACCTATCGTTCCTGGTTGCCGCTTGTCCTGTTGCTGGTAGCCGTGGAGCCGGTTTCGGAAGGAGGGGGTTTTCTCCTTTCTCAAGGTCTTCTCGTTGCAGAAGGCCCTGAGGTGAGTCTTCGATCCACAGCGAAAGCATTTCGGGCGTTTGCCCTCAACACTTATGGGCAGTTGAGTGCCGTTATCGAAGTCTATCACATCCGGGATAGCTTCGATGCACTCCTGGTTGGTTTGGATTAACATCTCAATGGAGGTGCCGACCCAATCTTCTCTTACTTTTTTTCTGTACTTGCAGTACAGTTGTTTTGTCCTCGATTCCGACGAGGACAGACGCGGCCAGCCAAGAAGGGGCCATCCTGGGGGGGGGGGGGGGGTCAGTTTGACCCTCACAATTTTTTGCCCGCAGTAGGAGGGCACCAACACCATTTTCTCGCTCCTTAGGGTCACTAAGGATTGAGCCTTTGCCTCCTGGGGTGTGGCAAAAAGTACGTCTACGGTGGCATATTTCTTGCCTCGGGTGATGTGTGTTTTCCGCTGCCACACAGACCCCAAAGCTTTTTGTATTTGAGCCTCTGTGGCTCTTTCAACCCTACGGGATTTTGTACTTACTGTACGGTACGTGACCGTACAGCGCTGATGGGTTTCGAAACATTTTTCGGCTGCCTTGCAGATTGCTCGGTGTCCAGTTTTTGTCACCATCTTCTTCGGTTCCTTTAATTCCTCATTTGTTATGAGGATGGTGGTTTCCAGGTTCTTTGCGATACCTGCAAACGAGATTGGTTTTTCTTTGCTGCTGTTGTTGTTGTTGTTGTTGTTGTCGTCAGTGCTGCTGTTACTTTTATTGTTGCTGCAGGTACTACGACTACTGCCGCCGCCGCTGTTGCTGTGGTTGTTGTTGTTGTTGTTGCTGCTGTTGTTGCTGCTAATGCCGTTGTTGTTTATGCTGCTGCTGATGCTGTTGCGGCTGCTACTGTTGTTTTCCTTGTCACTGTTGCTGCTGCTGCTGTTATTACGGCTGCTACTGCTATTATTCCTGACGTCAGACGAATGAAATGGGTTTTCGTATTTCCTGCACACCTTTTTCGTCGTTGTCGTCGTCGTCGTGGAGAAATCTTGCACGCTTTGCACGTGATTTTTCTTTTCTGGCGTCGCTTGCGAAAGAGAAGGGAGGGAGAGAGACAATCTTCTCTCTGCTGTAGTGACGATTGAGGAAGAAGAAGACGGAATGAGTGGGAGTGACCTATGAAAATTCTTTTTCGTAGCCATGTTGTTTTTTTTGTTAAAATAAATATTGGGCACAAAACCCCAATAAGCGGTTATTTAACCCCGAAGGGCCAAATAACGGGCAGAAAGACCCCTCTCACGAGGAGGCGGGTGTTTTTGTTTACAAGTTGGTTAAAGTTTTAAACAATTTACAATTGTTATAGCGGTCAAAATTTACAATACCTTACAGAGCCGAGCCTCCGTCAACCATAGCATTCAATAATAATAATAATAATAATAATAATAATAATAATAATAATACCAACAACAACAACAATAATAATGATAATGAATCTTTCTTTTTTTAAAATAATAATGTTTTCTTTATTGATCACAAAGGGTTTACAAAAAGTACATTAAGGATAGCAGAGGACAGTACAATGTAGGTTTCTGCATGTAAAATTGTGCATAAAACAAAAACAAAGGATTTAACAAAAAAAATAAATAAAAACAAAAAGACAATTTCCCAATAGGAGAGAAACCTCTGAGGGTCGCCCACAAAAACCACAGTCAACGTGATCGCTAGGGCAAGTGCCCTCTCCCAGGTGTTCTCCTTGAAACTACAGGTACATGCTCAGAGCAGTCCTATCTCTTGGGCCATTCTCACCTCTTTCAACTACCTTTCAACAAATTACTTTGAAGGCAGCACTTCCCCCTCCACCCTATTTTCCTTTTCAAGTGAAACCTGAAAAAGTTAATCAAGGGGTCGTTGAAGAAGAAAGTGCCTGTCTTCAGCCCTTTCAGACATGTCCACCATATGACTTCTTTCATCATGGCCACTGACAGACAAAAGCAGCCTGCCCTTCCTGGCTAAGGAAAGGTGGTGGAGCAATTTTGATGATGGACTCAATTGACAGTCATATTTAGATTGGGATCACCATTCCTTTCAATCCCTCCTTTCCATGTGTATTGAAGTCTCCCATTAGGATATATGACACAGTCTTAACAACATCTAAAGCTGCATGGCTTCATCAAGGAAGCATCTGTTTTTGGACTCTCTGTTTTGCACTACCCTCAGAGACTCTTCATTCAGCCTAAGCTGCAATAAGCGAATCCTTCCTCCTAATGAGATCCAGTCCATAACGCATTCTAACAGCCAGGGACTTGTGAGTATCCCAACTCCTGCCTGTGCAGTCTTTTTTGGCACCACACCTGGATAGTGGAGTTTCCATCCTTCATTCAAATCTACAGTACCAGAGTCACAGAACTTTGTTAAAGAAACCCTGACTATATCAAGCTGGTAGCATTTAGCCTCCTCCACTAGTTCCTTTTCTTTACTGATAAGGATTGTAATATTCCGGTTGCCAATTGTTAAGATTTGCACCCTTCTTGTCCCTTTTTGATGTCTCATGAAACACAAACTTTGTGCATCCATCCAGCACCTCGCAAGACAGGTAGCAGGCCTTTGCCAGTTCTTACAGCATTCGATAGAGACAGCAATATCATTTTCAAACAAGTCCCAATAAGTAGAACTGTATATTTAAATAGGTGTGCATACCTAATTAATACCAATATTGATATTTTCTTCTAAAAGACAGCAATTTACATTATATCCTAATTCATAAAAATATGAATCAAATAATATATTTAATAGACATGAGTGAAAGTATTTGCAAATATACAATTATTACTGTTCAAATAATTCTTTTGAATATTTTTATGTCTGGGATAATAGTATCTTTTTATATCAGGTCGAATTCTTGTTCAATAAATATATGTTAAGTATTATAACAGTTTTTCCAAGACTATTTCTTCAAAATAAGGGTATCTTATACACCAGTGTGTGTAGAAGGTATATGATATGTTGGTATAAAAAGATTCCTCAATCCTGCTCTAGATAGTGGTTGGGTTGTCAACTATATTTTTCTCATTTCATTTTGTTTTATGTTGTGTGATGTAGTGTGTTGCAATAGTTCCTTGTATAAATATATGGCGAATATGTTGAGAAAATGTATTTACATAGGCAATATAATTATTAGTAACATGTGGGGGAGGGTGCTCTGAAAGTACAGTAGCTAGAGTCAGAACTGGATGGAAAAAGTTCAGAGAGCTTATACCATTATTAGCCGCTAAAGGGTTCTCCCTAAAAATGAAAGGCAGGCTGTATGATGCCTGCATATGAACAGCAATGTTGCATGGCAGTGAGACCTGGGCATTGTGTGCAGAGGATATACGCAGACTAGAGAGGAACGAAGCTTGCATGCTCCGCTGGATGTGTAATAGTAATATACGCGAACGGCAAAGCATAAATGAACTAGGGGAAAAATTAGAAATAAGAGGGATCAGATGTTGTTTACTCGAGAGAAGGCTACGTTGGTATGGTCACGTAATGCGCATGAAAGACGACAGCTGTATAAAAAGTGCAGGGCAATAAAGATAGACGGTAGCCACGGAGTAGGCAGACCCAGAAAAACCTGGGACGATCTGATAAACTCCGACCTCACACACTTACACCTCTCCAAGACAATGTCACTGGACCGAGATCTTTGGCGGTACTCAGTAATAGAGAAGACACGCCTTACTTAAATACAAAGTAAAACCTACTACAGTCAGTAGGCATCTCTAACAAAATACACCCCCGTCCCACCACCCCCACCCCATCCACACTGCCCCTTTCAATGTAAAGTTATGTTGGTGCCACAACATCCAGGCCGAAACAAATGAGATCGTGTAGGTATCATGACAAAAAAACACACAGTCCACACTGTAATGTGCCCATGTAGGCAACACGGTAAAAACCTCCCAGTCCCACACTGTAAATGTGGTTGGTGTTAGGAAGGGCATCCAGCTGTAGAAAACCCGCCAGACAGTCCTATGCGAGCAAGACAACCACTCTTGCCTCAAGTGGGAAAACTCCCGTCCAAACCCATGCAAGCGTGGAACATGGACGTTAAACGATGATGATGATGATGATGATGTTTACTACTCTCATAGTTGCATACACATTTCTAGATAACATCAGTCAGCTGACACTTGTTCAGTAGCTTCCAGGCTGATAGTTTGTTGAAAGTAGGGAAATAATTAATTTTGGTGATTTTGTATTGTATCATCAGTGATAGTTTAAGATCAAATATAATGTATGGTGCATTCTGTTTTATGATTTTATGCAATAATATGCTCACCTATTTTATAGTCAGGGTGTATTTTGATTCATGTTATACTCTTTATGTGTGGTTACTTACTTTTATTAGATACAGTATCTGTGGTATTCACTCTGATGAATTTATTTATTTATTATACAATAGCTTGGGCTCACAATTTATTTGTATATCTGTTATTGGCTAGTATTTGTTTTATTCCATAGATTTCATTTTTGTTATATTTTATTTATGATAAAGAATCTAAATGTTCTTCTGAATAAGGACTTCACAACTTATATTTTATACCTATATGTGTATTCACACAGGTCTCCACTATAAAAACATATTTCTATGGATACATAGTTCTTCAAGTGGTGTACATTGGAATTATGTCAAATACATCATATCGTCAACCAAAAGATAATGAAACAAAATAATACAAAATAAAGTAGAAAATAGTTAACAATATAAAGTATACGAAGTATCACATTTCATAAAATATAAATATATGTAAATAGATATCTGTATAAAAACAGTACAGGATTTAACCTACAGTATTCACACATTTATATATGTAAATATTATTTACATATCTCCTTAGATTGAAAAAGATGAACAGCTTGATCCAAGTTTTAGTTCTTATCTAAAATATCTTCAGAAATTGTGTGCATCTCTCACAATCCACAGAAAAATAAACTCACCGAATATGGTAGTAAGAGTTATTTGGAGGTACCAACTTGCATATTATTAGTGCTTACACTGATTAGATCACCTAGGTAACAAAAGCTATCAGTTACTTCTATGGAACCTTCTGAGCACTGGAAAGATTATATTTTACTCATGCTCTGATTATTGACAACTTTGTTAACTCACTACACATCTTGTGTATCCATATTAAACCATGGAATTCTGACCTACTTCTTTTCTGCATATCGAACACATCTATTTCTTTGATATTATCTGGCTCCTGTCTTGTTTTCAACTTACTAAAACTGTAATTTTTGCCAAGTTTACATTGAGGCCTTTCAATTCTGGGTTTTGCCTCCATGTCTGGAATTTCTTCTCTAAATCTTATATATATATATTATTGTTGTCTAATGTTAAGTTACTATTGGTTCACTAGTTTGAGCACTCGATGCCTAAATGGGTCCAGTTGACATTTGGTATAAATATATATATATAGGTGCAGGCATGACTGTGTGATTAAGGAGTTTGCTTCAACAATGAAGTTCTGAGTTCAGAACCCAAAACCTCATGTTTGCAAAGCAAGTTTTTTAATCACTTGGCCATGCCTGTATCCCTATACACAGGAACATGTATTATCTAAGATAACAAGAACAATAATAAGGCTTCTTTTTATGTCATAAGATATCCAATGCTAATATTTCTAATAATGTAGAGTCAGTTATTTTAAAATTCCTCTAATGATAACATGATTGGTAAAATGTCTGGAATAGTTTTCCAACACTTCATGGTTCTATGATTCTTCCTTTCTCATCACATATATTTATACACTGATGATTCTGTGCACTTATTTGCACAACATAAAGTTGACATTACCCAATAACTAACTCTAGTAGGGAAAACAAAAGACACTAAATTTGTTTAATGTGCGAAATGATTTTATCACACTGACTGAGATAACTGCAAACAGTCATGTGGAAATCACTTGAAATTGTCTGGAGCATATATTAAAAAATAAATAAAAGCACATTTCCTAGGACTGCTAGCTGAAAAGTTTTACTGATATTTTGTTAATAAAATAAGACATTGAATTGGCAGAATTTTTAGGGAGCTGAATAAAATAATACCTCAATATTTGTTCTTGATCACTCCACGTGGAGTCCAAATCCTGTTGAGGTTACTTTGCATTACATCCTTTTGGGGACAATAAATAAAATACCAGTATAACACTGGGGATGGTTCTTTCTGTTTATTTCTTTGAAAGGAATTTGTTGAAGACAGATGAGCAACATTTAAAATGTCCAAGACATGCCATGTATTACAACACACTTGTATGACTCTACCTGGAGTTAAGGGAGCTTTAACTTACCTGTGAGTGGAATATAGAAGAGAGAAACTGTGGGAGCCCATCACATGTATTTGTGTGTGTGTTTTTCTTTCAGTGATGTTTATTGGTAAACTTGGTAGACTTTTCAAGAGAAGTTGCTACTAGTTACTTTTGAAGTATTTCTTTTAACAATCAGATGTCAGTTTACCTGGTGCCTTTGAATTAAATTATCTTTTGTTATTTGTTTCACTCATGTTGCACAAACAATCCATTGTTACTCTTAACACCATAAGTGCAGTGAACCAGTGACTGGTCCATTGAAATCTTTTAATTAATATCTCTATTGTTTAAAATATCACAAAATATGATATTAAGGAATTAATTAATTAAACCTTATAGAAAATATGCAGAGAAAAGTGTTGTTATTTATATCTGCCATGAATTGAATTATTTGCATATCTTGGTTACATTTTAGTTTTAATATTCTCACCAAGGCCTCAAACAGAAATTTTATATGGTGGTACAAGACTCCTTTGGGGCCCGAAGCAGGCAAAGATTTTTCTCAAAATGGATGTTGCATGGTTGCTGTGGGGCCTTCTTAGCTCTTGGGCACCAGAACAAAGTACCGGTTGGACCTCTACTTCTCATAGGCCCTGATTCTCACTCCACTGTGTAGGGTATCTTTTAGGTGTGGTATGTTTTCATGTTGGGATTTAGAAAATATATATTTAGCCTGTGGAAGGGATTTTGAATTCATAGCCATTGATTACTTTCTGGGATTCATAAGATGAATGTGGTTGATGATCAGCTTTGATTTCTCCAGATTTAGCTCTGGAGAGAAGATATTCAAAGGGATATTGTTCTTTCCAGAGGATCACAAGTTTGGTAAAAGTGTTAGCATGCCTTTTGGACTTAGTAGGAATTACAACAGAAAGAAAGTTCATATGTCAATGGTACACAGTTTACTAGTTAAGTAAACCAGGAAGCATCATTATGATAATCATAAAATAAGAAATAGCATGTCAAAGAGTTAGTTGGTGTGGGTAGCTTTTTGTTGAGTGAAAGTTTGTCAAACACATGACATTTTTTAGATGCAATCTACAATATTTGTGTGTGTGTGAGAGAGAGAGAGAGAGAGAGAGAGAGAGAGAGAGAGAGAGAGAGAGAGAGAGAGAGAGAGAGAGAGAGAGAGAGAGAGAGAGAGAGAGAGAGAGAGAGAGAGAGAGAGAGAGAGAGAGAGAGAGAGAGAGAGAGAGAGAGAGAGAGAGAGAGAGAGAGAAGCAGTTGGTCTGTTCTAGATATTAGAGCAATAATATATGAGGTGTGCTTATACATTTCAGCTGGAAATATGGAGCTGAAATAGCAAACAAGTTTTGCAGTATTGTAAAAGACTATGAGCTTAGCATTTGTAAAGATTGTGAAGGTTGTTGTTGTTTAGACCAGGTCAGTCCTCTGATCAAGCAGAGCTTGAAAAGGCTTTCGAGTTGTGATCACTTTTAATCACACTCTTTATATTTAGGACTACATTATTTAATGTAGTCAAAGTTAACCTCGATAGGATTTGCCATTCTGAGTTCAAATCCCACCGAGGTTAACTTTGCCTTTCATCCTTACGGGGTTGATAAAATAAAGTACCAGTAATGAACTGGGTAATTGCTGGCCTTGTGCCAAAAGTAGAAACAATTATTTAATGTATCCTTCTGATTTTAAGATAGTATGATATGAGTTGAAGAAGGGTTAACTGATATTTCTAGTGAATTAAGTGACCATGTAAAGTCTCCTTCATTGAGTGTTGCTTCTTTGAAGAGATGGAGGAAACCATTTCCTTGATATTTGTAGTAAATATAAAAGTGTTATTCAAACAGACTAAGTTATTGAAATTTCTGTTTGGAATGTTTGCAGTTTATTGGTTGTATGTATTTGATACATGTGTGTATAAGATTAAGGGTGAATGAAAAGTAGTGTCAGAATAAAGGTGTGTGATATAGAATCATCATTGAACAGGAAATTCATGTTGAAAAGAGTGTGAAAAATATAGCTGAAATCTGAAACACACCTAAGTTGATCAAATGTGAATCACAGAGAACCCCATTGAAACAAAATACTACTATGAAGTAGTTTAACAAAAAACATCTTATGCAAGAAGAAAAAATATGTAGAGCTTCTTGGAAGGCAACATTATTAGAAGGTTTTTATGCTAGTCAAGATTTTACTGATGTCAGATTGAATAATATGTTTTCCCCTTGTACTCTTTTGTATGTTTTGAGGCTTTATTTTAGGTTAGTGAATGAAAGGAAGGGACCCCCGACTAGGCTGGCATTGCCATAATATCAGGGTTTCCATATTTTGGTGAAATGATATATTAGACTGTAATAGCGATATTTATTATTTTTATGAAGAGTATGTAGAATGTTTTAAATGAAGATCATTGCAATGTTGTAAGTGAAGTGGAAATTAGTTGATATATTACAAGAGCTTGAAGTGTTTTGAGTAGCAAGGGAATCTCTTTGTTTTTTGGCCAATTATATTTCTGAAGCTTTTTTACATAATTTAATATTTTGATGATATACAAAAATACATAGGATATTTAGAGCTGCAACATTAATCAACATGATAAATATGGAACATAGTTAAATGGCTCAGAAAAATCACATGAAACAATCCTAATATGAAAATATTTATTTTCTATTTGGTCAAGTCTTGTTTCGGAAAACCAATCTCATGAATTGCTTCATCAGTCAGCTGCTTAAACTAACAAGATGATATATATATATATATATATATCATCATCATCATCATCATCACCGTTTTACGTCCGTTCTTCCACGCTAGCATGGGTTAGACGGGTTGTCCTGTTGTGTGCAGTGTCTGGTCGGCTGACCATGCCTTGCTCATACAGGAACTGATCTGGCTTGATTTCTACAGCTGGATGCCCTTCCTAACACCAACCTCATTTACAGTGAGTGCTGGGTGCTTTTTCATGGCGCCTACACGTCCACTTTACAGTGTGGGCTGGGTGCTTTTTTTGCCGTGGCACCTCCACGACCACCTTGCGGTGGGGGGTGGGGGGGCATATTGTTTATATGCTTCAGCTTGTACCCATGGGAGGTTGGGTACTCTGTATTACTGCGTGACGCCAGAAGATATATATATATCATCATCATCATCATCATCATCGTTTAACGTCCATCCTCCATACTAGCATGGGTTAGATGGGAGTTGTCCCAATTTTAGGCAAGATTGGTCGGTGACCGTGTCTCGCTCATATAGGACCATCTGGCAGGCTCTCCACAGCTGGATGCCCTTCTTAACACCAACCACATTTACAGTGTGGACTGGGAACTTTTTACCGTGTTACCTACATGGCCACATTACAGCGTGGACTGTGTGTTTTTTTTGTCGTGACACATACACATATATATCATCATCATCGTTTAACCTCTATCTTCCACACTAGCATGGGTTAGACGGGAATTGTCCCCCTTGAGGCAAGATTGATTGGGTAACCGTGTCTTGCTCATATAGGACTGCATCTGGCAGGTTATCTGGATGCCCTTCCTATCACCAACCACATTTACAGTGTGAACTGGGTGCCTTTTTACCAGGTCTCCTACACAACCACTTTACAGCATGGACTGTGTGTTTTTTTTGTCATGACACCTACACAACCTCATTAGTTTGGACTGGATGTTCTGTGGTACCAACATAACTTTACAGAGAAAGGGTGGTGTTGGTGAGAGTGGGAGGATGGAGTAGGGGTAGTGGGTTGGGGTGTATATTTGGTTAGGAGGGGGCCTACTGTAGGTTTAATTTTGTACGTAGGGAAGGCGGGTCTTCTATATTACTGCGTAGCGCCAAAGATCTCGGTCCAGTGACATTGTCTTAGAGAGGTGTAAGTGTGCAAGGTCGGATTTTATCATGTCGTCCCAGGTTTTTCTGGGTCTACCTACTCTGTAAATTCCATCAATTTTGATCGCCCTGCACTTTTTTATACAGCTGTCGTCTTTTGTTTGCATCATGTGACTGTACCAACGTAATCTTCTCTCAAGTAAACAGCATCTGATCCTTCTTATTCCTAATTTCTCACTTAGTTCATTTATGTTTTGCCGTTTGTGTATTACACACACACATATATATATATATATATCAGGTTTTCACTCATAAGGCATTGGTCAAACCACCACTGTGGCAAATGGTATAATTGCCTAGAGTGTCTCACAGTGGGAGTAAACCTGGAACCATATGAGCACAAAGTAAATTTCTAAAACACATAGCCATGCTTGCGCTCAGAACTAAACTGAACAATATTTTCAGCTCAGAAAAAGATTTGGGAGTAATTTTTCACAATTATTGTTTCACTACACAAACATCTCAACACATATTTAAATATAATGAAATACCTAATTAAATATGCAAATAAGGTATTATTGCAGCTAAAATTAATTAATGAAAAGTTAAACTTTAATCTTAATCTAATATCCATTTGATAAATGCTACGATAAATTGAACAGAAATATAATTGACATTAAAATAGTATTTGTGAAGAATCTGAAAGTTGACATGTGTGGTAGGTGACACCATCTGTTCAACCTATAAAATATTCAATGAATATTTGCATAATAATGCAAATTTGATGTAATGAAAGAAAGAAAAATTTAGCAAGAGGGTAATTAGCAAGATCTCTTCCAATTTAAAAGAAAAAAATTGAAATTTTATCCTATGATGGCAGTTTGAAATATATATCAATTGCCCCTATTTTGCATTTATTGATCTGTTATCAAAATGGTCTCCCTTCAATTTATTATTTCTTTTCTCTAATTGCTTCAATCTGCAAATGCTTTACTGTGAAAGTAGTTGTACTTCTCAAAATTACATATATCTATGTTACATCTATTTAAATTTTGTGTCTGTAATGAAAATTTCACAAATTTATAATGGATCATTTGATCATTTGACATTTACTAGAGTTGGCTGAAAAGATAATAGGCTGACCAAGATGCTCTCATAGAATGTGACCAAATGGGGTTCATTTTTCAACATAGTCCCCTTTATGGTCCACACACTTCTTCTATTAGTGTTGATGTGCTTGGGTCCCATTGGTGAAGAAGCTTTCATCCTGTTAGTAAAAAAAGGTCATCAACAGTACTGCAATATGTGTTCCCAGCCAAGTGTTTTTTCATGGTGGGGAACAGATGATAATCAGATGCGGCCAAATCAGGAGAGAGGAGAATAGGGAAGATGATCAACCAGTTTAAAGCCACAGCCATGCACAGCAGCAATTGAAACCAAGGAGTTGTGTGCTGGAGAATCGTCCTGATGAAACAAGACCCCTTTCATCAGTTTTCTTGGGTGTTTAGTCTTGATAGCCTTTCGTAACAGCCTCAGCAAGCTGACATATTAGTCTCTATTGATGGTGTGGCCCTTTTGAAGATAGTCAATAAACACAATGCCTTTTGCATCCCCAAAAAACAAGGCCATCATCTTCTCTGCAGATGAAATGACCTTGGCCTTCTTTGGAGCAGGTGAGGGGGGGGGGGGTGTTTCCACTGCATGGTTTGTCTCTTTGTCTCTGGCTCAAAGTGATGAATGAACCCAACAGTCATCCTGGGTTAGGAAACATTCAAAGAAACCAGCTGGATCTGCTTCAAACAATGTCAGATTTTGTCATGATGTGCTTTTGATCAGATGTCAGCAGATGTGGCACTCACTGAGCAGAAACCTTCGTCATGCCAAATTAATTGTGCAGAATATTCACAACTCTCTCACAGAATATGCTAATAACATTGACTATTTTATTTATAGTCAATTGCCTGTCATCCATCGCCATGTGACGAGCATGATCAATGTTTTCCTTGGTGGTGGCAGTTGCAGAACGTCCAGACTTATGGTCATCTTCATGACTCTCCTTTACCCTCCTAAATTCAGCTTTCCTGTTTTGCACTGTCGATATGTAGCAATCATGTCAGCATGAATGTCCCTGGGGCCTAAATTTTTTTTCTGCAGGTTCTTGATAACACCATGATACCAAATTTTGTCCATTTTCAAGAGAAGTCACTACTAGTTACTTTTGAAATCTTTTTTTGAGAAGTCAGATGTCAGTTTACCTGGAAGGAAACAATGCAGTTATTAATAAAAAGAGTTGAGATTAATGCATGCAAAATTTTACAGCTCTAGCATCACTCTTTAATAATAGGCCTATGAACTTTTCAGTCCAAACTCCTATGTTTTGTAGTTGCACATTTAGATCAATGTTTTTAATTGAAACTTATTATTAACTATTAACATCCTGTAATGAATTAGTAGAAAATATCTAAAAGCATGGGGTTGTTAATTCAAATGATTATATTAACTTTACTAAAGGAGAGATAATTATAAAAATTTGAAATATTAGAGTAAAACATTTAATTTTTAATGTGATGCAGTCATAATGCTGTTTTGGATTTTTCAAGAATGTCTTGCCAATGTGGTTTCATGCGATATAAGAGTTAAATATTGTAAAGAGTCCTCCCAACTCTTTGTTTGGCAGGTTTTCTATGGCTGGATGCCCTTCCTATTACCAACCACATTACTGATTGTACTCAGTGTGTTTATTCATCACCAGTACTAGGGAGGTTAGCTAAAGAGTTTTTCCGACCTTTTGTTTGGCAAAAAGAAAAGCAAGTCAAATTTTTGAATATAAACTATACAATATAATAATTAAAAGTCAATAAATTTTCAAGAATAGTATCAACCTTTTACTTATAATGTTGGTTCTATTATTGTGTGAGACTGAAGAGGATTACTGTACACTAATATCAAACTCTAGATGATTCAAATCAGCAATCAGTTTTGATTCCTATTTGGAGTAATCCCATTCCTAATGCTCTTAAGAAAGACTTGAATGTGATAACTTTTTATTTCCCATTCTTAAAACCTCCCCATTCTGTATTTAATTATATAGAAAGATATAATGTCATCCCACTTTAGTTATCTCTTGTGCTTCTCATCAAGAAAGCTACCTCAAAATCAGTAATGCTTCTCTTTAAACTACTTTCACAATTTGGCTCCAGTAATAATCTTCTTATTTTCAGATATAAGCCATTCTTCTTTCAAAACATCAATATTCTAGCTTTGCATTCTTGAAAATCCTCTCTTCCATTCCATTACTCCCCACTCTACATTCTGTTTTTCCTACCACACTCTCATTCCCTTCACACACTCACCTTGATTCTTCTGTTACTCCCTCTAGCACTGTTTCACTTTCAATTAATCTTCCTTCTACCACCTTCTCACACTAATTACTCTATTTCTCTCATTATATTCTCATTTCCTTTCACCTAAATACCATTATGTTTCCTCTTCTGCTACTCTCTCTCTTTCTCTCTCTCTCTCTCTCTCTCTCTCTCTCTCTCTCTCTCTCTCTCTCTCTCTCTCTCTATATATATATATATATATATATATATATATATATATATATATATATATACATTCTCTCAGTCACATTGTCTTGAATGAACAGAAGAGACAATGTAGAGCAGTAACCTTTCTTTTGTCTTCCAAAATACAGGGCAAGCTTATTACAGCTAATGCCACTGTGAAATGCACTCAATAGACAACATAGGGTCAAGAGGACCCTTTAATTCTGCCAAGTCAAACCCCTTGAATTTGTTTAGAAGAGCAATAACTCTGAATGAAAAATCATCACAACCTGTCCAATCTATGATAGTATAGAAAGTGAACATAAAATAAGGATGATGATGATGATGATGATAATGATGATGGTGGTGGTGATCGTGATGATGATGAAGGAAAGAATGCATTTAGAATAATATGTAATGACTTAAATATAAAAATATTTTTTAAAAAATACCCAACATAAATGATTGATAAATTAATTTGAGTTATATATTTGATAATTCTATTTCATTAATTAAGTTTTCTTTTATCTTATAGTTTTATTAATTTTGTTTCATATTTTTTATTAAAATGAAATTTCGTTTTCAAGAGTATACCTGTGTTTTTTAAATATATATATTTTTTTCTACTTTCCTATTTAATTTTCAATTACAAAATTTGAACAACGACAACATTTCCAACTGTTAATGATGAAAATAAGCATTTGGCATTTCTTAAGATAATACTTGTTAAGTGATGACATACTTCCATAGGAAATAGATATTACAAGTGAGTTAAAACATTGGCTGACATAGATCCGCCATTTGCACAGCATGGTGAGAAGTTAAAAGAAAAATAAGCTAGAAGTTTGTGATAGGATTTATTTTTCTAAAAAAAAAATTCTATTCACATGGTTTAAGATTTATATATTTATTTCTAATATTGTGATTTTCTTTGTTTCTCATAAAATGACAGGAAAAAAGTTATAAAAAGCTTACTTTCTGCCATTGTATCGGTAAAGTGTCGGATGCCATGCTTTGCAGCAAAGAGTTACGGCCCTTTATGGTCTGAGTTCAAATCCCGCTGAGGTTAACTTTACCTTTCATCCTTATGGGGTCGATAAAATAAAGTACCAGTAATACACTGGGATATTTGCTGGCCTTGTGTCAAAAGTAGAAACAATTATACAAACATCTTTAGCTATTTAGATATTTCTTATATTTTACATATTTCAATAATAAATGATTTGAGTTTAATATTCTCTTCATCTTATACATTATTCCTTTTCGATTTTGCATCAAATTACAATCATTTGAGTTAATGTCATCTATATATAATGCACACACAAATCTTACATGTAGTTTGGCATTGTTATCCTAATGTGAGTGAAAAACAAATAGAGAAATAGAGAAATATTTAAAATAACTTTCACAATCATTGATCAATGATATCAAAAACAGCCTCTCAAATCTTCAGTCTCCCTATTTAATTAAACAAGCACTCACTTCTGATTAATTCCCTTATAAGTATATTTTGATTCAACTCAAATTTGTGAAAAAAGGGAAAAATGCAAATAACTTGAAAAACTTTCCAAGATGAATAACTTATAAGAATTACAATATTTTTCATTGTATGTAAACGGTTATTAATTTATATTTCACTTAACATTAAAGGGGCATTTATATATTTATTTCAAATAACATTCATTGGATTGTAATTTTACAACAATCTGCATTCATATGTTATACTTTCATTCACAAGAAAAAAAAAAAAATAATAAATAAATAAATGAATAAATAAATAAATTCGATCTATTTAAACATTCAGAAATGTTTGCATGATTTTTAATGATCAGTAAACCATGAAACTAGTCTGATGTTAAAAATTCAATAAACGTAGGAAATATTTTATTAGATTGGAAAAGAATCACTAACACACTTCCATGGAAACGATAACAAGCAGCTTATTGTCATGTATAAAGAAAATTAGCAATATTATCAATATTTTACTGATACAATCACATATACCTTGATGTGTGTATGTGTGTGTGTGAATGTGTGTGTGTATTGTCATTAGGAAGGGCATCCAGTCATAGAAACCAAGTAAAAAACTAAGCATATGAGCAAGACTTGGTCACCTGACTAGTCTGGCCTCAGTATATGACAGCTCATCTAACCCATGCAAACATGGAAAATAGAAGTTAAACGGTGATCATTATATATACGTATATATATATATCATCACTGCTTAACATTTATTTATCATGCTTGCATGGGTTCGACAGCTATCGTGTACTGAGGCCAGACAGGTCAAGTGATTAGGTCATGTTAATACACTTAGTTTTGAGCTAGTTTCTATTGCTGGATGCCCTTCCTAATGCCAACCAGTTTACATGTACTGAGAACATGGTTTTTACATATATATATATGTACATACATACACACACACATTTAATCTTTTACTTGTTTCAGCCATACAGGGAGATTACCATGAAAGGATTTAACTGATCATATCAACCCCAGAACTTATTTTATCATTCTTTTTTGTCAAACCCTTAAGTTATAGGATATAAACAAACAACAAACATAGACATTTGTTCTTTTCAATTATTAGACTATGGCGATGCCAGTACACTATCCTCCCCAAGTAGTTCAAACAATTGTTTATCTATCATGAATGGATAACAGTCTGCAATTCCAAGTATAGAAGGTTCATTTAGGGTAGGGTGCTGACAAAAGCATCACACTAGGTATAAAATTACAAGTGTTGAGGTAATTAGAAGCTCATAAACATCAATCATATGTAGGTAAGTATTTTATTTGGTCATATTGAGGATTGAAAACTAAAAGCTTCTGCCATGACAATCCCATTGTTATCCGCAAAGAAGAATTGTTCAAGGAGTACATTTAAAAAAATACTATCAGGTATGTTTGCTGAGTTGTTGGACAACACAAAATGCCACTAAGTAAATTGATTTTGAAAAACCAAAGAGTATCTTCTGGCAATTACAAGAAGGAAATAATTCAGAAGCATTCACAACAAGCAGAAGGTTGATTTTAAATATTCAAACGATGACAAAAATTTTTTTTCCAATTAATTACTTCCTTCAGGGCCCAAGTAAAGGGCCTCATCTCATAACTTAACTAGCACAGGACCACATTTGTCCTAAATCTGGCACTGATGGTAACTACTCACACCAACTTGTTTTCAAGGTAGATGGGACAGGTCTTTTCATGAAAAAGAATGCCAACTTGTATTTTCATCTTCAGAAAAGAAAAAAAAAACTTCTTGTTTCAATGTTGGAACAGATTGTATACATAACTACTTGACAAGGGGGCTTTATGCTGAGGTCAGTGACAGTTTATCATTCCAAAATGCCACAACCAATATAGGAAATATCATAAATGTGTTTGCTTGTGATTTGTAAATCAAACAATAAAGCCTCGATAACTGTAATGTATACACAGTGAATTTGTATCCAGTATAGAATAGATACACCACATTCCTGCATGTTGTAAGAGACAACTAAAAGGGTTGGTGTCAGGAAGGGCACCCCACTGTAAAATATTACCTCAAAATGTGCTGTCCAACCCATGCCAGCATAGAAAAGTCAAGGTAAAACAGTGATGATGATAATGGTGATGTTTTTGTTTCATACTCTTGTCCTACATGGATAAAATATTGCAAAGAACATAAGAAATTGTTAGTGATTGATAATATTCCAGTTCACACTTAAAATATCTACACCCTTCAGATTTGCATTTCTGTTGAAGTAGTTAACCTAGCACTAAACATTCCTTTCTTACTGCCCATGAATCAGCAGGTAATCTCTAATATCTAGACCTGCCATCATCACCTTTTCAAACAATTTGTTGAAGAAACAAACCATCATGACGAAGGCTAGGATAAATATCAAAAGTACTTGGGGTAAAGTAGCTGAATACTATATGCCTAGAGATTTGAAGAAGTTGAGGTCAAACGTATTTCATGACTTCCTAAAATTTAATGAAGAAATAGTATTAGCAGTCAATAATGATGTTGTTGAATCAGCCAATGATGGGAGAATGCAAACTGTAAATGTGGAAGATTTGGAGGAGTTAATAGAATCTCTTAGTATAATTGTATCAGTTGAATAGCTGCAGGAGTTAGCTCAGCAACACATCAATAATTAACATGAAGACCCCACTGTAGAACCAGTGATACTAGAAAGAATTCTGACTATTGTATTCCTGAATAATGGCATCATTAAAATTAAGGAAATTGTGGTCTAATCTATGAAGAATTACCTTGACTGTGAGAGAAACAGAAAGAGGATTTATTTTGAGACATAATATCCTGCTACTCTGAATTACTTTGAGAGAGAAGACTTAAGAATATGCACACATTAGATACATTTTACAAAAAGCAGCCAGTGCATAAGGAAAAAGCACAACTTGATACCTCTTCCCAGATAAACCTGTTCTGTTTTATTACCTGTTACTTTTCAACCAAATTACTGGAGAGTAGGCCTATGTACTCATGATTAAAATTGACTAATTTAACCTGGTTCATAATTTTATCATAACATTAGATCTTAATGAAACTTGTTTTCTAATTTTATCATAACTGTCGATCACAATGTGTGATATCACATTGTATGAGGTTATCTAAAATTATTAAGTGCTTGGAAAGTGCAAAAGCGAGTTTTGGTTTTTTAATTATTTAGAGATGTCGATCATCATCATTTGTGTTTGTTTCACTGTATAAAATAGATTTTCAAGCTGGTATTTCTTTTTATGTTACATTAAAATGACCCCTGTATAGTGCTGTGATTTTAGAAACATGTCTTGGGTGCTAAACGAAGTATACACCCATGGCTGCATTAACTATCAAGCAAAATAAACACACGATTTGGATATCAAGGGAAGAGTGGCCCCATTTTATTCAAATTAAATGTATTCGTCATTTGACTGAGGCAAATTTCAAACAATTGCTCATGGTGCAGACAGTTAAAGGCATTCTTCATATCAAGCTTGATAATGAAATATAAAGTCTTGTCGTTGCAAACTTGGGTGGGCAAACGTTGATGAATTGCCTTGCAACACAAGCAGCCCCCTTAAATCCACCAGCCACACCAACCCCGAGTTACACAGCTTAGTTCCTCACCCAGTTCAGAGGCAACAGACCTACAGATGACCTAGGCAGCTAGCCAGTCAGCTGAAAGCATTGTTCTCAGCATTAAGTTGCAGGGATAGGGTTTCAGGGCTCTGCCAATGAACTTATTAGCAAGTGCAATAATTATACTCAGTAGGCAATACCCAGCCCCATCAATGTGGAATGACACCAAGTCTTTGATCTGAGAAGGCTACATGTTGTTAGCACCTCCACTCATGGCACAGATGGTATTTGCCTCAGAGGCTAAAAATAATGGCTAAGGACGAAATCATGTGGCTAGAAGCAAACTGATGAGGTATTTGATACTATGGTTTGTTTTTTTATCTTTATCAACCTTGCTTTTCTCCAGTTATCCCATTCTTACTTCTCCATGGCAACACTATATGCTCTATCACTTTCATTCATTCTTTTCTTCTCTCTCTAATCTCTCATCATATGCCATACACTCTATTCCTTTCATTCTCTCTCTCTCTCTCCATCTTGACTTTTCTGTCTCTCTTCTGTTTATTGAGGGGTTTTGTTTAACCCAAGATTTTGCTATGATTATCATAGCAGCTAGCTGTTTTACAGCTATTTCTGCATTCAAGCTCCTTTTCCTGAGATGTTCTAACTGCATGACCGTACTATTGGAGCTGTGATCTCTCATTTTGGAGAAGTAATAGCGCTACCTGGAGCGACTCTGATTTCTAAGGTAATTAGATTTTGTCTTTCCCACTCATTTTCTTTTTGATAATATTTTCAATGGGACTACCATTAATTTAAGGGAGAGTGCTTTCCTCTGAGCATTTTTTGTTTGCTTTTCTATCAAGTAATGATACTCCAAAGACCCTTTGGATGAACACCATTTTGGCATCTGGTATTTGTGATCGAAGGTAAGGGTTGGCATAAATACCAAATTGAAGATAAGTTTGGCTTTTACACCTACCTCCCTTCTTCTGATCACAGAATGCTGAAGCTGGTGCATTACTGCAACAGCTCCTGCATTTCTTGCACTTAATTCAGTCTCCTGCCTTCCATTATTCATGAATACAGCCCCGAGATATTTGAACCTTTTCACCTGCTTCAGTAGAACTCCATTCACATGTAGAGTGCACTGCATAGGTTTCCTTGAGAGGACGAGTGTCTCAATCTTAACAACAGTGATTTTCATTTCTGCTATGCAGCACACTTATCAACTCCATATCAGAGATCACCTTCTGACAAATTAAGTACCATGTCATCAGCAAATTCAGTTGACTGATCGTATACCTGCTCGTCTTGATAATATTTCCAGCTCGGCTGCACATGTCAATCTTGTTCATGAAGATTAGAAACAGGAGAAGTGACAGTACCCACTCTTAGTAGAGTTTGATACCCACATTGAATGGTTTTGACTTAGTACAATTTATCCAAACACAAATTCTGGGGATACATCGGGACAACAAGAAGCTGTCCATCAAACCCATACTCCCACAGGACCTTCCACAACAGATTCACGGAACGTGGTCATATTTTCAGGTCTATGAAACAAGCATACATCTCTTGGCAATACTCCTACAATTTCTCAAAGACCTGATGCAGTGTGAATAATTGGTCGGCTGTGATGTGTCCAAGGTAAAAACAACACTGTTCATCAGCTACCTTGGACTCGACAATCTTCCTACCTCTCTCTTTGACAGACACTTAGCGTAGACTTTACCTGGGAGGCTTAACAAGGAAATCCCTCTATAACTGGAGCAATCTTTCGTCTGCCTTTTTGAAAATTGGGATTATCAGTCCTGATTGCCATTGCTTAGGTGTCTTTCCAGAGATCCAGGTTACATGGTACACATAAGTCAGCCAGAGAATACTTTCTCAATTTAAGGCTTTTAACATCCCAGGCTGAATTTCATCCCCCACCCTTGAAGGCTTGCCACATTTGAGTTCATTTTGCTCTTGTGACTTGAGCATCCAAGAGGTTAGTCATCACTCCCAGATGCACCTCATGTATATCAGAAGATGCTGTTGTGATCTGGTTTAAGAGATCAGTAAAGTATTCTCTCTACCTTGTGAAGATGTACCTTTCTGAAGAGAGGAGGATTCCAGATGCCTTCCTGATAGCAGGCGTCAAGGAGGACTCCTTGTTATCAAGTTTGCAGATAGTTTGCCAGAATATTTTATTTGCTGATCTGAAGTCAGATTACAGCTATAACGGCGGCGAAGATTCGAAACCGAATCTGAGCTTTCCCGCCTCTGGGACAAGCCGTGGTAACTTGTTTACGCTCAAGAGACTAACCCCTTGGGAGAGGCTAAAAACAGGTCAGAGGTGTTTACGCCTGACAGAAAATAGGTCAGAGGATATATCCATCTTTCTGACTTGTTTACGGTTGGCAAACTAATCCCTTGGGAGACTAACCAAAGTTCAGAGGATATATCTATCCTTCTAACTTCAACTCTTATAAATACAGGAGTTGGTCACGCCCCGACAGAAAAGAAGTGGGATACAGACAAGACAAGTCGCTTTTACAAGCTCTCGTCACGAAAAACCAGTCTGCCACTTATTCTCACCTTCCTGGCTGATCGCTGACCCCTGCAATATAAATAAGTAAATATACGGATACGCCGCGCACACGCATTCATAGTGAGTCCAGCATTTGTACACGCACCATTCATTTCTGTTTACACATATTATAATCGTATTCTGTGATACTTGAATTTACGTGGCTCGAAGAGCCACCAAATTATTGTATGAATATTTTGTGTCAATTATTTTATCATTCAATATTCAAATTGAATATTGTTGTAATGAAATAAACTTTGTAACAACACAATCCTGGTATTTTTCTTTACATCGAAACCACCATACCAACAGTTACATCCATCCATCCACTTATCGTTACAACCACACAATATTCCGTTACACAGCTTTATACCAAATTCTTCCCATGTCGCAACTTTGGACACCTTTACTATCTCTGTGCCTGCTTGTACTGCAAGCACAAGAAGGACTTATTTCCCGGATGGCATCTCTAATTCCCTGATTGTAAAAAAAAAGAAAGATGATAATGGGTGATAATAGACATAGCCATAGAATTTTAACTGAAAGGCAGGTGTTGAATGTGAAGGTGGTTGTATAGGGGGGAGGGTTAATGAAAAGGTTGGTGGGAATGGGAGGATGAAGTGGTGGATGGAATATAAATATGTATACAATTACACATTTACATAAACATATATATATACAAACGTATATACATACATACACATACGCGGGTGCTTACATATATGTAAAAAAATAAATATATATGTGTATACACATAAACATAAAAGACACACAAGGGAATATTGAAACGTTAGTTCTTGTCTGATATCCGTGATAAACAGGCGAAACTCTAGAATATCAAGACTCACTATTTAGCCTTAATAAAATGAATACATACACACACGTGTGTGTCTGTGTGTCAGAGAGAGTACGTGTGTGCGTGCGCACAAATAAATATATATGTATATGTTTCCACGCATGTTTACATATGTACGGTGTGTGCTGTATTGTAAACGGAAGCTGCGTAGTATTCCTTATGACTCGGTGAGATTACTTTGCTTCGCAGTTGTAAGGAAGATAAGAAATATGGACAAATATGTTGTCAAGGCACCTATATGCGATAACAAAGCTACTTCTTCTGATAGACCTTTCAGACAAGCAACCATAACATCTTTAAAGGTAAACACTTGTGTTGCTACATGCTAAATATATGCTATAATTATTTCAGAACAAGCGTATTTAACAAGTACAACATATGTATAGGAAGGAAATAGTTTATTTCCTTCATTCAGTTTGCAATTTGTTTATCAAAAACGTGCTAATATTGATTTTTGCGAAGCTCATTTCGCATATTCTATAAGAACACTGAAATTTCTCCACTCGCTCACTCGTGAAATTGAATAGTTTCCACCAAATAATTGATCGCTGTATCTTTTCAATGAATCGGATATTAGGTTTGTTCGTTTAGTGCAGACCTAGGGTTAAACAGCAAAAACAAGGTACCTCTTAAAAGTAAAGGCGCTGTAGATGTCTGGATTTTCGATGTTTTGCTGCTGTTATATACACAATACCGATTTTCTGTCAACTGATGATCCGATATGTCTTTTTATCCGGATATAATTAAGAGTGGACACTTGAAATTCCCGCGACCCGCGAGAATTGTTAAGTCGTTACTCAATTAGCTCATTTCATCAGATTTAATTTTAAACATTTGCGCATTCATATTATTATATTTTAGCTATATGGAGATTGTTTCCGAATTCCTAATATATTTTTAGTGAATTATATAGTTCGACAGAAGAGATAATCCGGCACCGCACTGGAACCAAGAGTGCCGGATTATCGGTGTTGTATCTATATTTGTTATTAACCTTAAATGAGCAGACCAGAGATGTGACCAGAATGCTGTCTTTATCTAATGTGTTGACTTCTTATTTAATAGAGCACCGCGAATAGTGGACGTGGTCCAGAAAAACGTATAGAAACGTGAAAATATAATAAAAAACGAGGGAGAATCTTATGCGCAGGGGCGTCCAATAGACCAGCTAATACGGTATACTGTTAATAATTTAGTGTTAAAAAATGTATATTGCCGTAAAAAGCTATAAAGAAAATCGTGAAGATATTTACGATTCCGCGAATATTTTCCACGAACAATTATTAGGTTTCTAAGGAAAATTCCGCGAATAATCGGGACTGCGAATGCCGGAGGTCTACTGTATTGGATTGCAGAATGTCTTCGCAAAATATCTATCACCGACCTATATGATACAATGATGATTTTGGATAATAGTAATTTATTTTAATACGTATTATAAAGAATCGTTGGGATTTGAACTCAGAACTGTATGGCACGAAATGAAATATGAAAAATGATATCAGATGTTTTAATAACTCGGCTAAATTCATAATGATTTCTAATTTAGGCCCAGGGCTAATAATTTATGGAGTGGAAATAGGCGATTGTACAGATCCCTCAAAGATGACAGGCAAATTGACCTTGGCGGGACTAAATGCTGCAAAGAATTTTGTCCGACGCTCTAACGATTCGGACATAATTATAAGCTAACGGGAGAATCGTTATGCTGTCGCTACTTAGAGCATTGGGCTTGCAATCGAAAGGTTGTGAGTTCGATTCACGGACCGCGTGATGTGTTGTCCTTGAGCAAGACACTTTATTTCACTTTGCTTCAGTTTACTCAGCTGTAGAAATGAGTTGAGACGTCACTGGTGTCAAGTTGTATCGGCCATTGCCTTTCCCTTGAACATCATCGGTGGCGTGGAGAGGGGAGACTGGTATGTATTGGTGACTGCCGATTTTCCACAAACAACCTTGCTTGGACTTGTGCCTCGGAGGGAAACTTTCTAGGTGCAAATCCCATGGTCACTCAAGGAGATCTTCTCTTCACTTAATAGAAATAACAGCCATATCTCAAAGCATCGCATTCTCATCTTTAAAAAAGTGAAAGAATGCATTAATTTAGTAGTAGATATACAAAGGACGTGGTAGTTAGGGTTGAAACTTCTTATCTGCTTGATCAAAGCTAACTTGGACTTAACTCTGCAGTGCTTTTGTCATGTTTTATTTTCCAACAGGAAAATATTCAGATATTTAAAAGAAATCTCAGGAAGTCTAACATATTAAGGAGTTCTTTTTTAATTAAAAAAAAAAGTATAAGACACCCCACCCCCATGACCTTTTAAAATAGAATCAATAAATGATATCGAAGTTGAAAATTAGTTTTATGAAGATGGTACTTAAGTAAAAAGTAGGAAAAAATAGCTTTAACTTTTAATTTAGATTAAATAAATCAATGATCTAGGATGGGAAAATAGAGCAATTATTTCAGAGTTTTGTATATGCTTGGTGATGGTTTTGATATCAAATGCAGTTCAATCTACATAGAGATTGAGTCTTCAATTGACCAACATTCTATTGTCTCTCTTTGGTTTCCTTGCAATCAAACAGCAGTGTGTGGATTAATTCTGTGCCCTCTTTGTCAATCAGTATACCTCTTAACCCTTAAGCATTTACATTACTCTATATATACTATTATATTTCCATGGTAAAGGTTTACATAATTATCACACATAATATAAAATCTATGAGATTTTGATATTTATTTTGAGAAGAATACCTTAATGGCAGTATGAATGGCTGGTTACGGCCAGTTTGAACTGAAAAAAGTGGGAGAATTCTGGCCGGATATGGCCAGTTTAAATGCAAAAGTGGAATCACATTAGAGTTACTCTGCTTCTTGGCACCTACATGTGAGCAACACAGATATTACTGTAGAACCACTGTCGAAGAATTTGGGCTATACCTGCTCTCTTGTCGCCACAGCACAGGATATTTTCCTAAGTGTGATGCTCTAAATTACATCATTAAAGGGAGCTTCAATGCAACCAGTTTCTTGTCACAACTGGAACCTGTCAGTCCTGACCATAAAGATACCCAGATGGGATAACTTTTTTCCTGTTCAAGTGGGGTAGTAGAAGCCCACTCATCTGGGATGCTACATGTGACAGTTTTTCCAGTGCTAATTTCCTCATTTCAGCCACAAATTTGGTAATACAGAGGAGCAAAAGATGACCAAATACCAAGTTTTGACTGACTGATTCTTTTTTATGCTGGTCACTATTGAGATCTCCAGTGTCTTTTGTCCTAGAACTGATGTTATTGTCTGCCAAATCAGGATGATGGTATCACTCTGAGGAAGGAATCCTACTACCACTTTACTGAATGTACAGGGAGCTTTTTATCACAGCATCCACACTACTGTTAGGTAATCTGTGGTACACTATTCCTGAAAAAGAACTCAAATACTTATGGTTACAATACCCTTTGATCATAGATCCATTAATCAAGGTCAACTTTGGGCTAAACATATAAAATAAGTCAAAAGTCATTTAGCATCTAACTCATTGGGGAATGGAAATGATATTTTGTGTTCTTGCTTATCTGTAGTTCATGAAATGAATGATATAATAAATATTGTTACTGGAATAGGTATAGATCAGTGGAGATTTAGAACATTGCAAACATATCACATCACTAATGTGTTTATCACCACTGTCCAATAGTGATACAAACTAGTTCTATCATATCTTTAAGTCTTCAAGGAAGTTTACTATTTCTTAATTGTTAATTCAAAATTTTATAACGATGATCGCTCATGGCGATTGTAATTCATATTAAATATAATTATGGTTATTTTGAAAAGTTTTTCCTAGAAATCCAACTTTAGAAATGAATAAAGATTTTCAATTTAAAATCAAGTAATTTAAATTCTAAGTAAATTAATACACATTTATATTACACTTTATTTTTCTGCAATGTTTCCCTTAAGGAATGTTTGTTACTATGAAATAACTTTGGCTATATATAATTATGTTTATGATTTTAATGAAAACTGAATAATGAAACCTAAGATTTTTTAAGTATGAAGTATATTTGTCTTTATTAATTTAGTCCCGGGAAGAAGTGTATTGCAAGCATTGCCATACTCGGCAGGTTGATGTTCAGTTAGTATATTTCCAGTGTTGGAAATATGTGAACAGAAAGTTCTAGAAGCTTGTAGATTTGGATGGGCAGAATTAAGTGAAAAGTTTAGCTGGTAGTTTAGGTTTGATGGTGAGAAGATAGTAGGGAGAAGGAAAGGTTATTGTTTAACCATAGGTCAGCCATGATTAAGGAGACTTATGTTCAAAGGTGTTCCAGCCTGACCATTTCTTTTTTCTACATACAAAGAACCCAGGATAACATGCAACATGTCCACTTTCAAGATGGTAGGGGATATTTGTAAAGATTTGACTGCGATTTCTAGCAGGTTGAGCAACCACATGGCGGCGCCTTTGTTGACTTGTTAGGTTAGTTACCTCATTGGCTTATTAGATTGATTCTCTTGACTATTTGAGTACACATGTTAGACAGCAAATTAAATAACTATAAAGCATCACAAACTCTTGAGTGAACTTCTACATGGTCACATGATCAGCTAAAAATAGCCAAATCTTCATTCTATTCTGACTCACTAATCTCTCTTCCTGGCCACCCAATATGTGTCTCTCCCTCTTATACCTTTCACTATGTGCAGTCCTTTGGCATTCCTTCCTTGTTTGAGTTTCAAGCCATCAACTTGAAGAGGGACATTAACAGTCATCATCTTTTTTAGGTCTTCTCTTTCATGCTGATATCTTGCAGCAGTATTTTATGACTAGATGCCCTAAATGATGCTAACCTTTTTAGTCACACAATACACCGAGAGAGTGTTTATCTTTTCTGAAATCTAAAATCTCTTTGATTTATAGATCTGCTCATTCAGAGCCTTCCTGGTGCTAAATAACAACTATAAAACACCTTGTGTATTAATCTGTTATTTTGATAAAACTTGTCTTTTCTTTACTCATTGATAATGTTCATAATAATAATATGTAATTTATATACATAAAGGATGTAGAACACCTGACAAAAGTAATCACTTTTTGTGCCTCATTTGCAGTAAATCTTTCAATAAGAGCATTTGGTACTAAAATGTTGGGAGATTAAATTTTCTCTCTGACATCATCAAAATATTTAACTCTCATTGTCGACTCTACCAAACTATAAATATGGGTTTGGTACAGTTCACTTGTTGTAAACAACAGGAGTATCATAATTAACCCTTTTGTTACCATATTTCTGATGAATGACATTGTCTCTGATTTTCAAATTATTTTGAAAATCAAGAATTTGTAGGAATTTCTCATTACTAACTTGGTGTTTGGAACATAGCTTAACAAAGGTTCTTACATAAAATTATGATAGAAAGTTTTTAGATAAATATAAACAATTTAAAACAAACAGCTTTGTATCATAGGTCCAGGGGCAGTTTCAGGTAGTTTGATATCAAAAGGGTAGGAACTGTTAATAAAAAGATTGTTTTTATATGAAAAGTGTGCAATATTATATGGAAGCAAAATTATACTTTGTTAATGAATCATTAATGTGAATAATGAATCCAGAAGATTTTCAGAAATACAAATTGTATGAATTGAATATGGCTTGGTTGATGTACTTGAGAGACAATAAAATTGTGTGTGAAAGGAACAATGTTGTTATGAATGGAACTTATCAAACTATTCTTTGAACTTTCGTGTGAATTAATTATTGTCCATGTAATCATTACCATTTTTTTTTTTTATGAATTAGTTAGAGGTGGAATTGTAAGGAAGTGTAGGCAGGGGAACACTAAGAAAGACATGGCTAAAGATGATAGGGAAGGAAATGAAAGCCAGAGATTTTGTGAGGAGGGATGCAACCAATAGAGCAAAATGGCAAAGTCTGTTATACTCCTCGCATGGCTAACTCTATCTTTAACAGTGAAAATGGCCTTAAAATGCTTGATGTTGTAGTCAAAAGAAGAATTACAGTATTCAAGACCCAGCAAGCAGTTAGATAGGTCAGGTCGCATTTATATATATTATCATCATCATTTAATGTTTACTTTCCCTGCTATTAAGGGGTAGACAGGGCTACTGACCTCCCAAACAGGCTGAGAGGTCTGCATCTCACGTGTGGTCATATGTTCTATCAAGTGCATAGGAGAGGCTATCATGTCCTTGACACAACTAAAAGGTTCTCCCAACCCTTTGTTTGGCAAGCTTTCTGAAGTTGGATGCCCTTCCTATCACCAACCACTTTACAGCATATAGTGGGTGCATTTATCATGTTGATCACCAACACTAGAGAGGGTGTTGTGTCTTTGACACACCTAAAGGGTCCTCTCAACCCTTTTAGGAATGGTTTCTACAGCACGGTGCCCTTCCTGTTGGCAACCACCCTTACTGAGTGTCCTGGGTGCATTTTCGTTGCACCACCACTAGAGAGGTTGTTGGTCATAGACCCAACAATAAAGCCCTTTTAGCTGTGGAGAGGGGGAGGGGGAAATGGGGAAGGGAGATAGGTATGCTGTTATAGGTGTATGTGGGGATTTGGCAGGGCAATAAGTAAAGGGTAGGGGCAGCTGATTAGTGCATGGGATAAGTGGTGTGAAGGATGTGGTCAATATGATGGGGGTGGGGGTGTGATGGAGAGATAGATAGGGGGTAAGGGTAGTGATTGGTGTATGAGGAGAGGAGATGTGGTTGATAGGGGATTGTGGTGGAAAGATAGGTAAGGGGTGAAGTAGAGGTGAACAAGAGGTAGAGAGTAGCTACTAGGGTGGTGGTGGGAGGGGAACAATGGGTAGGGAGAGTAGCTACTAGGGTGCAATGGTGAGGGTATCTAAGGTCTTGAGAGGTGGGTAGTAGTTAAGGAATGCTTCTGGAGGGGGCATGTGTGGTGGGTGCAGTAATGGTGAGGATAGATGCTGGGGAGTGTTAGTGGGAGAGATTCATGGATGGATCAGGTCATATTGTAATCTTCTAGCCTGGTCTTCATCATCACAGTATAGCACCATCCCCCTTGATCCTTTGTCATCTCAGTTATAATTTCTTAAAGTCGTTCTTCACTACCTAATCCCATGTCTTCTTGGATCTGTCTTTTGCTTGGATTCTAGCCACTAGGATTACTGTGCATTTCTTAATGTAGCTGCTACCCTCCATGCGCATCGCATGTCCATATCAGCACAGTCTTCTCTCTTGCACATTGCATCCAATTCCTCTTATGGCAAGTTTTCCTCTCAGTTCATTTATGCTACATCGTTTATGCATACTAACATTAGACATCCATCAAAACATACTCGCTTCATTTCTTTCCAGCCTTCACATGTCTTCTGTGGTTAAAGCTCATGTTTCACTGCCGTGTAGCATTGCAGTTCGCACACAGGCATCATACAGTCTACTCTTCACTTTGAGCAAGAAGCCCTTTGTTACCAGCAGAGGTATTAGCTCTCTAAACTTCTTCCAGCCTGTTTTTATCCTAACTATCACACTTTCAGTGCATTTTCCCCCACTGCTAATTTGATCACTTAGGTAGCAAAAGCTGTTGACAACTTCTAAGGAGCCTCCTTGGCTGCTGAAGGAATCTATTTCACATGGGTTCTTAGTGCTTACTTCTCCTATCCATCTGCAACACACAAAGTTTATCTTTTCTGTTAATCTACCTGCAACCCCATTACATCTCTTTGTGTCCATAGATTGCACTGTGTGCACCTTATAGTAATTCTGCCTACCCATTTCTGACATAACGAAGGCAATTTCCCTGGTAGTATCACTCTCCTGTCCTCTTTCCTACTTAGCATTTTCATTGTAGGCGTTTCAACTCATATGTTCTTTACTAGTCTACCTGAGATCCCGCTACCTATCTTGTGTACTCATAGTTTGCATTTGGGACAGAGGATGGAATTTCTACCCACCTTTTCTTACACACTGAGCTGGGCTATTTTCCTGAAGAGTTTAGGTACTTGTATTCCTTTCAACTTACTAGGACTATAGTCTCTGCCAAGAATATATGTGTGCGTATGTCTCCATGTCTTAATCTTATTCTCACATTTAGCGCTAGTAATCATGTTTATTTATGTATTGCATAAGAAAAAATCTTTCAGCTATGTTCGAAGATGAATATCTTATTTTAAAAGACTAAACAGAACAAGGGTTGGTATCAGGAAGGCCATTCAGTTGTAGAATATTGCCTCAAAAGTCACATCCAACCCATACTATCATGGAAAAATGGATATGAAAATGATGATGATTGTAGAGATAAGCAATTGTTTATCAAGATTTCCTATCTTTCCTCTTTATCATTCGGAAAAGAAAAAATGTGAAGAGAAAGAAAGAGAAGAAGAAAGCAAACAAACAGAAACATATAAGTGATCTTTTATAATGTGAGAAAGTCTCATTCAAAATGCTTGGATAAACCAGAACAGAAAACCTCAGACGATTTTTTTCATCTCCACTAAATAGAATGAAAAATATAATACTCTAAATAAAAGAAAATTTAAAAAAATACTTTGGTAAATTTTTCAGACTAAAATACAAACGTGTTTTTAAAAGTGTTTGCCTTAAACAAGGAGCTTGTTGGTGTGTGTGCATGTGTGAGTTAGAATATCTGGGTGCATATGTGTGTGTTTGATTTGTGTGTGTATTAGAATATCTGGCTGACTTATGCAAACAACAAATAGACATAAAACCTCTGATGGAGAAGAAAAATGTTGATCATTTTGATCAGGTACACTGAGTTTTGCATAAATGGCCAGAAGCTGTGGACAGACAGTGTTGTTAATATGACAAGTGAACTATCATCATAAGACGTTTTTTTTTCTTTCAACCATAGAATAGGAATTCTTAAATTTTTTTTGTCTTTTATTCACAACCGAATATTTTTTTTAATGATTTTCATTTTTATTTGCTTGGAAATTTTTTATCTGTAGCTGATGTCTGTAAACATTATTATTAATGGATCCCTCTGTTTGAATTGGTTATTGTTGGTATAGCAACAAACAAGAAAATTACCAGTAATATACTTCACGTCAGCTATAAATTTTGTTAGATTTATCAGTCATCATTGAGAGAGGTCTACATTTATTTGTTTATGTTAAAACAGAATAAACAGTATTGTAGTCTGAGTTTTTTTTGGATAATAAGTAGAAATAAGTTTCCGTCTTGAGAAGGGAGTGGACAATGCTTCACATCTCTAAAAATCAAGTCTCAGCATGTTTTTCTGGAGACCACAAATTGTCTTACCTGGTTACAAGAACCCTGTTGCAACTCATTAACTTCTATGAATTTAGTTCTGAGAAGCATATGCAGTGACGCCAAGCATTTTAAGGCCATTTATTTCCTATGAGTCCCATGAAAAACTTCATGTTCATCATAGGGTCATTTTTGAAGCAATGGTTTACAGCCAGATGCCCTACCTGGTGTCAATCCTTTTAGTTTTCTCTTATGACATGAAGCAATAAAGTTTATTCTAAACCGATATACACAGAGATCTATGAGAAAAGTATATTAATATATCTAAATAAATAAATAAAGGTTATAGTTTCACAGTTGTTAACTTTACCACACTTTCATCATCATCACTGTTTTACATCGATTCTGCCATGCTAGCATGGGTTAGATGTGTTGTCCTGTTGTGAGCAATGTTAGGTTGGCTGACCTTGTCTTGCTTATACGGGAACTGATTTTGGCTTGACTTCTACAGCTGGATGCTCTTCCTAACACCAACCTTATTTACAGTGAGTGGTGGGTGCTTTTTTTCTGTGGCGCCTACACGTCCACTTTACAGTGTGGGCTGTGAGCTTTTTTGTCATGACACCTCCACCACCACTTTGCAGTGGGAGGGGATGGGGGCATATTGCCTATATGCTTCGGCTTTTTCCCGTGGGAAGTCGGGTCTTCTGTATTACTTATTAATTATTTCTTGGTGTCACAATATTAGTTGCTCTGTTTGCAATCTGGTCATAGACATAATTTCATGACCAAGACTTGGTTTTAATTTAAGCTAGATTTGGCTGCTATTTCTAACAATGATGTGTATTTGACATTTGAATGATACATTTTGGAAGCAATATTTGCCTGTGATTCAGGATCAGATTCTGATCTGGTCATTTTCACTTCATATACTCCTAGTTCCTGCAATATTTAGCTATATCCTGGATGGGTTCTGCCACTCTCACTTTTCTCTTTATGTTTTACAGGAAAACAAATAGTTGAGTGCGTGCGGCTGACTAGAAACTCTTGGTTAAGGTGTTCATAGGGCCTGAACTCATCTTATTTGTATTCTCAGTGTGTTTTTTTATAAGATACCTAATTTTGCTTGTGATGAAATAAATAAATATAGCTTCAGAACATTTAAGTGCTGGTGCTTTGCTATAGTTTCATGGAATTAACACTTTCATTAACATAATTCTAATGCCTGTGTTTAAAAAAAAAATTGAAAATAATTTGAATAAAATTATTTGGAGGGATTTTGTGAAATAAATAACTTTTTAATTATTAAGCTGATATTTGGATCATAATAGCTGAACAAAAGGTTCTTATATGAAATGGTGAAGGAAGGTTTTAGTTTAAAAGTGAGATTGTTGTATAAAAGGACTAGAAGTGGTCATAGGTCAGTTGGTATCAAAGGCTTAAATGGATGAGAAAGAATGTTGATCTATTTTAATTAACATTATAAAATGATATGCTGCTTTTTCCTGACAGATATACTGACTGAGGCATGAGAAATTAACCCTTTCATTCCATTATCTGCCTATATATTTCAAGAAATTTTAAAACTTATCAAATATTTGGAGGAATTTAATATAATAATTTTTTCATTAGTAAGCTGATATATAGAAAACTTTCTTGGATAAAATTGTAATAGAAGAATTTAATATAAGGAAAAACATTTAAAATGGGTAGTTTTGTATCATAAATCCAGGGTGGTTTTGAGCAGTTTGGTATAAAAAAGGTTAAGTATTCTGTCCAAATTACAAGAAAGCACCAGCAGTTGTTTTTGCTTATCTCCAGCTCAGCCAATGTTGAGCAAACCTATGATGAAAGCCATTCTAGCCATGACTATTTTGTCTTTTCAGATGTAGTTTATCTCAGACTACATAATTCAATGTCTTTCCTTTATTTTTTAAAGATATATAGAGGGGGATTTGTGTAAGATTTGATTGCTATTACTACTAGGTTGAGTGATTAAATTCAAGCTCCATCTTTGAAGACAAGCACTTTTACTTTTACTTCTGAAGATAGATCAAGGAAAATTACATTTACATCTGGAAAATAGATTAGGGAAAGTTAATTCCAACAAATAATTGTCTGATCTTGGTGAAGTCAAGTTGTTGATTCTCTTGCCAGTATCAAAGAGGGAGTTAACCCTTTAGCATTTAAACTGGCCATATCCGGCTAGAGTTCTCTCTCCTCTTTCTGTTCAAACTGGCTGTAACTGGCCGCTCATACTGATGATAAGGTATTGTTTTCAAAATAAATAATATAAGAATCTCATAGATTCGATATTATGTAAGATAAAGCCTTTACCACATGAATACAATATAGAGTGATATAAATGCTAAAGGGTTAAACATCAGTTCCACACAATGGTTAGTGAAAGAATTAACTGTTTTTTTTAACCTTTTAGTATTTACATTACTGTATATATACTATTGTATTTTCACAGTAAACACTTTATCTCGCATAATATCTCACATAATATCGAATCAGATTTTGATACTATTTATTTTGAGAACAATACCTTAACATTAGTATGAACAGTCGGTTACAGCCAGTTTGAACAGGAAGAGGTGAGAGAATTCTGGCCAGACATGGCTGGTTTAAATGCTAAAGGGTTAAACATAGTTGTGTGATTTAGAACAAGCTGCGATATTACAATTTGTTATATTGCCAAAATTAGGTAGAATGTATGCATTTAAAAAAAAAAATTATGAAATAATTTCCTATGATTACTAGCTCTTAGATTTAACCCTTTCATTATCAAATTACTAATGGAAGGCTCTGTCTATGATTTTCAAATAATTTTGAAAATAATAATTTGAACTAACTTTCTCATTATTAACATGGCATTTGGAATATAACAGCGTGGAAGATGGACGTTAAACGATGATGAACGATGATGAAAGGTTCTTTAAAATGATGATGGAAGTTCTTTTCAGATAAATAAAAGATGTAGTGGGATAACGAGTAGACTAACAGGAAGGGAAAACTTTGCATGTAGAAGATGCACAGGAGTAATTGAGATGAAAAGTTTTGTATCATAGAATCTGGGACAGTTTCAGGCAGTTAGGTATCAAAATGGTTAAGATTTGTTCAATAATATTTATGTTGGAAGATGTGATTTTGTTAGAACTGTTAATATCTAATATCATGAACGTTTATGATAATATTATTTGCTGGCTCCATTTTGATAATATGATGGGTGTATCCATAAATCTGTTGGTTTTTAAAATCATATAGGCAGTGAATTGGCAGAGTTGTTAGAACATCAGATACTTTGCTTTATGGTATTCATTCTGGCTCTCTGAGTTCAAATCTCACCGAGGTCAACTTTGCCTTTCATCCTTTCATCCTTTTAAGGTCAATAAAAAAATGTACCAGTCTAGTACTGTGGTCGATTCTCTATATCTCTTTTTCATTTCTTCTCTCACTTTCTATCCTTCTCTGGAAGAAATCTGCTGTACTCAGACATGGAGAAGGATGGGCTCCACCAGGCTTAAAATGCCCAAGAAACACTGTATGTCAATATGGCGCCCCTAAGACTCTATCACGAGTTATGGGACCATACCATACACCATATCTCTATATGTTATCAGAAGCAACTGAAAGAGTTGGTATCAGTAAGAGAATTTGATTGTAAAATACTGTCTCATGAAGTCCTATCAAATCGACTATGGAAAGGCAATGTATGTAAAAAATGATGTTGATGATAATGTTTGTCTTTCATTGGTGTTTTTTATTTTTTAAACTTATATAATTGTGCCACCAATTATTCTTCAAAATAATTTTGTAATTTAGAACAATTGTGATATTACAATTTGTAATGTTGCCAGAATTTGGTAGAATTTATATATATTTTTGAAATGTTAGAAAATAATTTCCTATGATTATTGGCTTTTAGATTTCAGATAATTACAATTATTCAATTATATTTATGGTGGAATATGTCAATTTTTAACTGTTCATATCTGATACCATATGATAATTTTATTATTTTGTTGGTCACATTTTGATAATATCATGTGTATATTATATTGATGAAAATATTATATTAGATATAGATAAACATGGTGTTGTATTGGACTTGTAGAACAGGAGACTAAATGTATTTTATAGTATTTAGTTTTTATTTTTAGATTTAAGTTTCTGTGCTGTCAGCCATCTCTCCATCTCCCCAGGTAACTTGTTACAACATCCATCACTCTTTTAATATCGTTCATCTTTATCACTATCTTCACTTAATCTCTCAATGAGTAGCAAACATAACTGCCACCACTGTCTTTCTTCTGTTAACCTCTCCTACACTGCTTCTTCCATTACTCCCATCTCTACTATCTTCTCACCCAACATACTCTTACTCCTCTCACACACTCATCCTGGCTGTTTAGTTGCCATTGCCTTTTCTTTTATTCGAGAACATTTTTGTCTTGCCGGACACAAGGCAACCTTAATTGTGCTGGTGTCATGATAAAGTGCTCCCCTGTTCACCCTGTAGAATGGTTGGTAAATGAGTGTTGACAACATATGGTTAAAAGGACCCTTTAGTCTGATTGAAGATATGCCAACTCCTATAGTGTTGGTGAAATGTTCTATTCAGTAGAGATTCTAAAGTGGTTGTTAGTAAGAAAGGCATCCAGCCACAGAAACAATACTTAAAATAGAAAATACAAGTAAGATGTCATCCTCTGACTGATATAATCTAGGAGACAGTAACTCCAAAAAAGAACTGTCTTCTCTTTTGTTTCCATTGGTCTTTCCAATTGCTGATACCATCTACCAGTTGTAACTCCTGACAGAAGGAGCAATGTGAAATAAAGCATTCTTCTCAGGGTTGTAATGCATTACCCATCCTGTTGTAACTCCTGACAGAAGGAGCAATGTGAAATAAAGCATTCTTCTCAGGGTTGTAATGCATTACCCATCCTGTTGTAACTCCTGACAGAAGGAGCAATGTGAAATAAAGCATCCTTCTCAGGGTTGTAATGCATTACCCATCCTGGGAATCAAACTCATAACCTTGCGATTGTGAATCCAAATCTCTAACCACCAAACCAACCCATGACAGTATGGAAAAGAGATGTAAATGTCAATGATGATGATGAGGATATCACTGCCTTTATTTTAGGTTCAAATGCCGGCTTGGATTTGATTTTATCTTTGTGAGTTGTCAATAAAATGAGAACTTGACTATTTTGCATCTAAAAATGTGTAGCTTTGTGTGTCAGTATATGAAATTATAATAATAATAATAATAATGAAATGTTTGTGTATAGTGCTCAGGTGCACTACAACTCATCAAAGGTGTATAGTACATAGAATAATGTACAAATGTCATGGTTTCTAGTATATGAAATTGTAATAATGGGAACAGCAAAAGACCAGATGGCATGACTATCTTCCTGTTCTGCAGTGGTAAACACCTCATCTGGGATGCCACATGCAGTGACTCATTCTTCAGTGGCAACCTAGTGAAGTCTGTGACTAACCCAGGCACTGTTGCACTTTTGGCTGAGGAGGCTAAACTCTCCAAATATCAGTTGCTCTCCAACAGGTTTACTGTTGAGCCCATAGCAATCGAGACTTTTGGTGTCCTTAGCCCTAGGGCCATGCCCCTGCTCACCATAATTGACACAGAGTTGGCTACCTACAGGTGTGTGTGCCTCGCGAGCTGGAATGGCTCTTCCAGCACGTCTCCCTCATCATCTTCCGGGAAATGTCTTCTCTATTCTGACCAATGTGGCCGCAGCATGACCAGCGCGTGGGCCTCCATTTGCTCTTAATAGTGTGAGTTGGGGAGAGTGGGAGAGGCAGTGACAGTGGGAGTTTGGTTCCTTTGTGTCTGGACCTGTTGTTTATGTATATACTTATTTACTACACCGCACACACACACGTTAATAGTTAATACAGAATTTGCTATTTACAATGTAAAAAAAAAAAAAAATTATTATTTGTAGTGAAATGCAATGGAGTAACAGAAATAATATACCCTTTCACTACCTTCTTCTGTCTTCTATATTCTGAGTTTTAATCCCAACTTTGGTTTTTGTTCCTTCAAGGTTGATAAATATCTTCAATACATTGAGGTTAATTCAGTTGATAATATCTTTCCCCTACAAATCTGCGACTTTATACCAATGCTTGTAATCATTGTTTTAGTGTATTGAAAAAGTTGATATCAGAGTGCTGACTTGAAAATATTGGTAAATGTAGAGCATTTCATGAGAGAAGACCATAGTGGTAATAAACATGTTAGGATAATGCCATTCACTATTCTGCTAAATATTTGTGACTCTTTAAGAAAGGATTTATAGTCAGGTATATCGATTTTATTGCATTTTTATTTTATTTTTATTCC
>OZ024740.1:57793536-57796036 GCA_964016885.1 Eledone cirrhosa | reverse complement strand
GCTAGCTGCAAAAGGCTTCTCCCTCAGAATGAAAGGCAGACTGTATGATGCGTGTATCCGAACAGCGATGTTGCATGGTAGTGAGACCTGGGCGCTGAAGGTGGAAGACTTACGTAGATTAGAGAGAAACGAAGCCTGCATGCTCCGATGGATGTGTAACAGTAATATACGTGAACGACAAAGCATAAATGAATTGAGAGAGAGACTGAGCATAAGAGGAATCAAATGCTGCGTGCAGGAGAGGCGGTTACGCTGGTATGGACATGTGATGCGTATGAAGGATGACAGCTGCATAAAAAGGTGCAGAGCACTAGAAGTTGATGGAAACCGCGGAGTGGGGAGACCCAAGATGACTTGGGATGAGGTGATAAAAGCCGACCTTACCCAACTACACCTCTCAAAGTCAATGACACACGACCGTGACTTCTGGCGTCACGCAGTAATACAGAGTACCCGACCTCCCATGGGTACATGCTGAAGCATATAAACAATATGGCCCCCCCCCCCCCCCACCGCAAGGTGGTCGTGGAGGTGCCACGGCAAAAAAGCACCCAGCCCACACTGTAAAGTGGACGTGTAGGCGCCACGAAAAAGCACCCAGCACTCACTGTAAATGAGGTTGGTGTTAGGAAGGGCATCCAGCTGTAGAAATCAAGCCAGATCAGTTCCTGTATGAGCAAGGCATGGTCAGCCGACCAGACACTGCCCACAACAGGACAACCCGTCTAACCCATGCTAGCGTGGAAGAACGGACGTAAAACGGTGATGATGATGATGATGATGATATATATATATATATATATACAGATATATATATATATACAGATATATATATACAGATATATATATATATATATATATATATACAGATATATATATATATACAGATATATATATACAGATATATATATATATATATATCATCATCATCATCATCAACGTTTAACGTCCGTGTTCCACGCTTGCATGGGTTTGGACGGGGGTAGTCCCACTTGAGGCAAGAGTGATTGTCTTGCTCGCATAGGACTGTCTGGCAGGTTTTCTACAGTTGGATGCCCTTCCTAACACCAACCACATTTACAGTGTGGGTCTGGGAGGTTTTTACCGTGTTGCCTACACGGCCACATTACAGCGTGGACTGTGTGTTTTTTTGTCGTGACACCTACACGATCTCATTTGTTTCGGCCTCGAAGGCGCGGCACCAACATAACTTTACATAGAACGGGGTGGTGTGGATCGGGTGGGGGTGGGGGTGGTGGGACGGGGTGTATTTTGTTAGAGATGCCTACTGGCTGGAGTAGGTTTTACTATATATTTAGGTAAGGCGGGTCTTCTCTGTTACTGAGTACCGCCAAAGGTCTCGGTCCAGTGACATTGTCTTGGAGAGGTGTAAGTGTGTGATGTCGGAGTTTATCAGCTCGTCCCAGGTTTTTCTAGGTCTGCCTATTCCGTGACTACCGTCTATCTTTATTGCCCTGCACTTTGTTATACAGCTATCGACTTTCATGCGCATCACGTGTCCATACCAACGTAGCCTTCTCTCGAGTAAACAACATCTGATCCCTCTTATCTCTAATTTTTTCCTTAGTTCGTTTATGCTTTGCCGTTCACGTATATTACTGTTACACATCCAGCGGAGCATGCAAGCTTCGTTCCTCTCTAGTCTGCGTATATCCTCTGCACACAATGCCCAGGTCTCACTGCCATGCAGCATTGCTGTTCGTATGCAGGCATCGTACAACCTGCCTTTCATTTTTAGTGAGAACCCTTTAGCAGCTAATAGTGGTATAAGCTCTCTGAACTTTTTCCAACCAGTTCTGACTCTAGCTACAGTACTTTCAGAGCACCCTCCCCCACTGCTGATTTTATCGCCCAGGTAACGGAAGCTGTCCACTATTTCTATAGAACCCTCTGCGCAATTGAAAGAGCTAGTAGTTTGTGGGCACTTGCTGCTACTTATTGCACCAGAGCACCGGCCACATGTAAAATCTATGTTCTTAGTTAGCTTACCTGTGATCCCACTACATCTTTTATGCACCCATACTTTGCATTTAGGACATAAAATGGAGTTTCTACCTACGCCTTTCCTACACACCGAGCACGACCATTTCCCAGAAGGGACCGCCGCCTTGTTTTCTTTCCTACAAACTAGCACTTTGGTCTTAGCCAGGTTAATTTTAAGTCCTTTTGACTCTAGGCCGTGCTTCCATGTTTGGAATTTCTTCTCTAGCTCGGCCATTGATTCCGCTATGAGTGTCAGGTCGTCTGCGTATAGGAGTTCCCATGGGCAGCCTGTCTTGAACTCCTCTGTTATAGCCTGAAGGGCAATAATAAATAGTAGTGGACTGAGAACAGAGCCCTGATGGACGCCAACTTTTACGCTAAACTCTTCACTATATTCGTTGTTAATTCTAACCTTGCTGACTGTTTCTTTATACATGGCTTGTATAGCCCTCACAAGCCATTCGTCAACGCCTAGTTTTCTAAGAGCCCACCAGAT
>OZ024740.1:57646036-57786036 GCA_964016885.1 Eledone cirrhosa | reverse complement strand
TGAAGCCAATAATATAAAGTTTTTAAACTGTTGATTAAGTGTTGGGCAGTATAGATGAACAATAGATCATATTAATGAATTTGCAGATCAGGAAATGTGTTAAGTAACTTGTGTGATAAAATGTAATGGCCATTATTATTAAATTTGGTAAGCTGGATTTATTCATCATTATGATTTACTGTCCAGATGGTTTCCTGGGTATTTATACTAACTATTGTATTTCTAAAACATGGATTGCCTCCTACTCACATGCTTTTCATCTTGAATGACAGCAATAAGATTAACATTGATAATTATATTGATTCACTGCCTCATTTATGCAGAAAATTTCTCACTAGAGGAGTGAGTTTCAATTGCATGAATTAGTTATAAACACAATGATCTGTAATCCATGTGGTTTCCTAAATTTGAATGTCCGCTATAGAAAATAGAATATGTATGAAGATTTCCTCCCTCTTACTGCAAGATCACACTGTTACTATTGTCAATGGGTAACCATTGTATTGTTTAAAGGTAGTACAAGTTGGAGACATGCTATCCTTGATAATCAATTTGTTGTTTCATATCAAGTAAATGCCTGATCAGAAAATATACCCATCATATAAACATAATTTTGCCATTCATTAAAAGCCACCAAGGCAGCAGTAGAGTTCCAACACATTGGTGATGTGATACATAAATTCAGAAATATTTAGATAACTAGATGCTTTATTGGGGCTATTAGAAATTGTGTTGGATGACAGGTGACATGCAGTGAATTGCTTTGCAGTTCATTTTCCAAGAGAATAATCGGTATATTTCCAAGAAGAAATAGCTACAGTTTATCCCCAAGTCTACTTTGATTAAACAGACCTATGATCAGCTGTGGCTTTCTTGTCATTTTAGGGGTCTCTATGATTACATTATTAAATATGTCCTTATATTTCTTTTACTCTAGGGTGTGATTTGAGAGGGATTTGACTGCTATCTGTTGTGGGTTGACCAACCTTGTAGAGCCTTATAAATACCATATGATCATCATCATCATTTTCCCAGCTAGCGATGGTTGGATAGGTTGTCACAGACCAAGTCGGCACTTATTTGGAGCCTGAGCTCGCAAGCAAGCATCTTGCTTACATATGTTCTCGCACTCTGCAGAGTGCATGGAGTGCATATTATTGTTGCACCAGCACTAGCAGCATATAAGTTGTACCTTCATTTTACATACATTTATGATGCACTATATATTTTGATTTGAGGTTTTGTATGTCCAGTTGATAAGTTAAATGTTGGTTTTTCACATTGCATTTTTGTAGGAAAAGCTGTGTGTCTTGTACACAAGTATATGCAGTAAATGTAATTGATAAAATTGGTAGCTGAAATACTACTTAACAACTGCAAACCCTCTGAATGAAATGAATAAAAATGCATACAGATTTGTGTAATACATGGTCGTGTTGTTAAGAGGTTCGCTTCACAACCAGGGCTGGATTTATAGCAGGGCAGACAGGGCATTTGCCCTAGGCCCCCTCCACTCATCAAGAGGGAGGCCTTATCAGCAGGGGTGGGGGTAGGGCGTTAGTAAGATAAGTGTATCCTAGGACTGCCAAAGGCGTACTCCCTGATGGGCTTTTTGGTTTTATCTTTTAAACATATCTGAATAATACTTTTAACAAAAAGCACTTAATGTCAATCCTGTGGTTAATTAATCGAAATTTCGCGACATTAGAGACATCAAATCATTAACCAGAACAATATTTTTAACAAAAAATACATATGGCAATTCATCAAAATTTCTCAACCTTAGCAACATCAGATGGTTGTAGATGTGATCATTCAGTTTTATGCAAGAATATAATGTATGGGTGTATTTATAAATGTATGTGTGTATGCTTGTTTGTTTTTAAGTATATTTAAGTTTGAAAAGTGTACTTAGAATGAAAGTGGTTAGATTTTTTCATTTAACATCTGTATGTATAACTTGACAATTCTAATTACAAACACCAAGCCAACTTTGAAATGTAAATTTGGTGGTTTGGTGTGTATTTTAATTTTTTGTGTATGAAGGACCCTCCAAACCTGAAGTACCCTGGGCACCCCAAGTTCTAAATCTGGCTCTGTTTACAACTACATGGTTTCAAGTTGGATCCACTGTATGGCACTGGGCAAGTGACATTTACTAAAGCTTTATGAGTAGAAATTGGTTGAGAGGAAACTTTACAGAAGCCAGTCACGTATATATATATATATATATATATATATATATATATAATGATAATAATAATAATAATAATGTATAAAGAAACAAAGAATCAGTGTTGCATCATATACATATTTAATCACATATTACATATGTTAACAAATATTTGAGCAGCTTCCTATATACCTATATATATATATGTATATGTATATATATATATGTATATGTATATATGTATGTATATATAGATAGGTATATAGGTATCAAAAGGTGCAAATTAATTGCGGCCGTAGGTGGTATACCGATATGAGCTCTTGATGCTCATGGCGAGCAGAATGTCACGCTCTTTTCATTGTACGACAACTACAGGAGAAGTACCTAGCTAAAAGTAAACCCCTCTACTTAGCTTTTGTCGACTTGGAGAAAGCCTTTGGCAGAGTCCCCCGTTCCATTATCTGGTGGGCTCTTAGAAAACTAGGTGCTGATGAATGGCTTGTGAGAGCTATACAAGCCATGTGTAAAGAAACAGTCAGCAAGGTTAGAATTAACAATGAATATAGTGAAGAGTTTAGCGTAAAAGTTGGTGTTCATCAGGGCTCTGTTCTTAGCCCCCTACTATTTATTATTGCCCTTCAGGCTATAACAGTGGAGTTCAAGACCGGCTGCCCATGGGAACTCATATACGCAGATGATCTAACGCTCATAGCTGAATCAATGGCTGAACTAGAGAAGAAATTCCAAACATGGAAGCATGGCCTAGAATCAAAAGGCCTTAAAATTAACCTGTCTAAGACTAAAGTTCTAGTTTGTAGGAATGAAAATAGGGCGCCGGTCCCAACCGGATAATGGCCATGCTCAGTGTGTAGGAAAGGAGTAGGTAGAAACTCCATTTTATGTCCCAAATGCAAAGTATGGGTGCATAAAAGATGTAGTGGGATCACAGGTAAGCTAACTAAGAACACAGATTTTATATATGGCTGGTGTTCTGGTGCAATAAGTAGCAGCAAGTGCCCACAGAATACTAGCTCATTCCATTGCACAGATGGTTCTATAGAAATAGTGGACAGCTTCCGTTACCTGGGTGACAAAATCAGCAGTGGGGGAGGGTAGCCTGAAAATACAGTAGCTAGAGTCAGAACTGGATGGAAAAAGTTCAGAGAGCTTATACCACTATTAGCCGCTAAAGGGTTCTCCCTAAAAATGAAAGGCAGGCTGTATGATGCCTGCATTACGAACAGCAATGTTGCATGGCAGTGAGACCTGGGCATTGTGTGCAGAGGATATACGCAGACTAGAGAGGAACGAAGCTTGCATGCTCCGCTGGATGTGTAATAGTAATATACTTGAACGGCAAAGCATAAACGAACAAAGGGAAAAATTAGAAATAAGAGGGATCAGATGTTGTTTACTCGAGAGAAGGCTACGTTGGTATGGTCACGTGATGCACATGAAGGACGATAGCTGTATAACAAAGTGCAGGGCAATAAAAATAGATGGTAGCCACGGAGTAGGCAGACCCAGAAAAACCTGGGACGACTTGATAAATTCCGACCTCACACGCTTACACCTCTCCAAGACAATGTCACTGGACCGAGATCTTTGGTGCTACACGGTAATATAGAAGACCCGCCTTACCTAAGTACAAAGTGAAACCTACCACAGTCAGTAGGCACCTCTAACAAAATACACCCCCACCCCATCCACACCACCCCTTTCAATGTAAAGTTATGTTGGTACCACAACATCCAGCCCGAAACAAGGTCGTGTAGGTGTCACGACAAAAAAACACAGTCCATGCTGTAATGTAGCCATGTAGGTAACACGGTAAAAACCTCCCAGTTCCACACTGTAAATGTGGTTGGTTAGGAAGGGCATCCAGCCGTAGAAAACCCGCCAGATAGTCCTATGCGAGCAAGACAACCACTCTTGCTTCAAGTGGGAAAACTCCCGTCCAAACCCATGCAAGCGTGGAATATGGACGTTAAACGATGATGATGATGATGATAAGGGAACAAAGAATAAGTGTTGCATAATATACATATTTAATTACATATTACATATGTTTCACTGTCGATCAGCTCGAGGAACGATTGATTAATGATCAAACCTGATTCTGGAATTGGAAGCTCCTCAAATATTTGTTAACATATGTAATATATATATATATGTATATATGTATGTATATTGAATTGAATTTGTAGCTTTTGCTGTATTTTGACTACAGAAATAGTTTCATACTAGGCTGTATAAGTGAACAGAAACAAATGGGTACCGGTATGCTATTAATTCATTTCAATTTTCAAAATCCACCGCTATCTTCTTAACACATGATCATTTACATATATATATATATATATATATATATATACACACACACACACACACATATATATATCCCCCCTCCCTCGTCCACGCCACCCTTGCTTGCACCTGTGCTGTCCACCCCTTCACCCCACACCCACGCACCCCAGCCACCGTCACCCCTACCCCCTCTACCCTACCCCTCTCCCGCGCCCCCTCTTCAGATGCCTCCAGTCCGAGCCCTCTTTTACCCTCTAAAAAAATTTTTTGCCCTCCCTTTTCTCTCACACCCTTTTTAATGTCTTTCCACCACTCCCTCTCACACCCTCAGAACTCTTTTCCTGCCCACTTTCTCCTGATGAAGGGCTTATGCCCGAAACGTCGTCCCTTACCCCCCACTCTTAAGCGTGAAACTAATATTAACATTTAGTACTACCTCTTCACTTCCACGTTGTTTTTTTGTTTTTTGTTTACTGTCTCAACTATATATGTATAATCATCATCATCATCATCATTTTACGTCCGCTTTTCCCTGCTTGCAAGGGTGGGACGGGTCTTATATATATATAAATATATATGTATATATATTTATACCTCTGAAATATGTATAATAAAATTTAATTGATCACAAGAACATCTATTTTTGTTAATATTTGAATTAATATATATATATATATATATATATAAATATATATATATACATGCACAGAGGACCAGCCTTGCCTAAGTACAAAGCGAAACCTACAGTCAGTAGGCACCTCTTACCAAAATACCCCCCCCCCCCCCACTACCCCCCCCACCCCACACACCTTTGATGTAATGTTATGTGGGTACCACAACATCCAGTCCTAAATAAATGAGGTCGTGTAGGTGTCACGACAAAAAAACACACAGTCCACGCTGTAATGTGGCCGTATAGGTAACATGGTAAAAGCCTCCCAGTCCACACTGTAAACGTGGTTGGTGTTAGGAAGGGCATCCAGCCGTAGAAAACCCGCCAAACAGTCCTATACGAGCAAGACAACCAATTTTGCCTCAAGTGGGAAAATTCCCGTCCAAACCCATGCTAGCGTGGAAGATGGACGTTAAACGATGATGATGATCATCATGCACACATGTCACCGACACAACACCAAGTTCATTAAAAAGGCAGTAAAACAGTTTTTACAAATTTAAAATTTCAATATATAGCACAATCGTTATCTTTTCATTACAATATATCTTATGAAAAACACTGCCTATGATGTTCAAATCATTTTGATATAACTTAACAATGGCTCTTACATAAAATTATGATGGAAGATTTTTTGATAAACAAACTTTTTAAAATGAACAGCTTTTTATCATAGAAGGGACAGTTAACCCTTTAGTATTTACATTACTTTATAATATCGAATCTATGAGATTTTGATATTATTTATTTTGAGAACAATACCTTAACATCAGTATAAGTGGCTAGTTATGGCTGGTTTGAATAGAAAGAGGTGAGAGAATTCTGGCCAGATATGGCTATTAGTACAAGAAATTTTGAATGATACTCAATTATTTGGTGAGATAACATTTCTGCCAGAAGTGACTTGAACCAAACTGTTATTTTAGCAAGTGTGCGAAAAGCACTTACATGTTTGACAGCGTATAAAACAATTGAGTTTCACATCAACACTGAAAATGACCCAGTTAATTTGCTGATCATGTGTTTAACCTATATTTTTTACAGACTAAGAATTTTTAGCTATAGACAGTTCAATGAATGGATGCTGTCTGAACTTACAACTTGAATCAACTGACTTGATAAAGATCTAAGTTAATTTCCAGATGACATTGTGTAGGATCCTAATGTTATTGAAATAATACTTGGAAAATAAATTTCAACAAATATGTAGTATCCTATATTGATATTGGTTTGTTAAATGGTTGAATATGAAAGTCCTCAATAACTCATTGATAAAGAAGAGGAAGTGTATTGATGTGTTGATTTGATAATTTCAGATGATTGAAAATGATTGATTTTTTTTCCAAATAAGCAAAATCATATGTGTATGTATCATATCGTAAATACATAGACCATCACCATTTCTATCGTAATGATATATGCCTGGAGGGACTGTTTCTGTTCTTAGTTGATAGACTTAATCTATCACCTTGTTTAATTCCGCTGTTTAGTAGTTAGGTGCTTTTAGTGGAACTGACTTTGTTATATGCATGTCTCTGGCCATTAGATAACTTTCTGATTTCCCCTCATCAGTCATATAGATACTAGTCCTCTGACTAAGCCATTAGAAAAGAATACATAAAATCCCAAACAAGGAAAACTTTCTGAAATTCAATATGGCTTTTAGTGAAATAACTGTAGGAAAATTCTATTGATGCAGTAAATCCTTTCAGTTAGCACTCCTAGAAAATGTGCTTTTATTTATTTTTTATTTATTGTAGACCATGTGCCTCAAGACTACCATTTAATATATGCTACAGACAATTTCCACATGACTGTTTGCAGTTATCTCCTTCAGTTTGATAAAATCATTTCACACATTAAACAAATTTAGTGTCTTTTGTTTTCCCTACTAGAGTTAGTTATTGGGTAATGTCAACTTTATGTTGTGCAAATAAGTGCACAGAATCATCAGTGTATAAATATATGTGAGGAGAAAGGAAGAATCATAGGACCATGAAGTGTTGGAAAACTATTCCAGACATTTTACCAATCATGTTATCATTAGAGGAATTTTAAAATAACTGACTCTACATTATTAGAAATATTAGCATTGGATATCTTATGACATAAAAAGAAGCCTTATTATTTTTCTTGTTATCTTAGATAATACATGTTCCTGTGTATAGGGATACAGGCATGGCCAAGTGATTAAAAAGCTTGCTTTGCAAACATGAGGTTTTGGGTTCAATCCCACTACATGGCACCTTATGCAAGTGTCTTTTACCATTGCCTTAGGCCATACCAAGCTTTGTGGGGGAAATTGGTTAAATATAAATTGTGTGGAAGTCTGTCAGATGGATTGTACCTGTAATTCAAAGGTTCTGTCTTGTCACCTTGTCTGGAATACTCAGCCACTTACATATTACTTTAATGAGAAAGACATACAGTTGATCAAACAACTGAATGCTCATCTTCAAAATCAACAGAGGATTCACTATCCTTTGTGTATGTGCGCACACACAGACACGTACATGCTACTCCAGAACAGTGGAAAACTGCCAGTGTCATTCCTCTGTTCAAAAAGGGTGACCGCACATCACCTGTGAACTATCGTCCAGTCAGTCTTACTAGTTGCATCGCCAAACTGATGGAATCCTGTGTCTGAGAAACACTTTGGAACTTCTGGAGCTCTCACAGTCTTATCCGGCCCTCGCAATTTGGATTTATCCCCAACTCCAGCTGCTGTGATCAACTTATAGAGTTTCTTGCGGACATCACCCGGATCACTGATGGCGGCTCATGGGTGGATGTTGTTTACCTTGACTTTGCGAAGGCCTTCAATTCTGTGCCACACAAAAGGCTTATGGCAAAACTCTCTGCAATGGGTGTGAAGGATGATCTTTTTAACTGGTTGAAGTCCTTCATTCTCAGTCGAAGAGAGGTAGTCACGGTTCTGGGACAGCATTCCTCACCATATGAGATCTCATCTGGTGTACCACAGGGATCTGTTCTTGGCCCCCTTTTGTTTGTGGCATATATTAATGACATAGATGCCAACTTAAGGAATGCCACAGTACTAAAGTACGCAGACGACATCAAGCTGTACCTTGAGATAAAAAGGACAGATCCTGAACACTATAGATCTTGCTTGCAGTCTGACCTGGACACAATTCAACAATGGATCTCAGGCTGGCAACTCAAGCTAGCTGTGGACAAGTGCACCACCATGCATTTTGGGAGTAAAAACCCAGCGTCCACATACTCCCTCCACAGCACTAATATCAAGAAGTCTTCTTGTGAACGTGACCTGGGCATTACGGTCAGCAGCGATTTGCATTGGACGAGGCACATCTCTAAAATTGTCAAGAGGGCCGAGGGTGTCTTAGCATCACTCAGCAAGACCTTTGTCAGCCGCTCTCCAGATATCTATTTAAGGCTGTATACAGCTATGGTGCGACGACACTTAGAATTTGCATCACCAGTCTGGAACCCCTATCTTGCTCAGGACATTGACCGCCTGGAAACTGTTCAGAGATGTGCAACCAAGTGAATACCCTCCATCAGGCATCTACCATACTCTGAGCGCCTTGCTTCTCTGGGCATGGATTCATTGAAGCTCCGACGCCTGGCAACTTACTTGGTAAACACCCACAAAATTGTTAACCATGTTGCCAACAACAACCCTGAGTACCTTTTTGATTTCCATGTGTCTAACACACATGGACATGCCCACAAAGTAAGAAAACAGCACAGTTCCCATGACTTTCGGAAACATTTTTTCACGCTCAGAGTTGCTGAAGCATGGAACAAACTACCTGCATCAGTTGTTAGCTGTCGAGACACTGCATCCTTTAAGGCCTCCATGCTTCCCAAGATCCACCAACACTACAGCTAACACATACACACATGTACTTCCCTGACATTTGTGTATTATTCTATGTACTATATTGACGAGTTGTAGTGCTCCTGAGCACTTTACACAATAATTTCATTATCATTATCATTCATAAATACACTGTATTGAGTATTTTTTACCATTTGTTTGTATGCTTCAACATATAAATACACATATACTAAAAGAAAACTACAGCCATTGCTCACAATTGAGTATGACCTGGTTTCACTAAGGGTTTTCAGTGCCTGTACTGTCATGAGCAGTCATAATCACCATCTCAACCCTCCCTCTGTTGATCCTAATTTATCTACTAAATTTCTTAGCTCTTGATTAAACATAAATAATCTTATATATAAATGTATTACTTATTTTAAGATTCAGTTCTGTTAAAACTTTAAAATGTCCACTTCCGTTAGTGTTTATATCGTAATATTTTGATTGTTATATCATAACGCTTATATATATCATTATATATGAACTTTTCTATTTCCATCTTTATATCATAACATTTATATATCATAACATTTATGTGCATATTGTCAATTTACTTTTCAATTTACATATCATATCTATATGCATATATATTTATGTATAATATCAATATGCACACTACATATGCTAGCAGAAAACTGACTGAAGGGCGGTTCGTCTGCTCGTATATAATATGGACAAGGTGTCAAATTTTTGATTATGTTTATTGAGATGTGACACACATTTCACGATTGATGTGTCTGCAACTTTGCTATTTAAACAAAAATATATCAATAAATTAAGTACAAAACTCGAAAAACTAATCTCTGGGGTCAATAAGATGGACTAAATCTCTTTAAGGTTGTGCTCCAGCATGGGTAACATCTAATGACTGAAATTAGTAAAAGAGTATGAGTAGAACAGTTTCTGGTTTTCTTTCTTTCTCCTTCAGTTTAAAAAAAAAATATTTTGAGAAAAGCAAAGTAAAAACTCAGTTTCTTATTTTGTTTATTGTTGGCATAGAGACTGCAGTATTTATCTCTTGATTTGGGAATTCCAGGCCAGGACATACCTTGTAATGTTAGAGCCATGTGCCTGGAGTGTGACTAATATATCTATAATATTGCTTAGTGTATTTTCAGTTTTGAATATTTCTCTTGTTTAAATTTTTTTAAAACATAAATATTTGGTTACATCACACCATGTCGTAAAATTTCTCTGGTCTTAGCAGACAAAATGGCAAATAAATTATCTTGAAGAATGATGAGGGGCATGCACTGAAAAAGCCCTTTTACCCCATGGGGCTCTTTCCTACTATCAGATTGAGTATGGAGTTGGTTTGGCAGTCCAGGGACCTGAATGTTTCTGCCACTATAAGGTAAAAAAAAAAAAGAAATCTATCCTAAAGCAGGTAGTACTTTGTCAGCTTGTGATCCCCAGCCTGTCTGGCAATGAAACCTAGATAAATATTAATTCCATTCATGCTTTATAATTGTGTTTGTAATTTCCATGCAAGCAGGGAAAAGCGGACGTAAAATGATGATGATGATAAAGAAAAGTAGTTTCCTTTACAATCCATATGCACATATTTAATTTTACAAATGCATTTTACTCATGTTAGAAAGTAAAAAAAGATAAAATGTAATACAGATAAAATAAAGTACAAACTTTTCGTTAAGATTTGATGCTAGATTCAGAGTTTAGATTATTAACAAAATATATAAAGGATCTTATATTACTAACAAAATATGTAAAAGTATTTACTAAAGTCTTTTCTAAGCTTTATAATGTTGATCCTTTTACTTTAGAGATTCTTGCAGCAGTACACCTGAGAATTTTTGAAAATAAAATCTGATCTGGGATCACTGTTTTCCTGCTATGTATTTCTAATTTTTGGCTCAACAAAATCATGTTTAATATAAAAACTAGGCTAGTTAAATAAATACATTACATGACTATGCAGGGAGCATTGCTTTGTAGTTAAGAAATTTGTTTAAGAATCACATGGTTTCAGGTTCAGTCCTACTGAGTTTCACTTTAGGTAAGTTTCTTTTACTGAAGCCACAAGGCAACCAATTCCTTGTGAGTGCATTTGGTAGATGGAAACTTTAAGGAAGCCAGTCATATGTGTGTGTGTCAGTTGCTGTGAACATTTTCATACCAACACTTAAAAAAAGTAGGTGTGGCATTTGTTTATGTCCTCCATAGACAATATATTCCAGAAATTAGTGATTCAATGAATGTCAACACTATATATCATACTTAAGAAAATAAAGTAAAAGTTTGAGTTATGAAGGGCATCTAGCCTTATAAGAACTGCTTCATAGTGTCTCATCCAATCCACAGAAGCATGGAAAAGTGGACGTATAAAAAGCAATGATGATGATAATGTCTGGTTTTTGTTTTCACACATATTTTAAGTTGAATTTGTGCATTCTAATAGTATTTTATTAAGTGAAGTTGTTTTTAAAGTAACAAGTACTCTTTATTTCATATTTATATATGTAAAGAAAACTGAATAAACTATTTTTGAAGCTAACCTACATTTTGGAAACCTCTTATAAACATAATTAGGGAAAAAACTAGGTTTCCACACTTAATAAAGAAAAATAATACCATGTTTTTTTTCTTCTTTCTGAAATTTATATATCTAGTTACACTTAATATATATATATATAATTGTTTTTTTTCCATGCTGGCTGGGTTGGACGGCATTATATATCTGTTTCTTTATCACCCACCCTCTCTCTCTCTCTCTCTCTATATATATATATATATATAAATACACATACTCACTCCCCCCATATATCTATATATGTGTGTGTATATATATATATATATATATATATACACTTTAGTTGTAGAATAATTGAAGCAATGCGAAGAAATGTCTTATATAGAACCTCCTGTGTTTGTATATGCAATCTGAATATGATGACACTTTCTCCTTTCACTTACCGAAACAGGTTTTTCTTATTTTCAAACATAACTTGACACATTTGTAAAACATTTTCTATTGATGCAGCAAAATATTTTCTTTGCAAAGTAGATATTTTACATTTCTGCTTTCAGATACAAGATTATTTGTAAAGCAAAACTCTTATTAACGTCTGAGAATGTATTTTTAGAGAAATTGGTATCAGTATTATTATTATTATTATTTCATCTTACTTCTGTTTTTGCCAATATTTTTTTGTATAAGAAATCATTTCTGGAAAGAATGCATGTAGCATCTTTTACGGAAACAAAATTAATCTCTTGATAAATTGAGGATTGAAAGGATAAAGTGAATGTATATATTCATAATGCTTTTAAATATATTCATAAAAATACTTGTTTTATATGATAACAATTTTATATTTTTAGAAAAATCTAATTTTAATGATTTCTTGAAATTACAATGTATGGTTTCTGGAATGTTCTCGAATCTTTTGTAATGCTAAAACTATCTTTACATTATGCTAAATACATGTTAACTGGAAATACTGAATATTGCTAAAGTGAGGAATTTGACTTTGGGCAAAATATGATCTTGCTTCCAGAGAGAAATATTTTAACATTTCATTAGATATCACATATCTCTAAAACCTTTAGGTTGTTCCTGTAGCATTCATCATCATCATCATCATTTTACGTCCACTTTTCCCTGCTTGCAAGGGAGGGACGGGAACTGATTCTGGCTTGATTTCTACAGCTGGATGCCCTTCCTAACACCAACCTCATTTACAGTGAGTGCTGGGTGCTTTTTTGCCGTGACACCTCCACGACCACTTTGCAGTGGAATGATATGGACTCCAGTCCCTATCATCTCATTTCTACAGCTGAGTAAACTGGAGCAATGTGAAATAAAGTATCTTGCTCAAGGAAACAACACATCACCCGGTCTGAGAATTGAACTCACAACCTTTCGATTGCAAGGCCAATGCTCTAACCACTAACCCATGTGCCTCCATTATATATTTTAATATTTTAAACTCCTTTCCTTCTCCAAAAATTGACCTTTTGCTTGAGTAAGAAATCAATGTTTTAAACTAAACTCACACACAAATGCACATACACACATAAATGTGAGAGTAATATATATATGTGTGTATACACACACACACACACACACACACACACACACACACACACACACACACACACACACATATATATATTTTATATATACATATATGTATGTATATATATATGTATGTATTTATGTATATACTTATGTATTTATGTATATATATAATAAGGAAAGTGTGGTAAGATACCAGGTGTGGTAAGATATACTGCATGAGAAATTAGGTATAAGAGGGATCAGTTGTTGCATGCAGGAGAGGAGATTGTGTTGGTATGGACATGTGATGCCTATGAAGGATGACAGCTGTATAAGGTGCAGAGCACTCAAAGTCCATGGTAGCCGTGGTGTGGGCAGGCCTAGGAAGATTTGGGATGAGGTAATAAAAGCTGACCTTGCATAATTACACCTCTCAAAGGCAATGACACAGGACCGTGACCTCTGGCGCTATACAGTTTTACAGAAGACCTGCCCTCTATTATTCTCATGATGAGGCTTATACCTAGAAGGCAACACCTTCCTCAACCTTCTACCCCCTCTCATTCACCTCCCTTAGCAGTAACCATACTTCTCATACTACTCTCTCCACATTTCTCCCCAAGCTTCCTCACCCCTCCCTAGTACCAAGACCCCACTGTAAATTGGTTGTGTCGGTGACATGACAAAAGTGGCCAGTCCACACTGTAAAGTGGTCATGTAGGTGTCACCACAAAATGCGTCCAGTCTACACTATAATGTGGTTGAGTAGGTGACAAGACAAAATCACCCAGCACACACTGTAAATGCTGTTGGCAGTAGGAAGGGCACCCACCTGTAGAAACCAAGACAAAATCTGCCCCTGGTGAGCTAATCAAGGGTCAATCTGTCCTACCCATGAATGATGGACGCTAATCGACAAGGTTGATGATATATTTATGTGTGTATATATATGAAGTGTGTATGTATATGTATGATATGTGTATATATTGCATATATGGTATATATAGTGGCATAGTGGCACGCAAATATATATATATATGTGTATATCATTATCATGATATTTGCATGTATATATATGTTATATATATGTATATTATACTGGTACCACAAAACATCCAGCCCACACTGTAAAGTGATCATGTAGGTGTCATGACGAAAAGCACCCAGCCCACACTGTCAATGTGGTTTACGTTAGGAAGGTCATCCAGCCATAGAAAACCAGCCAGAAACTCTCCTATATGAGCGAGACACGGTCACCCGACCCAATTTGCCTCTGAATGGGACAAACCTGTCTAACACATACTAGTGTGGAAGATAGACATTAATCAATGATGATGATGATGATGATATATATGTATTTATGTATATTAATATATGTATTTATGTATACATTATATATGTGTTTATGTATATATCCATGCTAGCGTGGAAAATGGACATTAAACGATGATAATATATATATATGTATATAATCATCATCATCAACATCATTTAATGATTGTTTCCCCTGGTAGCAGAGTGTGTGTGTGTGTATATATATATATATGTATATATATGTATATATATAGTATAGGTGATTCAGTGATTTACTGGTAGTGGTACCAATTTGAGCACTCAATGCAGAGGCAGAGTGTATATATTAAAAAAAGAGATAAAGTCTTGTTTACATGTTTTTTATTGATTATCGACGTGTTGCATACGTTCCACTAGTGTTTGACTCAAGGTCATCTATGGAAGCTATGAATCTGACTCCAGCAGCGATCTGCTTGTCAGACTTAGTGATTCAACAAAAATCAGAATATGTTTGAGGTAATCCGTAAAGTATTGAGTATATATAAACATGGGTTCTATTTTTTGCGTGGGGGTGTGCATATGTAAGAGTTTGAGTGTGTAGGTATTCTCACTTGTGTGTATATATATATATATATATATATATATATATATGATTATGCCTGTGTGTTCTTTTGTGAGTGTGTGTATATGTATATGTGTGTGTGAATGAACAATTTGGATAGATCCATGTTGCTTCCTCTTTGATGGCATAACAGAAAATGAGAAATGTACATAGTGTACACCAATGTCACTTCTTATATATGTGTGCATGCGCAACCTTCAATATTTCCAGAAAATTCTACCAAAATACTTCTTTTTTTTAAAAAACGGCAGGAGATTTCTATCCAACCTAACTTGGTAAAAAATATCAAAAGGGTCTGAGCATACACTCTGTTGGACGAGTTATGTACAATACTAATAATATGGGTTATGATGTACAATAAAATGGAAATACTACAATTTCATAATGCAGATATGTTTCATTTGCATGTTAAGTAACACCAAATTCTCAATTTGTCATGTTTTGATGGATTTACTTCTGGGGTGTCTCATTATATATACGAGTTCTAAGGGTAAAGGGGAGGTAATTAGAAAATCTATAGTGTAATACACTGTTTTTTTATTAGTTGTTTAACCTTAGATCAGCTCTAATCAAGCAGAACTATGATCATAGGCTTTCCTGTCTTTTCCAATCTTTTTCCTCTGTGCCAGATAACCTTATCAAATTTGTCCTTTTTTTTTATTTTAAAAAGGCGACAAGTAATTTGAAGACATATTGGCTGCCATTTTTAGAAGGTTGAGTGACCATGGATAGGTTTCTTCATTGGTTCATATTTGTACTTATGAATCAGTTAGGTTCATTGTCTTTCCTCTCCCTCTTGAGCTCTTGCCGAATTCAATGTCTCGGTTTCATATTTTACTAAAGCAGGTTTCGTTGGATTTGAATATATTTTATATTTTTTTCTTTTTAGTTTTCTTTTCATAAATTTGTCTGCCATGTGTTACTTTTATTATCATAGATTTTTATCTTTCAAATGAAATTTTGTTAAACTCAACACAAGCTTTTTAGTACAGTAGAACCTCGCAGTACAAGTGCCCCATTGTACGAGCCGAGGCTTGTGTGAATTTTTGTCTTGTAGTACGAGTGGAAATCCACAGTGCGAGTAAGTTTCATACAATAATGGTTTCTTATATAGGCACAAGGCCAGCAATTTTGGGGGAGGGAAAGTCGATTAAATCGGCCCCAGTATATTACTGGTACTTTATTTTATCGACCCCCATAAGGATGAAAGGCAAAATTAACCTCGGTGGAATTTGAACTCGGATCGTAAAGGGCCGTAACTCTATGCCGCAAAGCATGGTGTCTGACCCTCTACAGATACTGGCAATCCACCGCCCTGTTTCATACAATAATAAAACCAGTTTACATATTTCTTTTGCATTCTCTTTTATTATGTTTTTCCTTCTAACTGCTCCTTTTCTGCTTTAAAACCCATAAAAAATGATTTTTGGGTTGTTTTGGGAGCTGGAACGGATTATTTATATTTTAATTAATTTCAATGGGGAAAATTGATTTATAAAACGAGTAAATTGTAAAACAAGCTCAGTCATGGAAGGAATTAAACTCGTACTGTGAAGTATCTCTGTATTATGTTCTTATTACAGACCCTTTAAGAAACAGTATGATGGTAACCTTACTGACAACCCCACAACATCCAAATTTAATTTTCTTAATTTCCATTTCTGGATAACCCCCCATGTAAGGAAGATAGATTTCATGGATGAGTAATAAATGAAGTATTCAATTTTATAATGAGCCAATTAATACAACTAACTGAATAAGTTGTCTGTGAGAAAAAAATTAAATTAAGCTAAGAAAGAAAAATGTTTAAATGACTTGGCAGTAAGAATTGTAATGTAAAACATTGATGCAATCAATATAATGTTAGAATCTATACGCTGCTGTGTCGTGTGCTCTAGTGATAAAGGAAGAAGTTGAATCTCAATATTGTGTAGATAGCTTTGATTTTGATGAAAGAATGCAATAAGAGAAATACATCACAGACAGATAGTCCAGCACAGACCAGAGAAATGTAAATATATTATATAGCTAAATGCTAGTGGATAAACACCTTTTTTTTTAATATATTTTATTATGAATAGCATTTTTGGGGATTGTAATAGAGTCAAGGAAATAAAATTTGTGGTGAAGTGTGTTCTTTTGACTTGACAAAACAAAGTAAAGGTCTGTTTGCAATGATAAATGAGACAGCAGACGGAGAAGATCTATTTTCAAATTTCCTTTACTCTGTTGCCAAGAGATATTTTTATTCACTTTAGCTGTGCACCTTTTTATTCCTTAACTTTAGAGTAATTACATTACTTACTAACTCTTCTTAAAAATAAGAGTTATTTGATTTTTCTTTTTTTTTTCGAATAGATATTGATTATCAGTTTTGGTATTAAATTCGTAATTGATTCTCTTAGAGTTGAAATATTCTCTAAAGATTGCTCTCACCACTATACACAATAGTTTTTACATTATTAAAAAATTATACCAACGTTGGGTATTCATATTTACTCTTTCACTGGTTTCAGTCATTAGACTGCAACCATGCTGGAGCACTGCCTTGAAGAGATTTAGTCAATCATATCAAAACCAGTACATATTTTCTTTCATGTTTGGTACATTCACACATGTACATATATATATACATATATATATATATGATAGGCTTCTATACAGTTTCTATCTACTAAATTTCTATCAGAAGGCATTGATCAAGCTAAGACAGCTGCAATGCAGTGGGACTGAACCCAAATCCATGTGGTTGCAAAACGAACTGCTTGACCATTCAGCCATGCCTGTGCTTATATTGGATTCAGTTTCATGAGCTATAACAATGTTAACCTAATGAAAAGAAGGTTTAGTGAGATAGTTTGAGCTGAGATGAGTGAATGTATTTTTAATGTATGTAAATAGAGAGAGGTTACATATGTATACATACCGATATAAAGTTGAGCTAGTGATATATTTGATTCTAGAAAAACACTCCTCTTTAAAATGGAAAGAATATGAATCAAAGTCAGTGGAGATACCATAAGTTGATTTAATCCTTCTGGTAGCTGCAGACATGGTTGTGGGGATTCAAAGTTCATTTTGTAGCCATGTGGTTTCAAGTTTGATTCCACTGCATGGCACCTGGAGTGAATGTCTTCTACTGACCAATGCCTTTTATTGATCAATCTCTTATGAGTGAATTCTGTAACAGATTAGTTGAATATGAACAGAATTTTTATGTATGCACTCATAGCGGAATCAATGGCCGAGCTAGAGAAGAAATTCCAAACATGGAAGCACGGCCTAGAGTCAAAAGGACTTAAAATTAACCTGGCTAAGACCAAAGTTCTAGTTTGTAGGAAAGAAAACAAGGCGGCGGTCCCTTCTGGGAAATGGTCGTGCTCGGTGTGTAGGAAAGGCGTAGGTAGAAACTCCATTTTATGTCCTAAATGCAAAGTATGGGTGCATAAAAGATGTAGTGGGATCACAGGTAAGCTAACTAAGAACATAGATTTTACATGTGGCCGGTGTTCTGGTGCAATAAGTAGCAGCAAGTGCCCACAAAATACTAGCTCTTTCAATTGCGCAGAGGGTTCTATAGAAATAATGGACAGCTTCCGTTACCTGGGCGATAAAATCAGCAGTGGGGGAGGGTGCTCTGAAAGTACTGTAGCTAGAGTCAGAACTGGTTGGAAAAAGTTCAGAGAGCTTATACCACTATTAGCTGCTAAAGGGTTCTCCCTAAAAATGAAAGGCAGGTTGTACGATGCCTGCATACGAACAGCAATGTTGCATGGCAGTGAGACCTGGGCATTGTGTGCAGAGGATATACGCAGACTAGAGAGGAACGAAGCTTGCATGCTCCGCTGGATGTGTAACAGTAATATACGTGAACGGCAAAGCATAAACGAACTAAGGAAAAAATTAGAGATAAGAGGGATCAGATGTTGTTTACTCGAGAGAAGGCTACGTTGGTATGGACACGTGATGCGCATGAAAGTCGATAGCTGTATAACAAAGTGCAGGGCAATAAAGATAGACGGTAGCCACGGAATAGGCAGACCTAGAAAAACCTGGGACGAGCTGATAAACTCCGACCTCACACACTTACACCTCTCCAAGACAATGTCACTGGACCGAGACCTTTGGCGGTACTCAGTAACAGAGAAGACCCGCCTTGCCAGTAGGCATCTCTAACAAAATACACCCCGTCCCGCCACCACCCCCACCCGTCCACACCACCCCGTCCTATGTAAAGTTATGTTGGTGCCGCGCCATCCAGGCCGAAACAAATGAGATCGTGTAGGTGTCACGACAAAAAAACACACAGTCCACGCTGTAATGTGGCCGTGTAGACAACACGGTAAAAACTTCCCAGACCCACACTGTAAATGTGGTTGGTGTTAGGAAGGGCATCCAACTGTAGAAAACCTGCCAGACAGTCCTATGCGAGCAAGACAATCACTCTTGCCTCAAGTGGGACTACCCCCGTCCAAACCCATGCAAGCGTGGAACACGGACGTTAAACGTTGATGATGATGATGATGATGAACCTGTAACTCTATCACTTTTGGAAGACCTAGTATATTTCATTAGACATATGTTCACAAATTCAGAAATCATAAGCAGGCAGTCAAGTCCTCTTACCATTTTGATATCTATATAAATAAAATTTGATCAGATTATCATCATCATCATCACGCATCTAATTTCCTTGCTGACATAAGTTGGACAGATCGTCACAGTGCGAGTCAGTTCTTAGTACTGCCTGCCTAAACATGTCAGATGACCACATCTTGCTTGCACATTCTAGATAAGTAAATAAAATACAGCTTCTCTTCATAACATTGATTTATCTATACATTGTATTTCATATAACAATTGGTAAATAATAGTATTGTTGGTTATAAGTTTCCAGTAGGCTCATCATTGGTTCACTACATTTCTGATGGTGTGAGTGACAAACGGGTGTCTATGTTATCTGTACAGAACAAATATCACATGGGACTTTGTTTGGAAAAACACTTTTTTTTTTCTCAGTAATGGTTATATTTTTCACTGATATACATTAGCAAAAAGTATGTGCCCACACACACACACACACATGCATGCACACACACACACTGTTTGTGTTGTTATTGCTATGGCTCACACCTGCAATAGGTTTAACCAATCTCCCATGAGGTAGTGTTGATTGATCTTGATGAGAACATAGAAAGTAGTTGTGGGCGTGATGGTGGTGGTGGTGGTAGGGAATTCACGAATGCTCAAAGAAAATACAGAAGTTGAAACTCCAATCATGTTACAATTACTTCCTCGTATCTGTATTTAATTGCCAATTACTGATATACATATTTACTGTATGTAGAATTTCAGTTCTTTTCTTATATCTAACAAATGAACTATGTTTGGCACTATCAGTGAATATAGTAAATACTAAGCCTACTTACTATGTCATAGTAAGATACTACATTGATTATGATTAAGTGTGGACAATACATGTTGAAGACTATTCTTACCTTTTGTTTAACTTTAAAGGTTAATCATATTTTTCTGTTAAACGAAAAAAAAAAAGAACTATTGTAAAATAGAGAACCAGTTCATTATTAGCATTAATAACTTCAGCTTGAGGTTTGTTAGAATTAGTAATTGTACAACATTTATGCTGAGTATTGATATTCTTGGAAAAACAAAAAAAAAGTATGATAGTTTAATTATTGACTTAATTGCATTAACAATTTGTCAAGATACATTTAGAATACAATAATTGTTTCTACTTTTGGCACAAGGCCAGCAATAACCCAGTGCATTACTGGTACTTTATTTTATCGACCCTGTAAGGATGAAAGGGAAAGTTAACCTCGGCGGGATTTGAACTCAGAACATAAAGGGTCATACCTCTATGCTGTAAAGTATGGTGTCTGATGCTCTACTGATACTGCCAATTCACTGCCCTTTAAAATATAATAATGATGTCTGATTTAGGCACAAGGCCAGCAATTGTAGGAAAGAGGAAAATCAATTAAATCAACCCCAGTGCATTACTGGTGCTTTATTTTATCAACCTCGTAAGGATGAAAAGCAAAGCTAACCTCAGCAAAATTTGAACTCAGAATGTAAAGGGGCATAACTCTATGCCTCACAGCATGTCGTCCAATGGTCTACTTATTCTGACAATTAATCACCTTAAAAACCAATAATAGTTTCTGATTTAGGCACAAGGCCAGCAATTGTGAAGGAGGGAAAAGTCGATTAGATCGACTCTAGTGCATTACTGGTACTTTATTTCATCAACCCTGAAAGGATGAAAGGTAAAGCTAACTTCAGCGGGATTTGAACTCAGAACATAAAGGGCTGTAACTCTATGCTGCAATGCATGTTGTCCGATACTATACCGATACTGTCAATCTACCACCCTTTAGAATACAATAATTGTTTCTACTTTGGCACAAGGTCAGCAATTACCCAGTGCATTACTGGTACTTTATTTTATCGACCCCGAAAGGATGAAAGGCAAAGTTAACCTCGGCGGGATTTGAACTCAGACCGAAAAGAGGAAAGAAAGGAAAAGAGGGATTCTACCCCCATGGCTACAATGCCGACAAGTTAGTTAAAGCATTGCCATGGAAAAGAGCCAGCGATACCCACTGTTTCAGCCATTCCAATTCACAGGGCTATTTCTTCAGATGTCATGCCCTCATTCTGATCTGTCAGTAAAAAATAGCAGTCCAGGCAACCAAGAACACCAGAAGTCTCAGTAGTGACTGGCATGAAAAGGAAATGGTTAGTCAATGCCTGGTATTCATATGTCAATAATTTATGTTCTAAAAATTGAAGGTGTAACTTTTGTAACTATTTTAATAATTAGAAGTGAAATGTAGCTCATTGCTGTGCAATGTTCTATATTGTATTTCTACTTTTGACAGAAATATAGTTGTGGAAAATTTAATAGACCTTTTGAAGAGTAATGTTCTTTGACAATTATTGGTAGCATCTGAGTTATTATTAGTAAATGGAGAATTCTTTTGAAGTGAACAAGTCAAAGTTGAATATAGTTTTCAATAACAGTATTTGTTCTTATTGCACACCTGAAACTACAGTTGGTTTTATGATACAGAACTCATTTTAAAATGTTTATATTTATCTAAAAACCTTCTATCATATCTTTATGTAAGATACTTTTTAAATTTATGTTCGAAACACCAGATTAATAAGGATGTCTAATTTAGGTACAAAGCCGACAATTTTTTGGGTGGGGTGGGGGGTGATTCTATCGACCCCAGTACTTTACTAGTACTTTATTTTATTGACCTCGGAAAGATGAAAGGAAAAGTTAACCTCAGTGGGATTTGAAACCAGAATGTAGACAGCCATAACAAAATACTGCAATGCATTTCATCTGAAGCACTAACAATTCTGCCAATCCACTGCCCTCAAGATTAACCCTTTAGCATTTAAACAGAGAAAGTTTGTTTTATTACAAAATCTTTCCACATCATTGACTGTTAAAAATTATTTGAAAACCCCAGGCAGTGTTTTGTATTAGAAATATGGTAATGCAAGGGTTAAGAGGATGTTTTTTTTTTTCATTTCAGTCTTTTTAGAGATTCAGAAAATTGGCAACAATCTCAATGCTTAGAATGGATTAGAATAGACCTCTACTGGTTTTGTTAATAAATGTTCCAGTTATTTGTTCAATGGAACAGCCAACTTGTGAAATTAATGTACAAATGGTTGAACATTCTACAGACATGTGTACCCTTAACGTAATTATCAGGGAGCTTCAGCATCACACTGACTTGTTCACTTCAAAAGAATTCTCCATTTACTAATAATAACTCAGATGCTACCAATAATTGTCAAAGAACATTACATGGCTGGCTCTTTCAATTATATGTACAGTCCTTATGACAGGCTTCCAGACAGTTTCTCTCTACACAGTTCTATTCATAAAGCTCATGTGAGCCTGGGGCTTCTGCAAATGACACTTACCTGAGATGCTACACAGTGTGATTAAACTTGAGATTGTGAAGTAAACTTCTTAAAAATTCAGCCATGTGTATCCACATTTCATTAGTAATTTAATGATAACAAGTTGAAGATTAGCTAAAGCAGCTTAATGGTTAACTGAATGCTATATTATTGAAGATGCTTCTTATTATTGAGAGATCTTTAAAATCCTTTTGCTGCTGTATTTTTTTATGCTGTATTTATTTCATATAGTTTTGAACATTATCAAGAATTTGACTTTTTCAATATTAAGGTGGTATTTTGAAAATAACTTAACATAAGGGAGGCACATGGCTTAGAGGTTAGAGCATTAGCCTTGCAATCGAAAGATTGTAAGTTCAATTCTCAGACCGGGTGATGTGTTGTTTCCTTGAGCAAGACACTTTATTTCACATTGCTCCAGTTTACTCAGCTGTAGAAATGAGATGATAGAGACTGGGGTCCCTATCATTCCACTGCAAAGTGGTTGTGGAGGTGCCACGGCAAAAAAGCACCCAGCACTCACTGTAAATGAGGTTGGTGTTAGGAAAGGCATCCAGCTGTAGAAATCAAGCCAGAATCAGTTCCCGTCCCACCCTTGCAAGCAGGGAAAAAGCGGATGTAAAATGAAATGATGATGATGATGATAAGGTTTTTAATTAAAATTATGATGGAATGTTCTAATTTAAACATGAACAAGTTAAAATTAGAGGTTTTATATTATAGAGCCATGGGCAGTCTTTAGAGGGTTGTTATAAAAGGTGTTGAGAAAATCTGAAAGATTGTGTTAAGAGATTAGAGATCTTAGAGAAACATCTGTGGTTATAAAGAATTAATTTGGAAAAACAACTGCTTATCTTTTCTAGGTCAGTGTAAAGAGGATTAGAATGAGAGACACATTTATACATTTTGATGTTAGGAAAAGTTTTAATAATTATGTTGTTAAAAATATATAATTGAGTTAGTTGAAACATTGGGAATGCAGTGTATTATTCTATTTAGTTGAACACTATACTAAACTGAATTCACATTCCCCTACGGTTGACTTTAGTTGGGGTTAGTAAAATAAGTAGTAGATTGAGGGCTCATTAATACTGTGTGTACCTGGTTTAGAATTGGTACATTATATCCCTGTGTGTTGTAAGAGGCATCTAAAAGAGTTGGCAACAAGAAGGGCATCTGGCTGTAATATATTTTTTTTTATTAAAAAAAGATCCTATTATAGGCATAGTACTTTGCACCTGAAAGGTTAATTTCTGCTTTAGCCTTAAAACATTTGCTGCTGCATTGAGAAATTAATTAAATTTGATATACTCCAATGACTGAGAAATGCATGGGCAGAAGTGATGAAAGCTAATCTCAGAAAGATGAAGCTTAAGAAGGTGATGACAAAAGAATGCAACAAGTAGTGAGACACTGTTGCAGATGGCCTGTCCAACTCATGCAATCATGGAAAAATGGAAGTAAAAATGATGTTGATAATATTCTTCTTATAAAAATATCCACATGTCTTGTCATCATCATCATCATCATCATCATTTTACGTCCGCTTTTCCCTGCTTGCAAGGGTGGGACGGGTCTTATTCAGCACAGCATCTCTCCACTCGTCACGGTCCCTCGTCATCTCCACCGTGAGCTTCAATGATCTGAGGTCTGTTCTCACCACCTCCGCCCATGTTTTTCGTGGTCTACCTCTACCACGTCTTCCTTCAACTGGCATTTCCTGGCACTTCTTCACCCATCGGTCATCCTCCATGCGCATCACATGTCCATACCACCTCAGTCTCCTCTCCCGTACACTACATTCTATCCCTCTCAGACACAGTTTCTCTCTCAACACATTTATGCTGGGTCGTTCACGCACATTTACACTGCACATCCAACGGAGCATGCTTGCCTCATTTCTCTCCAGCCATCGCATATCCTCTGCAGTTGCTGCCCATGTCTCACTACCATGCAGCATCGCGCTCTTCACACAGGCATCATACAACCGGCCTTTCGTACGCAGGCAGAAACCCTTCTTCGTCAACAGAGGAAGCAGCTCCCTAAACTTCTTCCAACCCGTCCTTATTCTAGATACTATGGCCTCGGAACACCCTCCTCCCATGCTAATCTGATCTCCTAGGTACCGGAAGCTATCCACCACTTCTATAGCGCCCTCTCGCATTTGAAAAATGTGTCTATCAGTGCGACTTCTACTGTCTAATTTCCCTGTACATCTACTGCATACATATTTCTCCCTACCTGTTAGTTTGCCTGCTATCCCGCTACATCTCTTGTGTACCCAGGATCTGCATTGTGTGCATTTTATAGAATTTATGCCAGTTCTTTTTCTGCATATCGAACATGGCCATTTCCCTGACGGAATCAGGGTTTTGTCCTCTTTTCTACTCATCAACACTTTTGTCTTAGCTAGATTCACTCTCAGTCCTCTTGCTTCCAACTGCTGTTTCCATAGCCAGAATTTATTCTCTAGCTCCTCTACTGATTCTGCTATAAGAACCAGATCGTCAGCATAGAGAAGTTCCCATGGACAGCCAGTCTTAAACTCCTCTGTTATGGCTTGGAGGACTATAATGAACAAGAGCGGGCTGAGGACCGAACCCTGATGTACTCCTACTTGTATCTGGAATTCCTCACTAAACTCCATTCCTACCCTGACTTTACTGAGAGTACCTCTGTACAAAGTTTGCACTGTCCTCACAAGCCATTCCTCAACACCTAGCTTCCTTAGGGACCACCAGATGACAGATCGGGGTACCCTATCAACGGCCTTCTCTAGGTCAACAAAGGCTAAGTATAGTGGCTTATTCTTCTCTAAGAACCTCTCTTGCATTTGTCTCACCAAGAAGAGGGCATCTGTTGTACTCTTCCCAGGCACAAAACCAAACTGCATCTCATCTAGTTTGACCCTTTCTCTAATTAGTTGTGCTAAAATCCTTTCTGCCACTTTCATAACCTGATCTATCAGTTTTATACCCCTATAATTGCTCCTCTCCAAAGCATCCCCTTTACCTTTGTAGCAATTTATGAGAATACTGCTGCACCAGTCTTTGGGTATGACACCACCATATATAGCCTGATTGATGATGCGTGCAACCAGTTTAGTGCCTACGTCCCCTGATGCCTTCAGCATCTCAGCAACTATTCCCGATGGTCCGGCCGCCTTACCATTTTTCATTTCCCTAATCGCCTCTTGGACCCTATATTCGTCAATCTCAATGGCTGGTCCCTCTGTCAGATCTACCAAGGGTAATTTCTCTCTCTCCCATTCGTTCTCCACATTCATCAGTCTCTCATAATGACATTTCCAGGCCTCCTTTTTCTGATCATTCGTGACACTAAGTACACCGGCATCATCCCGGACACATTTATCTCCAACAACATCCTGATTTGCATTGACACACTGCCTTGCAATGTGGAACACCGCACGCCTCTGATCTTCCCGTCGCAGAACATTGGCAAACCTCCTACTCTCCGCCTCCCTGCGTGCTAAGTACACCTGACGTCTAGCTTCTCTCTTAGTGGCTGTATATTCTTCCCTACTCCCACCCTTTTTCCAAGCCTTCCATGCTAGTCTTTTGTTTCTAATAGCCTTATCTACTGTGCTGTTCCACCACTAGGTCACTCTCTGTCTGGTTGGAGCTCTGCTCCAGCCACAGGTTTCATCAGTAGCCTGCAGCAAGTTGTCACGTAAGAAATTCCAGTTATTATCTATGTCATACGTCTCTAAATCGTCTTCTTTTTCGTCATATACATCTTGAAGGGCTTTCCTAAATTTGTATTTTAGTGAAAGGTCTTTTAGCTTCCAGACCTTTCTTCTCCATACCTTCCTATATGTCTCATTCCATCTCTTGCTTACTGAGATATCACTAACAACTAACCTATGCTGTGGGGTACATTCTTCCCCAAGGTATGCCTTGGTATTAGACACTATCTGCCTGTCCTGCTGCCTAACTAGCAAGAAGTCAATCTGGCTTATGTGCTCACCAGATTTGTAGGTTATTAGGTGATTGGCAGGTTTCTGGAAGTTTGTGTTGCAAATAGTCAATGTACTCGCATCACAAAATTCAAGAAGTCTCACTCCTTCTTCATTTCTTGAACCGTAACCGTGCCCACCATGTACCCCAGTGTAACCATCCTGGAGCTGTCCAACATGACCATTGAAGTCACCTGCTAGCATAACGATGTCTCCGTCCTCTGTCATTGCGGTTGTTTGCAAAAGTTGCTCATAAAAGCAGTCTTTCTCATCTTTGCCTAGGCCTGCTTGGGGAGCATAGACCGAGATGATTGTCAGTAGTCTCCTACCTACAACTAATCTAAGCTTAATTATTCGATTACTAACTCGAACTACCTCTATTGTCTTATTGATCCATTTCTCAGCCAGGAAAATGCCTACTCCCCCTAGCCCATCATCCTTACCTACCCAGAATAGCTTATAGCTAAGACGCTTGCCTACGCCTAGTCTCGCAGAGGCACCTCTCCATCTCACCTCTTGCACGCAGCACACATCCACCTGCCTTCTCTCCAGCATCTCCGCTATTTCAGCAGATCTACCTCTGAGAGTGCCAACATTAAGTGTTGCAACTCTGAGATGCGACGTCTTCATATTTTGTTGTTGTTCCTATTTGTTGCTGTGCTGATAAGCGTTTTGGCATTGATACACTGGTTGGATGCCCTTCCTAACACCAGCGCCACTTTACAGCATGGACTGGGTGCTTTTATTTGTGCCACCAGCACTAGAGAGGATGTCTTACTAGACTCAAGGGGCCTCTCTACCCCTCATAAAAGAATAATCTTAGTTTTAAGGGAAACTGTACTGAGGCTCCTTAGTTAGACCACATGGCTCTCAGCAGCCTGTAATGAGAGTCAAACAAGTTAATTTCAGTGTAGTTATGACTCATCAAGATTTTGTTACTCTTCCCTTTCAAGATGCTGGAACAGAGTAGTGGAACACTTCTTATTGATAGCAAGGTTGTGAGGGCAGTGGATTGGCAGAATCAGTAGAGCATCGGGCACCATGCTTTGCAGCATAGATTCATCCCTTTACGTTCTGAGTTTAAATTCTGCCAAGGTTAGCTGTACTTTTCACCCTTAAGGGGCGGATAAAATAAAGCACCAGTAACATACTGGGGTCGATTTAATTAACTTGCCTCTCTCCCAAAATTGTTGGTGCCTAAATCAGAAACCATTAGTTGCAAGGTTGTGAATGGCACAACTCATTTACATAATGTACAGGTGTGGAACCTTTTTAATCTGAAGAGCCATTATTAGCTTTAAAACATTATTGAGACTATCAGAGCTGTAAAATTTATTATTCTAGTATTCTGTTACATGTTCCAGTCAACAGGTTGAGGCCATGCTGGGGCTTTGTCATTGATGCTACATCTTCTACAGCCAGCTTTCTTTGGATGGCCATTAATTCAATAGGAAGTTTGTTGCTGCCGCCCATATTTGCGCTTCGTCTTGTGCTGTGGTTGATATATATTTCTAAATGTTTACCTGTACGTCTGTGTTTCCTCCCTCTCTCATTTTTATATAACAATTATTTGTTCCTCCACAACTGTCTCACTTGACGTTCTGTGTTTTATTTCTCTGTCTAGTCCTCGTTCTCTTTCATTTATCATTTGCTCTCTCTCTCTCTCTTTGTATGTCTATTTCTCTTTCTTTCTCTCTCTCTCTCTCTCTCTCTCTCTCTCTCTATGTCTATTTCTCTCTCTCTCTGTCTATTTCCCCCTCTCTCTCTCTATCTATCTCTCTCTTTGTATGTCTATTTCTCTCTCTCTGTATGTCTAGTTCTCTCTCTCTCTATCTGTATGTCTAGTTCTCTTTCTCTCTCTCTGTATGTCTAGTTCTCTCTCTCTCTCTGTATGTCTAGTTCTCTCTCTCTCTCTGTATGTCTATTTCTCTCTTTCTCTCTCTCTGTATGTCTATTTATTGCTCTCTCTCTCCGTATATCTAGTTTTCTCTCACTCACTCCCTCTGTATGTCTATTTCTCATATATTTCACTCTTCTTTCTCAATATTATGACTATACTAACATATTCTCTTTCTTTTCCATCATAGATTTGAAATCATTGTGATAGAAAATATGAATTTAGCTAATTTTTTATCTCTATATATATAAAACAGAGGATGTCTGTCTGTCTGTGTAAATCCCTAAAACTTGAAGTACCCGACCGATTTTTTTCAAACTTTACACATGTGTTAATGAATTAAAAAAATGTTAACTTTTTCTGCCCTAGGCAAAAAAACCACATTTAAAAATCATTTTTAGGCTTTTATGAGGCGTAACTTAGAGATAATCCAGCCGATTTCCTCAAAATTTGCAGCACACATTAGTTAGTCCCCTCGCATTGCTGTGGACAAAAATTTCCAATTCCATTAATGGTTTCTAGGAAATTTACGAATTAGCATTGGGCATTACATGCTATTTTCATTTTCAATATAAACACTACTTAAACATTGTAAATAGCATATAATGTTTAGTTAAAAATTTGCTTTATTTAACAGAGGACACAACACTTACTTACTTTTAAGCAGGACCATTTTCAGGGGATTGAGGAAATGAGGAGGACCTTAAAATTTTTGTCGGCGCCCTGTTGACACTTCATGCTTTCATCACGTGCAAATCCGGGCCCTGTGTACGTTGCCGTGTTATTGACACCGTAAAACTCACGTCTGCACTACTTCTACTAAGACCCCTTTTGTTGCACCTACACCGCAGTATGAACACCCTGCGCAAGTACGCCGAACAGCAGTTGTGCTAATTCCGCGGTGACCCCCACTTGAAATTGTTGATGGTGACCCCAATAGTAACTCCGAAACATTCGGCATCCGATATAGCAGTTTAGTCTATATCAGATTGGTAGATTTATGAAGAGGCTATGGTCTCCTGTGGGGAAGGCCCAACATGCTGTGTGGTTGCATGACATGTCTTACTCAGGCTTTACTCTGTACAGTATGTATGTAGGTGCAATAGACATAACTGATGATGTGTGTCTGGATGACTGGGTGCGAATCTATAAAACTTAAAAAGTACCTAACCGATTTTCTCCAAATGGAAGAAAAATCATACTCTAAGATTTAGTACACTTAAAGAGTATCCAGCTGATTTTCTTCAGATTTTGCACATGCATGCAGATGTTTCACGATTTGGGCCTGCTAGTGTTCTACGTTTCCAGTAGATGAACAACCATTCCCTGAGAATAAGGGAATTCAAAAAGTACACAGCTACATTCCTCAATCTTTGCATATGCGTGTTGCTATTTCACATTTCCTACCTCGTGCAACGCCGGGTCCTGCTGCTTGTATATATATATATTTTTAATTTAATATGATTTTTTTTTTGGCTTTGAATCTTATCTGAAATTGCTTCATTGTCTGTGTCATTATTTTAATACAAGATTGCAAATATAATAATTGCAAATATAATAATAATAATAATAATAATTCTACTTTTGGCACAAGGCGAGCAATTACCCCAGTGCATTACTGGTGCTTTATTTTATCGACCGTGTAAGGATCAAAGGCAAAGTTAACCTCGGCGGATTTGAACCCAGAACGTAAAGGGCCACAACTCTATGCTGCAAAGAATAATAATAAAATTCCTCAGAGCTATTCAAGATAGGCTCATGAGTCTTATGTAGCTCCAGAGCTACAGGCTTCTAAATTACGACATAATGGAATAACTCTGATGGCCTGTTACTAATTAGTATTGTATAGTGTAGACTATGAATAAATACATATACAATCTCGTTAGTGTTGGTGATCTACACAATAAATGCGCACAGTACACTCTGTAATGTAGTTGGTAGTAGGAAGGGCATCTAGCTATAGTAAACCCTGCTAAACAAAAGGCCAAGAGTACTTTTCAGCTGTGTCAAAAGCATGACAACGTCCCTAGTGCTGGTGCCATGATAAAATGCACTCGGTGGAGGACAGGAACATATGTCAATGAGATGTGGGGCCCCAGATTGTCTAAGTACTTGGTAGAGTGTGAGAATATATGTCAGCAAGATAGGGGCCCATGCCTAAGTGATCAGTAGCTCCATTTAAGTACTGACTTGGTCTGCGTTGATCTGTTCAACCCTTGCTAGCGAGGAGAGTGGTTGTTGAATGATGATCATGACAGAATTATATCTGTATGTTTAACCCTTTAGCATTTACCTTACTTTATATTTCGTGGTAAAGGCTTTATCTCACATAATATCGAATCTGTGAGATTTTGATATTATTTATTTTGAGAACAATACCTTAACATCAGTGGCCAGTTTGAACAGAAAAAGGTGAGAGAATTCTGCCCAGATGCAGCCGGTTTAAATACTAAAGAGTTAATAAAGATGAGACTGGCTGGTTCAATCTGAATTCCAGACTGAGAAAATGATTTCACATTAAGAGTAAATATGTTTATTAAACATATGGATATGAATCTTTATACATATTTCGTACAGAGACGATGCCACAATATCTTTTCATTATATTTTAAAACTTCATGTTGCAGACATTTTAATCTGTATAGTTTATATTGAATTTCTTCAATAACTGTATTATTTAAAGAACTATAATGGCCCATCAGCAGGTGTTCCATCTTATTACATGTTTCTGAAAGGTTTCATTATAATTGCATTCCTAATTTAATATTATTTTCCATTTCAACAAATCTTTCATGAATATTAATTATTTCATGATTTCTTCTTTTTTTTCTTTATTGTTGTTAAGTTATCTGACAGCTTTTCTACTTAGTTTTTTTTTGTGTGTGTAATATTTAATCTAAAAAGAAAACCCTAAAGTGCATAAAACCTTTTAATGAGATTGAAAAAAAAACTTTATTCTTGATCCTTTCCTGTTAGTAGTTTATTACTTTGATGCTTTATTTACAATAATGGTATTGAAAATAAAATAGGGATGGTTATCTCATTGGCTAATAGCAAAGATCAACTTCAGTAAAGCTACTAACCTCACAGTCTCCTAGTCTTTAGCTATTTAATTCTCTCACTGTGTTTGCTGGCTGCAGGTTTACAACTGATGATGCCAACTTGTCTGCCATTCAGATTTCTTTCTGAACAGCATATAATCACACTTGGAATCTGCTGTTCTTATGAAATGAAATTATCCTTCCCAACTTGGCGATGCTAGAAGTAATTACCAGTCTGATTGTTATTCTGTTAAATGGTATGATTTTGGTTTTCTTGTATCATTTTAATATTGATCTGTCACACTTAAAGAGAAAAGCTTGGTCTCTGACCTGTTTAGGTATCTGCCAAGGGAAAGAGCTATGTTTAACTAGTTTTAAGAGAGTTGGCATTCATTACTATCTTCAAATGTATTGTGGATGTAAATAGGCTCTTCAGGAAATCATAGACAACAAGAATCCATTAAAGGAGAGTAGAGGAAGTTGAACAGTGATATTCAGTACAGGATATTATACAAAGAAAGCTGGCTGGAAAAAGGATATGTATCATTAATACGTACTGAAGAGTCTAAAATTAGACAGCATTTTCAAATGAGATAACAATCATGGATTGTTTAAAACAGTTTATTGGGGAGATTTACTTCATAAACTTATTGAGCAATTTTCTGAATACTTTTTAATGTGATAAGGAATAGCTTGATATTATAACCTCTTTTTTTGAAAGTGTAGAGGACTTGGGAAAAAGTATTACAAGAAGTTTACAACTTGACCAGTAGATATTATTGATTCTTTTGAAGAAACAAAAGTAATTCATTGTATCTAACTACATTGAGAAAACTGTGCATGATAATATTTAGCAAAACGAGCCTTCTTTTAGTTTCAGTATATTTAGGGTATATAACATCTTCGCAAAAATCATTTAAACCATTGACTTTATAAATAAAAAAAATTAATGACTGATATAGGAAGTAAATAACATTTCATATATCTTTTATTTTGTTTAGGGGGCAGTGCCCCTAAGACTGGTGGAAATGGGAGAATAAGGTAGCCTCAAACCAGGGACATGACCTGAATGTTTGCAACAAAATGGACTAAAGGCACTCAAGAGCTACATGGGGGTATTAGACCAAGCAGTGGATTATGTCTACCACTTGTGTTGATGTTGGTGGGATTTGAACTCAGAGGGCAGAGAATTGGAACAAAGCATTTTGTCTAATGCTCTACTGATTTTGCCAATTTGATGCCTTGAATATGGAGATTTTAAAGATCAGAATTTGGGATGTTTTTTTTTTAATTTTGAGCATGCAGTTGTACCCAGTTCATGTCTAAAAGAGAAACAAACAAATGTAAGAGATGAAGACTCAACATGTCTTATGCAAGTAAGTTGTGCAGAAGAGCAACACTGAGTAAAAGCACTGATAGAGAACTTTTTAATCTTGCCTCAGATATCTTCTCTAGAGTTGCTGGCATGATAAAATAAATACATTCAGTCTACATTATAAAAAGGGTGGTGATTGGGGAACTTGTTCATAACCCTTATAACTCCTGGAGGAGTTATAAGGAACCATTGTGTAAGAGAGGGATAAAGCGAATTACCATATAGGTTGATGGAGGAGTATACATACTGAGCAGAGTGGTAGGCAAAAATTTAGATAAAGAGGCAAAGAAATGCTATACTGAAGAATGCATGTGTGTACACATTCACATAAGTAATTATCGTTTGCTGAAACAACAGAATGCTTATAGCTTTGTATGAAGTTTTCTTTTCACTCTTTGTCCTTTTTACTGAATGGAATATACATATATGAAATTATATATTTCTTTTCATTTACTTGAGCATGAGCAAAATTATGAAATATTTTAGCTGAATACAGGCACAGTGAATTCATTTATCCATTTTTATTTATTTTTCATATTTTTATTTTATTTCTATTTACTAGCGGGACCTGTGGAAATTCCACGGACGAAAAAGTTAAGAGGAGCTATTTAAGAGACGTTTGTCTAGTTGTATATTAGCTCTTCTCTTCTGTTGTCTTAGTCTACCTTGCTTTAAAATGATATACCTCTATTCTTCATTCAATTCCTCATGTCTCAGTACACATACACACACACAATTCATTACAATTGTGTGTGTTTGTGTTTTTTTCTATATATACTGTATTATGAAGAGCCCAGTACTTATTCCTTGAGCTCATTACATTACAGGAGATTAATGCGAGTCTTTAAATCCATTTTTTTCATTTGATATTTTGGCTCCTAATTTCTCTGTTAGTTGAGCTTCTTAAGTTGAATGGTTATAAGCTGCCATTTCTAGCGGTTTCTTGATCAATTCAAGCCACTATGTACTGTCTGGCATGCTTGTTTTTGTTTCTCTCACCATGTACATTTTTTCAGTTGTCTAAAATCTCTTTAGAAGTGTTGAATGTATCTTCTTTACACCTGTTGATGAGCCCTGAGTGGTTATGGCACCAACACTGTTTATGACGAAATATTCTCTTCTTTGAGTTTGTTCAGGTGTTTTATAGTTATGAAGGTGGGTTTGTAATTTTAATTTACCTTTTAATTATTTTGTATTTTGACACTTTATGTTCTTCACTCTAGTGGTTCTCTACCCCTCGTAATTGAAAACATACCCCTTTTATGTTTTCTTCTCTATATACTGTATTATGAAGAGCTCAGTACTTATTTCTTGAGCTCATTAAATTAGAGAGGATTAACGCAAGTCTTTAACTCCATTTTTCATTTGATATATGCATCATCATCATCATCATCATCACAGTTTTACGTCCATTCTTTCATGCTAGCATGGGTTGTCCTGTCGTGGGCAGTGTCCGGTCGGCTGACCTTGTCTTGCTCATACGGGAACTGATTCTGGCTTGATTTTTACAGCTGGATGCCCTTCCTAATACCAACCTCATTTACAGTGAGTGCTGGGTGCTTTTTTTCCGTGGCGCCTACACGTCCACTTTACAGTGTGGGCTGGGTGCTTTTTTTGCCGTGGCACCTCCACGACCACTTTGCAGTGGAATGAGATGATAGGGACTGGGGTCCCTATCATCTCATTTCTACAGCTGACTAAACTGGAGCAATGTGAAATAAAGTGTCTTGCTCAAGGACACAACACATCACCCGGTCTGAGAATTGAACTCACAACCTTTCGATTGCAAGCCCAATGTTCTAACCACTAAGCCATATGTATACATTTATATGTATGACTATATAAATATAAGCTTGCAAACACACATACACTCACACAAAACACAAGCACACATACTCACGCAAACGCATACATACACTCACACAAGTGTAGCTAATCTTGGAACATTCATCGCTATAGCATTTCACCAGCCCCTTCCTTCCTCACTTATTACATAGATGTGTGTGTATGTAATAATTATTTTGAATAATGTGTCTATTTATGAATATGTATGAGTAGATGTGTGTGTATATGTCTTTGCACTTCTGTTGTCTGTATCTATTTATGTATTTATGTGTAGATGTGTGTGTATGTAACTAAAGTGTAACATACAAATGAATGGATGAAACACCAAGAATTATAATATTTGTTCATTATTTATGCATTTTTATATATTTACCTACAAATATCTACAAGGGCACACATATACTCTTAAAATACTTATCATTTAATTGGTAACACTCTAGTACAGGGGTGTGCAACATATTCCATTGGCAGGCCACTTTTGAATATTAGAACAACTATTAGGGCCATTAATATTTATTAAGCACTATTCCAAAGATTCACCCCAACTTCTTTCCATAAGATGGAACTGGGAAATTATAACACACATAACCCTATCAGTGAAGCTCCTTAGTATAGGTCAACTAATGAAAAATTGTATTACGGTTACGAAAAAATTCTAAGTAAGCCTACAAGGTAAAAATTAAAAACGGTCATCGCGGGCCATTCTGTCTTGTCTGGCGGGCTGGATTGTGGCCTGCTGGCTGCCTGTTGAACGCCCCTGCTCTAGTACATTACATATCATATACATTTGTACTGTTTTTATTAACAGTTGTCATAGTAATAGATCATCATCATCATCATACATCCGCTTTTCCCTACTTGCAAGATGTAGTGAAAAAAGATCTGCCTCAACCATTCAAGCAGAAACTTGATAAGTGAAATGAGTAAGAAAAATTGTGTTGGTATTAGATTAACTACATAATTTTTTTGTTAATTGAGTAAAAGCCTTGTGAATGAAATTGTGTGGACAGAAACAGCTTGAAAACTAGTTGGCTGGATTGTAGCCTGTAATTCACACTGTCATTCTGAATCTTCATGAGAATTACAAGAAGGGTACATGTGTCAATCAAATACTCAGCCATTTACACATTAATTTAACAAATATTAACAAATATGCGATTGTGTTGATTGAACATCTAGAACTCCTTTAAATATCCACTTACTTTTACATTTAAGATCAGCAGTCGCCAGCCTTTCGGGCCTCATGGACCACTAGATTCATTATTTGAAATCCTGTGGACCACTAATATGAATGTTTTTAAAAAGAAAAATACATTTGAAAATAATAAACAGAGAACTTCCATTTTATTAAACAATACTGAAGTGTACATGTGTCATATTGTCGATAGATGACACATATGTGTAAAAAATTCTTTCATGGATGTTAGTTAGTTCTTTAACCGAATATTATTTTATTATTAATAAAACATATAAATTGCAAATAATGTCCAAATTTTTCTGCGGACTACCAAAATTTTCTTTCGGACCACCTGTTGGCAACCACTGTTTTAGATTGCTTTCTTTGTTTGAAGTGATAGATATTTAAAAAAATAAGTTTCAGCTGTAGAAAATCCACCAAACAAAGTGTTGGGAGGACTCTTCAGCCGTGTCAAAGGCATGATAATCTTCCTAGTGCTGGCACCATGATAAAATGCACTCAGTAGAGCATGGAATCACCTGCGAGATGTGAGCCACTGGCCTGTCTAAAAGGTCGTTAGCTCCACTTGAGTACTGACTTGGTCTGTTAATGATCCATCCAACTCTTGTGAGCAGGGAAAACGGACATTAAATGATGATGATGAAGTTCATCATGAATGCCATACCTTGACTGAGCCTCGGCAACCACATTCTTTTAGTGTCAGAGTGATTGTCCTGGAGGAAAAGGATTCTGTGAGTGGTCCCTTACATCCTTTACACAGCCCAGCCAATTGTGTAGATGTGAAAGAGAAGAATTGACATCAGGAATTTACCTGGGTAGGATCTGAACTGAGATTGTAAAGAACTAGAAGAAACATCTCAAAGTAGTTGTACAATGCTCTAATGCTTTTGAAAATTGACTGCCCTTTTATTCTTTTATTATAAATTACTCTGCTAAATTTTCAATCTCTCAAATTTTATATTACATTTCTATTTGAATGGGTGTTTCTATTTGTTTGAAAGTAAAGACCACATATATATTTAAAGTATCTCAATGTATAAAAACATCATGTTCTTTACACGAATAGCTTCTTAATTTAACACAAAGTGGGAATAAAAATAAATATATTGAATGTTTTTGCTCTATGTGAAGTGTTACGAGGAAATGAAATTTGCACACAATGCCTGTTAATTAAAGAAAAATATAGTCGTTACATCTCTTTCTGTTTTGGCCTTAAGCCATTATTTACCTGGTTTATTTATAGGTATGCTTTCCAACTGTTATCATATCGTTCTGATTGTATGATAAGTTAGATGTTTCTTGGTAAAATATAGATTATGGCCATGTGCAGTTTTTCATAGTTGTATGCCTGTTCTAACCATATGAGTTTATATTTCTATCTGCTATACTTTATCACCATCGATGTTGAGTGAATTTGTTTCAGCTACGTTTTCAAATATTACATTTGTAATATTTATATCTTCTATACTCTTCCGAATGAATGTTAATTTCATTTATTTATTAGTTGTCTGTGTAAGCAACTGTTACTTGTTAGATGTATTTTGATATTTGTCAGGAAAGCAGATATTTTTGATCAATTAAACATTATCTTCTGGGAAGAAGAAAAAATGTGTTAACTGAATGTTGTCTAGGTTTCTAGAAATGGAAAATATCCAAAATTAGTCTCTACTTTCTCCATTTGTTTTCTCTAATTTATTGTTGCGGAAAAACTTCTTATAAAAAGAATTCAAGATATTACTAAAGAACAAACAAACAAACTGATAAAAGCAGAACTGATTAGATATTTTTTCTCCATAATTTAATATTGTCCAGGAATGAACATACTCTCTTAGTGTGTATGATATATTCTGTAGCAAAAATGCTTTTATTCATCTCCATCTGGAAAAGTTAGTCATAGTAAACAGGAACTGAAGATAAAAGTGGAGTAGTTCCAAAGTGCAACAAACAGTATAAGAAAAGAACTGTTAAATAAACGATATGAAGATAGTAATAGTAATTTGAGACTATTCTTTTTGCTTAATTAGATTGATTTGGTTTCTTTTATAATAATAGACATAGAGCTATGATTAATTGTCTAAGATTACTGTGTATGTTCATATGAGAAAGTAGTATCATTTATAAATTGTTTCTGTCATTGAGATTGTGATTTAATTTGATTAGTGTGATATGAAATTTCTAAAGATTTGGAAATCTCTAACCTAAAAAAATAAAAATAATCAAAAGCAAACAAAAAAGATACAGTATTTTTGCAGTAATTTTATTATTTGTTTTTATAAGATAAGGTATCTGTTTGTATTAACCTATGTGCATGTAGATCTCTCTCTCTCTCTCTCTCTCTCTCTCTCTCTCTCTCTCTCTCTCTCTCTCTCTCTCTCTCTCTCTCTCTCTCTCTCTCTCTCTCGTAATAATAATAAATTTGAAGACTAAAATCCAAAGAGGGCTCGCTAAGGATAAATATATATCAAATATATAAGAACCGTAGAGCAAATATTTATTAAATTAACAGATTAAAGTTTAAGCAAAGAATCGCTGCTTTCATCCTTAACGGGATCTTCTGAAAAAGAGTTTCAGAAGATCCCGTTAAGGGTGAAAGCAGCGATTCTATAACAGAGGAGTTCAAGACCGGTTGCCCATGGGAACTCCTATACGCAGATGACCTAACACTCATAGCTGAATCAATGGCCGAGCTAGAGAAGAAATTCCAAACATGGAAGCACGGCCTAGAATCAAAAGGCCTTAAAATTAACCTGGCTAAGACTAAAGTTCTAGTTTGTAAGAAAGAAAATAAGGCGGCGGTCCCTTCCGGGAAGTGGCCATGCTCAGTGTGTAGGAAAGGCGTAGGTAGAAACTCCATTTTGTGTCCCAAATGCAAAGTATGGGTGCATAAAAGATGTAGTGGGATCACAGGTAAGCTAACTAAGAACATAGATTTTACATGTGGCCGGTGCTCTGGTGCAATAAGTAGCAGCAAGTGCCCACAAAATACTAGCTCTTAGCAACTGCGCAGAGGGTTCTATAGAAATAGTGGACAGCTTCCGTTACCTGGGCGACAAAATCAGCAGTGGGGGAGGGTGCTCTGAAAGTACAGTAGCTAGAGTCAGAACTGGATGGAAAAAGTTCAGAGAGCTTATACCACTATTAGCCGCTAAAGGGTTCTCCCTAAAAATGACAGGCAGGTTGTATGATGCCTGCATACGAACAGCAATGTTGCATGGCAGTGAGACCTGGGCATTGTGTGCAGAGGATATACGCAGACTAGAGAGAAACGAAGCTTGCATGCTCTGCTGGATGTGTAATAGTAATATACGTGAACGGCAAAGCATAAACGAACTAAGGAAAAAATTAGAAATAAGAGGGATCAGATGTTGTTTACTCGAGAGAAGGCTACGTTGGTATGGTCACGTGATGCGCATGAAGGACGATAGCTGTATAACAAAGTGCAGGGCAATAAAGATAGACGGTAGCCACGGAATAGGCAGACCCAGAAAAACCTGGGACGACCTGATAAATTCCGACCTCACACACTTACACCTCACCAAGACAATGTCCCTGGACCGAGACCTTTGGCGGTACTCAGTAATAGAGAAGACCCACCTTACCTAAATACAAAGTAAAACCTACTACAGTCAGTAGGCATCTCTAACAAAATACACCCCCGTCCCACCACCCCCACCCCATCCACACCGCCCCTTTCAATGTAAAGTTATGTTGGTGCCACAACATCCAGGCCGAAACAAATGAGATCGTGTAGGTGTCACGTCAAAAAACACACAGTTCACGCTGTAATGTGGCCGTGTAGGCAACACGGTAAAAACCTCCCAGCCCCACACTGTAAATGTGGTTGGTGTTAGGAAGGGCATCCAGCTGTAGAAAACCCGCCAGACAGTTCACGCTATAATGTGGCCATGTAGGCAACACGGTAAAAATCTCCCAGCCCCACACTGTAAATGTGGTTGGTGTTAGGAAGGGCATCCAGCTGTAGAAAACCCGCCAGATAGTCCTATTCGAGCAAGATAATCACTCTTGCCTCAAGTGGGAAAACCCCCGTCCAAACCCATGCAAGCGTGGAACATGGACGTTAAACGTTGATGATGATATATATATATATATATATATATAATTATTGTTTAACATCTGTTTTTCCCCGCTATCAATGGTTGGACATGTTGTCACAGACCATGTGCATTTTATCGTAGCACCAACACTACGCAAGATATCATGTTCTTGGCATATCTGAGGCGTTCCCCCTGACCCTTTGTTTAGCAGGTTTTCTACAGCTGGATGCCCTTCCTATCACCAACCACTTTATGGAATGTACTGGGTGCATTTATCATGTAGACCACCAACAATAGAGAGGTTGTGTTCTTGGCATGACTAAAGAGTCCTCTTGACCCATTTTTGCATGGTTTCTACAACAGGATGCCCTTCCTATTGGCAATCACCTTACAGGGTGTACTGGGTGCATTTATTGTAGCATCAACACTAGAGATGTTGTAATCATTGACTCAACTAAAGAGCCCTCCCTATCTCTTGGGCAGCGATGGGGTGTATGTAATGGGTGTGGAGCTGACGGTATATGTCATAGGTGGATGCTAAATATGGAAGGATTTGACAGAGTGTGGGATGGTGGATGAGAGAGGAAACCTTTAGCAGTGTGGAAAGTATTGTGGTGATAACAGGTATTGGGGCGTGGTGGCTATGACTGGTGTGTCTGAGTTTAGTGGGTGGGTGGGCAATGAACCTGGATAGAGTGTGCATGTGTGTGAGTGGGATATGGGTGGGTATTAGATTTTAGGAAGTGTGAAGGTGATGCTGAATAGAGTTGAAGTAGTGGGGTAGAGTGATACAGGGAATAGCTACTACAGGAGTAAGGGTGGTGGTCTGTTAGTGTGGAGGAGAAAAAAAAACAACTTTGTTTTTGAGGTGAAAATCTTTTTAGTTATCTCTCAGATATAAATTCAGAAGTTATGACAAGATTTTCTAATTAGATGTTAGCAGAATGAAAATTTACGACTTGAAAAATGTGTAGCGTGTAAGTCAGAAAGGATAACTTTGTACTGACCAGAGCTATTTAGTTGGATAAACAGGTGTGACTGTGTTAAAACTGGACACTCATGGTGGTTGACAATATATTCAAGTTAGTTACATATAATCAGGAATTAGTGTGCAGAATAGTCAGAATTCTTTACCATTTAGCTTATGTTTCATTGTTTAACTAGGTTTATGAATAATCAAGAGACATGAATTTCTACACTTGAATATACTTAGCTTTCTCTTGTTTGTCATTTCTGTGTGTTGATTCTACTTTCACAGCCAGTAAAATGTGTCTGTTAATACATAATGTCCCTTTTAATCTACACTGGGCAATTTGTTAGTCAGATACATTGCAATTAGATATTATCTGCAACATAGCTGAAAGCAAACTGCCAGTTCACATTAACTCGGTTTGCTCTCTGTATCCCTAATTTTATGCTCTCTGATATTGAATACCATATATTTACTCTACCTGAAGTACCTCAACAGAGTTTATTGATTACTAGAAGCATTGAACACAAGGTTAATTCGAGACTTGTTATTTCTTTGTTTATTTATTTATTTATTTATTGTCATACGCTGTCATATTGGAAAATATATGACCATAGTCTTCAAGTCCCAAGAGCCTTCAATGCACTTTCAACTGTTGTAGGTCATAATGAAACTAAAGCTGAATAAAAGTTGTTTTTGATGTAATTGGATTAGATTAGATTTTATCTATATCATTCTCAGAATCCGATATATATAAAAAAAAAATCTTTATTGAAGATGAAAATATTTTGCTTCAATAAGTGATCTTCTCTTGGACTTGTAGATAGACAGGATTTATTGAAGATTGAAATATTGTATGTTGCCTGATAAAAATACTAAAAATGATAACAAAAAAAAAAAAAAAGGAAGAAAAACTCACATTCTTAGAGGCACTGCTCTTTGCTGAGATGTTATCTTATTGCCAAGCCTGATTGAAATACTGCGAAGCATTATAAATATGTTATTTCAAAGCAGATATATTTTTTCTGGAAAAAATAAGCTTATATATTTATTTATATTTGCTTGTTTATTTATATTTGTTTTATAAGCTGAGATTTATTCAAGATTTAGTATTGTCACAAACATTTTTCATTTAGATCTGATAAAATAAACTTGTCTTATGATTGTATTCTTTTTAGAAGATGAAATATAAAAAAAAATAATCAAACATAGACAATGTAGACTGTGAAAAGTAAATAGACTTAGTAAGATTTATTGCTATCAAAAGTATTTTTGTATAATTTTCTTTTTTAGTTTGTGAAGTCTTACCAATGGAGAGGATTAGAGAGAATAAGAGCAATATTCTGTTTCAAGAAAAAGCATATATATCGCTGTCATATTTTACATTTCAAAATAATTTTGAGACTATTTCTAATTGTTATAAGTTAATATGTCAACAGTCACCCAGTATAGCTCTTCTAGGGAGAGCAAGCTCTACTAGTAACTTTTTTTCATGTCCTGGTTACATTTTATATTTCAAAGTTATTTTGAGATTATTTCTAATGGTTATAAAATTAATATTATATCAACAGTCACCCAGTATAGCTCTTCTAGGGAGAGCAAGTGCTTCTAATGACTTTTCTTGTGTCCTATTTCAGTATTTAGTATTTATGTTGGCACATAATATCAGAACAATTTTCAATAGATTTAATTGCAACTTAATTTCTTTTGCAGTAACATTTTAGATTATCCTTTTATTCTTGATTTAATTAGTTATGTTCTGAAAAACAAAATTTGTTTTTAAGTCGATTTTATTTATTCTGAAGCAGTTGGAGTTTTGAAAGCTTCTCTTGAGCATGGAGCAATATATGATCCCTTGAATGCAAGAATGTATATTTAACTTATATATATATCCATGTAGATTTAATTCTTTCATTACAATATTTATAATGATATACACGTAGGTTTTATATGTGGCTGATGCACAGGTGCAGTATGTGGCAAAAGCTTGCAGGACACTACCTTCTTTAAATGCCCAGAGGGGTCCGTAGAAATAGCTGGTGACCTGAGTGACCAAATTAGCAGTGGAGTAGGGTGTTCTGAAAGTACAGTAGCCAGAGTTAAAACGGGATGGAAAAAGTTCAGAGTGCTACCACCGCCACTAGCTACAAAAGGCTTTTCTCTAAAAATGAAGAGCAGATTATATGATGGATGTATACAAACAGTAATGCTGCATGGTAATGAGACCTCGGGGCTGTGTGCAGAGGACCTGCAAAGATTGGAAAGAAATGAATCATACATGCTCCGATGGATGTGTAATAGTAATATACATGAACAGGAAAGCATAAATGAACTGAGAGAGAAATTGGGCATAAGAGGGATCAGATACAGTGTGCAAGAGAGGAGATTGTATTGGTATGGTCATGTGATGCGTATGAATGATGACTGTATAAAAAGGTGCCGGGTGATCAAAGTTGATGGAAGCTATGGAATAGGAAGGCCTGGAATGAGGTGATAAAAGCTGACCTTGCACAATTGCATCTCTCAAAGGCAATGACACAGGATCAAGATATTTGGTGGTATGCAGTAATGCAGAAGATCCACCTTCCCTTGTGCACAGATTGAAACATACATCTAGCTTGCACCACTTAACCGCTACCCTCCCTCCCTCTTCCATACATCTCCCATGCATAACACCTCACCCACATTCTGATCACCCCACCCTTTTTCCATGCCTTTACATCTCCTGCCTCAGTACCCAGTAGAGTGGTCATTTTGGTGCCAGAACTAAAAGCACCCAGCCCACACTGTAAAGTGATTGTATTGGTATCATGACAAAAAGCACCCAGCCCACAATGTAAAGTAGTCATATAGTTGTCACAAAAAGCACCCAGTGCACACTGTAAATGTGGTTGGCATTAGGAAAGGCATCCAACGAAAGAAACCAAGCTAGAAACAGTTCTATATGAGCAAAACACAGTCACTTGACCTCACTTGCCTCAAACTGGACAACCCATGCTAGCATGGAAACTAGACGTTAAGCACTGATGATGATACACTGTATTTGAATTAACCCTTTAGCATTTACATTACTCTATATTTACTATTATATTTTCACAGTAAAGGCTTCATCTCACATAAATATCTCAGCTACGCGATTATGATATTATTTTGAGAACAATACCATAACATTGGTACGAGCAGCCAGTTATGGTCAGTTTGAACAGAAAGAAGTGAGAAAATTCTGGCCAGATATGGCTGGTTTAAATGTTAAAGAGTTATGGCAGTTTGGTAACAAAAGGGTTAAAAGAAGTATTATTCATGAATTTGTGCTTGGCCTCTCTTAACAATGTCATAAACCTATTAGTACAAGAAATTTTGAATGATACTCAATTATTTGGTGAGATAACATTTCTGCCAAAAGTGACTTGAACCAAACTGTTATTTTAGCCTTTAAAATGGTTGGTCTAGTTTCATAGAACCAAGGGTTGTTTGAGACAGGTTGATATCAAAAGTGTTAAAAAGTTCTTATTACTTTTTTTTTTTCACTAAAAATATAGACGAGGCACTGACCTTGGAAAAGAAAGACAAACTTGTGCTGGTGTCAGACACCTAACACATCTTGCCAGAATAGTAGAGGTTAAATAAGATACCCAGTTGTAAAATAAATTAGATAAATTATAGCTGATGCAACACACAATTTGTCAACAGACAGTGTACTGAATATCAAGATGTGTGGAGGACATTTCTATTGAAAACCTATTCAGTAATTCCTAACATAGAAAGCAAGACAAAATTGATGGTGGTGAATACTAGGATGTGAATGGCTAATTGCAGCAGCACAGACTTTTTCAGCTAATAGCATCATTTTATGTTCGAAAAGATGAATTTCAATTGAACATGCTTTGAGAAGAGCAAATATATTACAAGTCACTTTTTAAATCCTTCTCCTCCTCCTCCTCCTCCTCCTCCTCCTCATCATCATCCGTCAGCATCTTTCAACATCATCATCATCAAACATCATCACTCAACATCATCATTGCTACCATTCAACATTTGTTTTTCTATGCTGGCATGTTTTGGATGTGTTGTCACAGACCTAATCAGTACTTAATTGGAGCTATTGTCCTTCCAGATGAGCCAGGGGCCATGTTTAGCTATTCTACAGCTGGATGTCCTTTCTGTCACCAACCATTAGAGCCTTATTGTGGTGGAGGAGCTTCACAAAAACATGTATTTCACCAGTTAGTGAGGATCAAGCTAGTTGCAATATTAGGTTTGGTAAAGCTAGTGACCTTGTTTTGGATTTATGGTGAAAGCAAATTAGTCACTGTTGAGTGCAAAACCTCTCTTTCATTGTGTACTACTTATGATATTTGGAGTGGATGTTAAAGAGGATGGGGCATGTTACATGAAGAATATGTTACTCCAGTAACATCCAACTAATAGACTAAATAATGAAGATACTATGGAGTGTTATAGTAATAACAATATCAAATCGCTTAAATATAGTGTCATTTTGTTTTGTATATCACTGTAGGACCAGAAATGTTATGTCTAAGGATGCAATTGTATGAGAAATATATAGAAATGAAAAAAAAAAGAGAACTCTATGAAATACAAATTTAAATAAGTTTAAATATTTGAAAGCCCTACAATGCATACAAGATTAAAAGTGCCAAGGTAATATGAGTTATAGAAGAAAGAATGAGGATGATACAATTTTACCTTAGCAAATTTATTTATCTCAAATATTTTCGGGTTTAAAAACCCATTATCAAAAGAGCAATTGGAGAAGAGTTGTTGTTTGGCTGGAAGAAGCAGTTACATAAGTTGTTGATTGAGCTGAGCTATGGTCAAAGGTGTTCCAGCTATGACCTCTTTGTTTACTTTTTAAGAGTATGTAGCACTATATTATATGTGTCCTTTCTTTACTTAAGATAGGAAATTTAGCTGTTATTTATAGCAGATTTTTTTCTTATTTGAGTTGAGGAAATTTAGCTATTATTTATAGCAGATCAAGGGATTTTGTTGAGATCCCCATTGGCTTAAGTTAGAATGATGTCTATGAATGATAACTTCTGTATGCTGGAAAATTATTTTTTTTATTGTAGTGCCTATTGGGGGAACAGCAGATCTGGAAGGTAATGTAAACAAGAATTAATAATGTGTTAGCTAGGACCTAAAACTGCAATAACAGCTAGAAAATAACTTTGCATAACACATAAGGAGTACAAAGAAACTCAAAATTGTGTATCCAATACACTGGACATACAAAAGGTGTAGTGTGATTTGTAGCAGGTTTCCTTAAATCAGTTTCTAACAGACATGAGCATATGAAGACCATCCCTCCCCATATGGTTGTTTGACTTGCAAGATATAGCAACCAAATTTTCGAAAATTATTCTCTACCGCCTTAAAAACAGAAAGAACACATTAGATAATGTAGTCCTAGATATCCCTGCAGAAGTGGGTCGATTATTTTATATTATCCATGTAAATACTTTCATTTTAAATCAGAAGTATAGAGAGAGAAAGCAGGAAGAAAGAAAAGAAAACGAAAAAATTATTATTTTGTTTGTAAATTATTTTTTTTTTCCTTTTAATAGATTAGTCAGGAGAAGAAGGGCTGTGTTTATGACATTTAAAAAAATCTTCATGAAATTTCTTTGAATGACTTATGGGAATAAGTTATTGTCAGACTAGATATCTGCTGTAAATGCTTGCAACAGAGTAAACTCTGTTAAAGGCATGATGTATTAAACTAGATTATATATTAATTGAGAGATGTATCTAAACAGATTAGTAGCTTGAAAACAGAGATCCAGTCCAGTTTGATATGACACCTTTTTGCTTTTAGTGGATGAAAGTGAAATAACAAATAATGAAATAATCTATTGATAGCTCTTATTTTATGAAGTGTTGATGTATTGGTTTCTTCTGATAAGTAAAGGTTCACAATCAGTTGCAGTTGTTAATATTAATACTATCACAAATGTGGGCAACTAAAAATAGACCAATGACTACCTGACTTAAGTGCTTAATGGTTGTCATTCCTTATAATATCTATTAGTATCCATTTCTGTCTTCATCTTTAATATCATTAGATCTACATCAATTTGATGTAGATTAAGTTTTCTTCGGTTACCACTAATTAACTGCCTGAAGCATTAGTTTTCTGCTCACTCTAAAGCATTCTAACAGGTCAGTGCCACTACAAATTTGAAAAGGTAGTGAATTATTTAACCTTTCACAACTTGGAAATACTATGAAATATGAATTCTTTAACCCTGTACATTCATCTACTTGTGTTACTTCACTGTCCATGTGATCATCTTTGACTTTACTTTGTCTTGAAAATTTATTTTCAGTTTTAGATAAAAGTTTCTCTTGTACGTATTTTTTTTATCTAGAAACAATAATTACTGCGATTGTCCATTTTTCTTTTTTTATCATTGAGATAAAATATCTCCCTAAATTATTTTAGAAAATTTATTTAGTAGAGTGCACTCTATTTTAAAATTTGTCGACTGGAATACACATTAAAATTTATCCTACATTGAACAAGCAATCTAAATGAGATCAATATTAAAGTCTAAGATTTTATTGATTTTTACTCTGATATTTGAACCTATTTACTACAGATATCTTTTATGACCAGAGTTTTTTGTTTTTATTTTCCTTCTATCAATGGCGGCTATATTGTTGAAGCATTTGCCAAAAATTTTGTACATGCAAATGAAGATAATTAAATGATAGCCTTTCTACGTGTAAAAATTTGGAAATGTTCCAGAATAGTGGATAAGAAAGAAAATAATGAAAAAGAAAAAATATTGTCATGTAAATTATGAAATGAAATTATCTAATTTATTCTGTTTATCTTATTTTATTAAACAGGATTGTTGGTAGGAATATGTTGTCATTGCTTAAATTCTATAAGTACAGATGATGACAAAAGCGAATATTAGTGATGATTTGTTTATCAGAAGTTGTTGTTTTGCTTATAATAGATTTTGTTAAGTTTGAATTAATTTAACTCATAACATCCTGTAATGGTTTAGCAGAAAATATCTAAAAATTGGTTTGTTAATCAAATTTTTATAGTATATTTACAAATGGAAAGGTTGTTGTGAATATTTACAGTCATCTCACTGTTTAGAACTTTTCACGAATGCCTTGTTAATGCAATAGAGAAAGTTAAGAGATTTAGACGTATCTGTAGTTAAGTCAAGTGGCATTGTAGGAGGTAATTTGCAGGCAAACCAAGTTGATTAATTGGTTCTAATACCTGACTGTCTCTCTTTGAATATCATAACTGTCAATATTACCATTCTTATAAGGGTTGTGGATTAGCAGAATTGTTAGAGCATTGGATAAAATGTTTTGTGGCATTTGTTCCTGGGTTCAAATCCAACCGAGGTCAACTTTGCCTTTCATCTTTCTGAGTTTGATAGAATAATGTACCAATCAAATACAGGAGTTGGTGTAATCGACTTTCCCTGCCCCTTGAGCCTAGATTAGAAATCATTACTACTATCCTTGGGCTTTCCATAGCATATTCTGAAATTAATTGGTAAATACCAAACATCTAATTCCCTTTTCATTTTAATTCTCTGATAGTCCTTAGATTCTCTAAAATTTTAATCTTTCAATGCTGCCCATACTGATGTTAAGGTATTGTCCTCAGAATAAGTAACATCAACGTCTCATAGCTTCAATATTATGTGAGATAAAGCCTTTACTGTGAAAATACAATAGTAAATATAGAGTAATGGAAATAGTAAAGAGTTAATTAATTCCATCAAGCATAAATAGTGAAAGAGTCACTCGCTGGGAAGAAAAACTTAACAACCTCCCATCTGTAACAACAATGGAGCTCAAGGCAAATGAGGCACTGCCCTCTGGAGCAGATACAAACTATGCAGTGTGGGAATGCCTCAACAGATTAAGATCTGGTGTTGGTCGTGCAAAAGTCAATCTGGTAAAATGGGGATATTTAAAGGATGGGGATGTTGTTTGTGACTGCGGTATCGAACCATAGACTACACAGCACCTCCTGATATGCTCCCTGCTGGAACACCCCTGCACAACATTGGACTTGGCAAAGTTTAATGAGAAAGGACAGCAATGTGTTCAGCTGATGCGGAACCACATCTAGCCAAGCTTTGTAGCTGACACTCTTGTGGACATGATAAGAAGAAGAATTTCAAATTTTACAATTCTTCTAAATATAGCTTTATATGCTCATGCATAAGTCACCCCCCCCCCCCCCCCCCCAAAAAAAAATATGATGTGAAAAGCCAACATGCATCTTAATTTACTGGTCATACAAAATTTCATTTGAAAATGTATGGTGCATTGTGAATATTGAATGTGAAATTGGGGTGTGACTTACATATGTGTGTATGTACAGTATGTGAAATTGAGGTGTGACTTATATATGTGTATGTACAGTATGTGAAATCGAGGTACTTATATATGTGTGTACAGAATCTGAAATCAAGGTGTGTGTATGTACAGCATTTTGACAATGTATTTCAATTCTTAGTATAGTGAAAGGTGTAACAATCTGCTGCACTTTCTTTTTTTAGTAACACATTTATTTACTTATAGGATAATGGCTTTATTAATATTGCAATAAATCAACTCTGGCAGTTGATTTATTCTTTGCTTTCCTATTTTAATTATTTTATAGTTCATTTTGAAAATTTGTAAAAGAATTGTTTTTATCCAAGTCAGAGAAAATACATTAGTTCTGAAATAGTAGATGTTGTTGAATCCCAAGTCAGCTGTAATTAAAAAGAGTTATGACTATCTTACCTGTTATTCAGTGTATATCTCAGTGTGATATTTTACAATGCATCCTTCTTTCTTTAAGACAATCCTTTTTTTCCCCCCATAGATCTCTATGCATAGCAAAGTCATTAACTTCACTAAACCAAACATTGCATCTGGCTAAATCCTTATCTTTAATCCTTTAGCATTTAAACCGGCTGTATCTGGCTAGAATTCTCTCACCTCTTTCTGTTCAAACCGGCTGTGACTGGCCACTTATACTAATGTTAAGGTTTTGTTCTCAAAATAAATAATATCAAAATCTCATAGATTCGATATTATGTGAGATAATCATGTGAGTAAAGCCTTTACCATGAAAATCCAATAGTAAATATAGAGTATTGTAAATGCTAAAGGGTTAAATGTAAAATACTATCATCAACATCATCATCATCATCATATATCTGCTTCTTGCTTGCATGGGTTGGATGTGTCCTTTCTATGTTTGGATGGTTGTCCTTTCTATGGTTGGATGTGCAACCTCACTCCACTTATACAATTCCTTTGTTATCTCTGAGATTCAGCATTTTGAAATCAGCTCTAAACACTGCTGCCCAGGTTTTTTGAGAAAATTAGTAATTCATTATATAATTGTTTGTGAGAAAGGAACTTCTATCACAAATCATTTATTTCTTCTGATAGTGTTTGTGTTATTGTTCAGTCTTCACTCCTATTGAACTGATTGAATGATTATAATCACCACCACCACCATCGTCATCATCATCACCATCATTTAGCATCTATTTTCCCTGCTAGCAAAGGTTGAGCAGGTTGTGGTAGACCAAGTTAATATAAAAATGGAGCTCTTGATCCCTTAGATAAGCCAGGGGCCTGCTTTTTGCTTACAAATGTTCGTGCACTCTACCAAGTACATTTTATCGTGGCACCAGCTCTAGGAAAGTTGTCACATGTCTTTGACACAGCTGAAGGGTTCTCCCAACCTACTCATGCTGATTGGCATCTTTCTTTAAATGTATTTATAATGTGTATGTCACATTTAAGATAATCAAAATTTGTTTAGCACCTGAAAGCTATTTATAATTGTAGGAGTGAGTCCACCAACAAACAATTTTGTTTTTAATTCGTTGATTCATAGATATGCTTTGCAAATGTTATTTCAAACTTTGTCATTTATTTATGACCTACCAAAATGTTAGTTGAAATTGCAGCATCATCGACAAAGAGTAATTCATTCATTCATTCATTTCATTTTACGTCCACTTTTCTCTGCTTGCAAGGGTGGGACGGGAACTGATTCTGGCTTGATTTCTACAGCTGGATGCCCTTCCTAACACCAACCTCATTTACAGTGAGTGCTGGGTGCTTTTTTTGCCGTGGCACCTCCACGACCACTTTGCAGTGGAATGATAGGAACCCCAGTCTCTATCATCTCATTTCTACAGCTGAGTAAACTGGATATATATAGGAAGTTTTACAGTAGTTTTAGGAAGTTTTTTACAGTAGTTATAGGAAGTTTTACAGTAGGAAATCTGGATAGTCTTCCCCTGACACTATATCGTTTTGTAGATATGTATATCACCATCATTTTTATATCAACTTTTCCATGCTGGCACAGGTTGGACTGGACTTTTTGAGGAAATATTTTACAGCCAGATGTTCTTCCTGACACTAAACCTTCTAGTTGCTTTTTACAACACGCATGGATATGGTATACCTATTTTAAACTGAATGCACACTTTACATAATCAATCTACAATATTTATGAAGAGGCCAGTTATAATTGAGTTTCTCTAAAGTACGCCAGGTGCCACAAATTCATTACTGTTCCACCAGAAGGAGTATAAACAAAGGCATTAGTATTAAAGTACATTGCTATGATGACATTAATGAATGAATTTCGTGTTTCATAGAAACTTGGGATAGCTTGAACTGCTTTCCCGTTGCACAATGAAATGTTTTAGAAACATTCACAAAAGTTACCACACAATTATGTTTTCTTGAGTAGCAGCTGACATTGATGCCTATTCTTGGTGATGGTATTTGTTCAATAGTGTTTCCATTTGGCCTCAAGCCAGACTAAAAACTTAAAATGAATTCCTCCCTTTTTGTTCTTAATCATTTGAGTAGCAGCACTTGAGTAAAAAGTTTTTCACTGGCACACATGAGTGAGGATCTGCATTGATTTTCTGAAAGGTTGCTGTTTCCTTTCTTTTGTATTGCTAGTATTATAAACTTTCTCCATTAGATTATCTCCAATGATTATTAAATTTGGAATTAGGAAAAGAAGTTTGGCTTTGGGAAAAATCTGAAGCACATCTGACAAAATGTTTGCCTGCTTTAGTAACTTTTCCAGAAACTTGTATTTATCATTTAAGGATCACATAACAAAAATTTAGCTTTACTTTAAAAATTATTAACCCTTTTGTTACCATGTTTTTAATGAAATATACTGCCTATATTTTTCATTAGTAAGCAGATGTTTCAAACATTACTTAACACAAATTTCGTGAATAAAATGATGATGGAAGGTTTTAATATAAGTATGAGCAGTTTTGTATTATAAAACCAAGGCAGTTTCAGATGGATTAAATGTTTCAATAACCCCCAGTAACTTTGGCCTGATTAGGGATTTATTTAGTGAAGTTCAAATATCCACTAAGATTCAAGATACATATATCATAAATAGTTGCCTGTAAATGTAATCATGGTGCTATCTGCCTATGAGATATGATATAGAGACAACAACGCTATATAATGTAATATATAGAAATGATAATCATGAATAATAAAATATAAAGAGTTACAGTGAAAAGCACAGTCACTCATAATATGAAAGAATACTGAATGTAGCATGGCCTGTTGGAGGGAATTGTAAATGCAAGTATCACATGGACAAGATGAGTGGGTTGTTTAACTGGTGAAGAGAGAGCATTAAAGCTGGGGTGAGTTAATGAGGGAAGGGGAGGGAGAATATTGGTGCAGAGTAGTGTCCTCTATACGTTTATTTCATCCTGTGCACATGAGAAGGCAGGTCTTTTGCAGTACAACATAATGCCAGAGATCTCGATCCTGTGTCATCTCCTTTGAGAGGATTAAATGTGCAAGGTCAGCTTTTATCACTTCATCCCAAACTGTCTTGGGTCTTCCTCTTTCATAATTTTCATTGACTTTGAATTGCCAGCATCAAATATATCCATAAATATATACATGGCTACATGCATACACACACATACACATATATATACACACACATACAAGCATAAATATATGACAACCCAGTTAATGTCTAAATTCCTGTAAAGATCCTTATTTCCGGTTTGGTAGCTCTTTATTTATTAGAAATTTGACAAAATAAAACCAAAAGTGCATATGTGCAAAACACAAATATTCATATTTTTCAGAATTGTTTAGCTCACAAGAATATAAGAACTATGTTATCTATAAAGTACATGGTTGGCTATCAAAATTGTGAAACATTTTCATGTAACGTAGAATATTGGCTCTGTGATATAAAGATTAGTGATTTAGTTAGATTAATGTATCTCATTAGTAGTTACAAGAAATTCATTATAAAAGATATGCTATGGACATCTTGTAGATTTAGCATTAATAGGTTGTTGTTTGAGTGGCAAGGTAAAGCTATTATCAGACAACATAAATTTCTTTGGAAATATATACACATACAAAGAGAAATTTATCCTTTCATGAATCACTTACAGTACATTTCAAGCTATTGCTATGACAACTGACTTGACATTTTTTGTGATGTTTTGTAGCTAGCTTACTAGTAAAAGTAAGCAATGTTTTGGGATAATGTTTTTATTTTGTTAGATTTTTTCCTAAATGGAAACTAGATAATAAATAATGTGAGTGTGTGTGTGTGTGTGTGTGTGTGTGTGTGTGTGTGTGTGTGCATGTGTGTGTGCATGTGTAGTCTGCATGTTGTATGATTTCATGATTTGTTTCTTAGATTCTTAGATGTAATGTAGTAGGATAAAGAGACCTTAGAATAGAAAAGTTATGAATGACCTAAAACCTCTGGCTAACATTGAAAGGACTATGAACTAGATGTAGCAAGCTCACTGTACAGATTATTCCTATTTAGAGTAGCTAGGCAAACATATAAATAGTATAGAGATTTATTGCAAGGTGAATATGTTATTAAAACTCTTGTTCTATTTTAAGGATATTGTTTCATACTCCTCAAGACTATATTTAGTGTTGAAGGCTTTCCATTCAGAGGAAAATATTATGTTTTAAACTTCACAAATTACAAGTCTGTGCAAGTCTTACTTCTCAAGCATTAACTTTAAAAATGACTCTTGTTTTATTCTTCTAAATACAATAACCTTATCATCTAAACATAATTGAATCTCTTGTCTTACTCTTCACAGAAGAATATTTGTTAAGACAGAGAGGGTGATGGCATTAACAAATGGGAAAGTGACAAATGACTTCATGATCTGTCCATGCTGTGAACAATACTTTCTTGACATTTGATAACACAATATACATTTAATGATATTCTCTGTTATCAACTGTTAGAAAAATATACTTAATTTGTTTCAATCAACCAAAAACCAAAACATCTAGTCTTTAAAAATAATTATTTCTACTTTTGGCACAAGACCAGCAATTACCCAGTGCATTACAGGTACTTTATTTTATCGACCCCGTAAGGATGAAAGGCAAAGTTAACCTCGGCAGGATTTGAACTCAGAATGGCAAGGGCCGTAACTCTATGCGTCAAAGCATGGCATCCGACCCTCTACCGATACTAATAATAATGTTATCACAATGTTCTGTATTTAATGATGTATTTCAAGACCTCTCGTATCAGTTCTACTCTTTAGACCTTTATATGATATTTTTTACTAGTTTCAGTTATTTGACTGACCATGTTGGGGCAATATCTTGAAGGGATTTAGCTAACTATATCAATCACTTTTTTGTCAAACTGTTATGCTATGATACATAACAAACAATACATCTAAACACACACACACACAAGGCTTTCACACATATCCTGTCTACCACAAGGTATTGGTCAACTTGAAGCTGTAGTAGAAGACACTTGCCTTAGATGACACACTGTGGGACTGAGCCCCAAACCATATGGATGCAAAGTAAACCCTTTAACCACATTGTCATACTTGCGCCTATTTGCATGATACTGCAACACTTCTTCGCAACATACTTATACTATTCTATGATGATGACACTACACCAAACAGAGTGACTAAAAATAAGGAAAAAATGGCACCGCGCACGTTTTGTGTCATTGTATATTTATTTTATAACTGATCACTATGTACCTCAAAGTTGCATGGATTCAAATAGGGATCACTTGGAACATGTACTGTAACTTTGATATGTTGTTTTTAATGGTTTGAACAGAATATATTCAGAGTTTCATCAGTTTCTGTCAAAAAATGAATAATGTAGACAAAAATAAAAACGGGGCCAGATTTTTTTTAGTTACTCTGTATATATTCTTTTTCACTTTTTATTCATGGGGTATCAACTACACCCCTAACAATTTTAAGGGCTTCCAAGACTGGTGGGAAAAATTCAGATAGCCTCAAACTGAAGATTTGGTCTGAATGCCAGCAACAGAATAGACACTGCCAAAAGAATCCAGGGCTCATATAATTGTGTTAAGCTGGGCTACAGATTAAGTATACTACATCATCATCATCACTGTTTAACATATTTTCCATATTTGTCTGGTTACAGTCTGATGTTACAGGCTGTAACATCAGACAATCAGATTTTGGCTTGGTTTTCTACAACTGGATGTCCTTCTTAATACCAACCACTTTTAGCATGTATTGAAAGAATTTTGCATGGCATCAGCACTCCCACCTTACAAGGGAGACCAGGTGTTTTACGGTGGTAGTGCTAATGCCACATAAGTAGTTAATCTTGTATACACGAACTAGAATTCTGGCTAGTCAAGAATAGTCACACAACATCATTATTGCATTGAGCAATGTTAACCTATGTCCCAGATGTAAATTATACACATCTCTTACAGTGCAATAATATCATTAAAATATTGCACTTGAAATAGCTGACAGCAAGATTATATATATCTTATCAGCTCTGATTGGTATCAGGAAAATTAATAAACCAATCATTGCAGTGTAGTTAAGAAATTTGCTTTGGGATTACAAGGTTTAATTTCACTAACACTAAGCAGCATTTGAGGCATTTATAGCTTCTACTATAACTTTGGGTTGACCATTACCTTGTGGGTGGAATTTCATAGATGGAAGTTGTGCAGAAGCTTGTCATATATCATCATTGTCATTATTTAACATCTATTTGTGAAGGCGCATGGTTTAGTGGCTAAAGCATCATTCTTACAATTGTGAGGTTGGGAGTTTGATTCTCGGACCGGTCTTTGCATTGTGTTCTTGAACAAGACACTTTATTGCACGTCTCTCTCTTTCTCATTTCCTCTCCCTCAGTTTTTATCTTTCTCAGGAAGAAATCTGCTGTACTCAGGCCTGGAGAGAGATGGGCTCCACCAGGCTTAAAATGCCCAAGAAACACTGTGTGTCAATACAGTGCCTCTATGATTCTATCAGGAGTTACAGGACCATATGTATACACATACATATTACCATGCTTACATGGATTAGATTGGTTATCACATACTGAGGCTGTAGTAGTCAGGTGACTACATAGGTTATCACATACTGAGGTTATAGTAGTCAGGTGACTACATGGGTTATCACATACTGAGGCTATAGTAGTCAGGTGACTACATGGGTTAGATAGGTTATCACGTACTGAGGCTGTAGATGAGTTATCACACACTGAGGCTGTAGTAGACAGGTGGCTAAATAAATTAGATGGGTTATCACATACTGAGGCTATAGATGGGTTATCACATACTGAGGCTATAGACGGGTTATCACATACTGAGGCTATAGTAGTGAGGTAACTACATCCTACTCTTAATTTCAACTTTTGGCTTGCTTTCTACAGCTGGATGCTATTTTTAATGCTAAGTAATTTACAGGGTATACTAGGAGCATTTTATTGATTCAAGCATTAGTGCCTTATAGGGCAGTCTGGATGCTTTCTTTCATGGTACCAGCACTATTGTCTTACAGGGTGGACTGGGTGCTGTCTGTTGTGGTATGAGGATTACCGTCTTACAGGGCAAACTAGGTGATTTTCATTGTGGCACCATCTCTACTGCCTTACAGGCAGACAGGATGCTTTTTGTTGTGGCACCAGCACTACTACTTTACAGGACAGACTGAATGTTATTTGTTGTGGCACCAGTACCACTGCCATGTATGTTTTTTTACTGATATATATCAGTGAAGAATATAAACATTAAGAAAATAAAAAAAAAAACGACTGGACTTTTATTAACATAGTCCCTTAAGACATCTGTCCCACATCAGATTACTTTTGCTATTTTTAATGCATGTGTATGCTGTATCTCCAAAAACTAAAGTTAATAGAACATGACTGATTGAGAATCAGTGCTCTCAATATACTGATGACTATGTCTAACTTCTTCAAAATTTGTTAGTCAATGTTGTAATCAAGTCATTTTTTTTGTTATGATTATCAAAGTAAAAAAGAATATGGGTGTATGTTGCAGAACAAAAGCATTAATGATAGAGAAAGTCTGATGTGATTTTGGGCATTCAGCAACCCCAAATTAGTAGAAAACAAATGTCAGATTAAGTCAGCAAAAACTGTGTTGTCTAATGTTGATATTGATCTATAAGCAATATATCAAATCTTTCCAGTAATATACCATGTTGATAGGCTGACCAAGATACTCTCATGGAATGACTAAATGAGGTTTATTTTTCAACATAGTCCCTGGAAAGAAACAATGCAGTTATTAATAAGAAGAGTTGAAATTAATGCATGCAATATTTCACAGCTCTAGCATCAATCTTTCATAGTCAGCCTATGAACTTTTCAGCCGACCCTCGTAGTCCCCGACTACATATCAGTTTTAATGATGAGTGTTCCAGTTATTCAATTCACTTAACAGCCTGCTTGTGAAATGAATATGCAAGTGACTGAGCATTCCCAAAACATATGTACTCTTAATGTAATCCTCAGGGAAATTCAACATGACAAGGTTGGCTGTTTGAAATATATGGATAGTTCATTTGACTGGGTTACAAACTGTTTCTGCTAACTTTTTTTTCTTTTTCGATTAAAAATAAGTTTATTCACAGTTGTGTAAATAACATTACAAATATTGATGGAAATATGAAAGAAAAAGAAAAAAGTATAAAAATAAAACCAAGCAATGAACAGAGAGGGAAGGGGTAAAGAAGGGCAGATCTGACTGTATAGGAAAGTAGGAGAAAGGGCTATAAATGCTATAGATGAGAGGAACAGTAGGGAAAAAGCAAGGACTATGAGGCCACAGAAGATAGGGGAGAGGAGAGGGTGATAAGTTCTATGCCTGGGGTGGGGTGGGGTGGGGTGGTGTTTAGGCTGTGCCCTGCAGACAAAACTGCAAAGCCATTTCCACAGACATTGGCCAGCGACACTCGTTGCAACTGCCACCTCATCTCGCAGGATTCCTTCAGACGAGCTACTGATGGTCCGATTTTACAGAAGAGCTTGGCAGTACAGGGTCTGAGGATGCCTGAGGTCTTGACAGCAACCAGTGCAAAAAGGAAGACAGCTGGACAAATGACACTTGCCAAAATTCTAATCAGTGGAATCAAACCTGGGACTTTATGATCACAAAGCATTCTACAAATTATACAAAACAATGTTCTTTACATTATAACACAGGCACACAAATACCATCCCTATTTATCATTTACACAGGGATGCTAAAAATACTCAGATTATCTAGTAACAACGAGAAGGATTCAATTTAATGCTATAGGCTGTTTCAATGAATTCAGCTCTAGTAAACTAAATTGTCCAACAACTTCCACATATTAAGATATATTATTGATGCATGGAAGCAGCACTATCACAGCATCATCTTTGGATATAACACTTATCTGATCTAGACAGTTGCAAAACAATGCCTAGACATGAAAGTAGTTGCAATATCTGATACCTCTAGGTCTAAACTGTGTATTTCATTGCTAACTATTCTTTTTAAATTCCATGTAATTGCAGTGATTATTTTCACTTTCTTTGATTTTATTGGGTTCAGTTATGGATTCTTTGTTGGTTTCAACCACGATGAGTAATCAGTTGGCTGATCTACTGAATGTCCGACTTGTGAATTAATGTGGAAGAGACTATGTAGCCAGTCTCGGTAAAATAGACTCTCAGGCTATTTAGCCGGTAAGAGTGTCAGACACCATGAGTTGCAGCCGAAGTTAAGACAATTGTTAAGACAATTTGAAATCTTTTCCAACATCAGTTGTTAAAAGACAAATTAAAATCATTTAGTCATCATATTATTATAATTCTGGTTGTGTTTCGTCCATTCGTAACATACGTTACGCTTTAGTTACATATATATCTACTGAGTTACATGGCTTAAGAATTTTAGCAGTCAAATATTTTCGAAATTAAAAATTTTTAGAAGAAAGTCAAATATTTTTGAAATTAAGAATTTTAGAAGAAAATCACGACCTGGGTTAAAGATAGTAGTCACCAACTTGGTTCTAAAACTATTATTTAGTGACAAAATAAGCTTCTGGGACCCTTTAGGATTTACCGGTAAAATAAACTTAAAAGATATGTCTATTTTGCCGAGACCGGCTATGTAGCCTATTCTAATTAATGTGTATGTGGTTGAGTATTTCACAGACATGTTTACTCTTAGCGTAATTCCAAAGCCAAATCAGCATGACATAATATGTGACAAGGCTGGACCTTTGAAATATCACTAAACTAAGCAACAGACAAGTTAATTGAATGCAATCTAAGAATTGCAAACTCCATTAACCCTTTAGCATTCATATTACTCTATATTTACTATTGCATTTTCACAGTAAAAGCTTTATCTCACATAGTTATTTCACATAATATTGAATCTATGAGATTTTGTTGTTATTTATTTTGAGAACAATACCTTAACACCAGTATGAGTGGCCAGTTGGAACAGAAAGAGGTTAAAGAATTCTGACTGGTTATGGACGGTTTAAATGCTAAAGGGTTAAATCCTACACTTTTGAATATTGTATAGCTTGTCATTTGGCTAACTTCAGGTCAACTTTCATTCAGCCAAACCTATGATCATAGACATTCCAGGTGTGACCATTTCATCTTTTTAGATGTTCAATGTGTCATTTCTTTTCTAAAGACAGTAGGAGATTAAACTGCTATTTCTAGCAATTCAAGCTACCACATTGATATTCCCTCAATATGGCTCTTAATTAAATTTTATGATGGCATGTACAGAATGCTGGATTTATGAAGCAGTCTCAGCAAGGCCAGATTAAATTCTTTTGAAGCTCCTCTAAGCACTTAAAAGATTGTAGTGCCCCCCACCATATAGTGGTGGGAGAGCTTCTTGGTCATGATTAACCATGAGGTTGCATCTGAAATGTTGTTCTTCAGGGCACAAGCCAGAGCAAGGGGTTTTATAGATGATTAGAAGTCACCCATGCATGCTAGTTACAGACCTGCCAACCTCTAAAAACCCAAATGGCGAGTACCATGAAAAATGTGCCCCCAATGGGGAGAAAAGGGCAAAATGGGGAGATTTTACATAATGAAAGCTATACCCATTTTCACAAGAGAAGACATCTCTCACCCATCCCAAACTTGGTGTGAGATCTCCCCTTCGGACGGGGAGAGTTGACAGGTCTGTAGTCTCCCTTCACCAAACCACCGATATACAACTCATTTTTGCCTGCTGTGTGGACTGAGGCAATGTTGATTAAAGTGTGTTGCTCCAGTACACAACACCACCCTGCCCAGGAATCAAACTCAACCTTATGTTTGCATTCTACCCTTCTCTCCTTATCAATTAACTATAATATCCTAACAATTGAAATAAATAAAATATTGTTAAAAGCCATGTAAAACCATATTTAATCAGTTTTAAACCACTTTTTGCTTCTGTTTTTAGTTTTAGAAACTGTAGAATTATTTATACATTGAAACATTTTAAAACTAAACTGCCTGAAGCCATCTCTAGTTCTATAATAGAAAACTGTTTGCTTTAAAATATTATTATTCGTCTAAAACGTTCCACTATAATCTTATGTAAGAACCAGTAATTAAGTTATATTCCAAACACTTGCTTTATAATGTTATATTACAAAATCCCTCCAAATTCTCGATTATTTTCAAAATGATTTGAAAATTATAGGTATTGTTTTTCATTCGAAATATGGTGATGAAAATCTTAACCATATTTAAACATGTGTGTCCTAATGCAAATGACTATATAAATAGTTGATAAGAAAATGAGATAAAGTATTGCTAGAGACAGAACCACTTTGTTTAATATTTAATCAGTTTTAAACCACTTTACTTTTTGTTTAATTATAGAAGTTTTATGATTGTTCATACATTGTTTAATGTAATGTAAACTAAATGTAAATAAATGCAAGGAGATAGGTAGACAAATGAAAATCATATTATCTAATTTATGGGTTGATTATTAACAATCTAAATTTCATTTGAAATTTCTACTCAAGATCTTATGCATTGTTCAGAAATTGTAAAATTATTGTAAAATCTGTAACAAATTAAATTAGAGATTGTGATAAAAGAAAAGAAACATAAAAATAACATTTGTACAAAAAGAAAAGAAAAAAGTACTGTCACTTCATGATTTTACCAAATACGTATATTTTTTTATTTTCTTCAGCTAAATACATTATTTAATTTCTATTCTATCAACTTTAGCTATTTGTGACAAAAGACTCGGATTTATGTTGGTTTCTCTGCTGACATGTATACCATTTCAGATGCACTAATAAGTTATTTGAAAATGCCAATATCAAAGTGAATTTGCTATTGATGTTTCTCTAGGCTCCAATTTTCTAGACATGTTTAATTCAAGTGCTCAAGATGTAGACTATAAATAGACAGATTCCATGTCATTTACTGATGCATAGTTGAGATATATATATATATATATATATATCAAAACTATTAACGTATCAAACTATATGAGAAAGGAAAAGGAATTTTCTTTTTAATGATTGTTGACAGTTTGAATTTGAGTGCTTTTCTCTGTAATCAATAGTCTACTGGCCGTTCTGTTGGCTACTCTAAAAGACCTACTCACTTATGGGTATGGTTTTATCTCATTATATTGACTCATTCCATTAGCTGACAATTCAATTGTGCTGGCAGTGATTTAAAGTGAAGGTTTAAGAGATTATTTTCAGGGTGGATGCTTCGAGTAGTTTGACCGTGTTAATAAGAAAACTAACTTTACCGGAGGAGAATGCAACCCTCAATATAAAATTATAAACCATCTTAAGGAGCTTTAGTAATGAAGCATTGCAATACTGCTTCTTAAGTATGAATACTTGAAATATTGAAGAATATAATTACTAAGGATTATTGTCAGTTCTAATTAAAAACATTTCCCTGAGTTAGTCCGGTATCTTAACCACATTTTCATGAGTTCAAACTTTACTATAGCGATTATGTTGTATATATATATATATATATATTATCCTCATCATCATCATCACCGTTTTACGTCCGTTCTTCCACGCTAGCATCGGTTAGACGGGTTGTCCTGTTGTGGGCAGTATCTGGTCGGCTGACCATGCCTTGCTCATACAGGAACTGATTTTGGCTTGATTTCTACAGCTGGATGCCCTTCCTAACACCAACCTCATTTACAGTGAGTGCTGGGTGCTTTTTCCGTGGCGCCTACACGTCCTCTTTACAGTGTGGGCTGGGTGCTTTTTTGCCGTGGCACCTCCACGACCACCTTGCAGTGGGAGGGTGTGGGGGCATATTGTCTATATGCTTCAGCTTGTACCCATGGGAGGTCGGGTACTCTGTATTACTGCGTGACGCCAGAGGTCACGGTCGTGTGTCATCGCCTTTGAGAGGTGTAATTGGGTAAGATCGGCTTTTATCACCTCATCCCAAGTCTTCTTGGGTCTCCCCAATATATATATATATATAATTAGAATTGGTGCTCTGAAATAGCGATATATATATGAATGTATATATAGTGTATTTTGCAATACACTGTATGCTTAATTAAAAGCATTTCGAAGACCTTACGCTATTATTTTAGAGTAGTGACAGTCTCACTTACTTTAAATTTTCAGCAAACAGGGGAGATAAAGCTGATGGAGCTCTGTTTCGTACTTTTTGGTACTTATCAAAGCTAACTACTCCACCTGTTTGCTGAAAATCATGAATGTTTGATTCTTATAGAATTCATATATATATCGCTATTTCAGAGCACCAATTCTAATTTTCAATTTCTGCTTGACCGCAACCGCTCTGTATAATCAGTTCCTGATTATTACTAGAATTCTATAAGAATGAAACATTCATGATTTTCACGAAACAGAGCTCCATCAGCTTTATCTCCCCTGTTTGCTGAAAATTTAAAGTAAGTGAGACTGTCACTACTCTAAAACAATAGCGTAAGGTCTTCGAAATGCTTTTAATTAAGCATACAGTGTATTGCAAAATACACTATATATACATTCATATATATATATGATGATGATGATGATATATATAGTGCAAATTTAGACGGGAACAAAACAGAGAGGAAGACAAATAAAGGTTTATTAGGTTCACGCTTTTGAGAGGGGGGGGGGGTGCAGGTATGGCTGTGTGTTTTAGAGCTTGGATTTGCAGCTGGTGGATCCAGGTTCAATAATACTGTGTGGCACCGTGGGCAAGTGTCTTTGACTACAGGCTTGGGTCGACCAATACATTATGAGGGGGATTTGATAAACAGAAACTGTGCAGGAGCTCATTAAGCTAACAGAAGCCTGGTGAGCTTTTGATTCCAGAGTCGGGCCTGATCGATAGAGATCGAAACACGTGTCACAACTGAATAAACTTAATGAAAATTTGGCACCTCATCCATACTTATTATTAATTAAATATATATATATATATATATATATATATATATATATATATATATATATCTCATCATCACCGTTTTACGTCCATTCTTCCACGCTAGCATGGGTTAGATTGGTTGTCCTGTTCTGGGCAGTGTCCGATCAGCTGACTTTGTCTTGCTAATACAGGAACTGATTCTGGCTTGATTTCTACAGCTGGATGCCCTTCCTAACACCAATCTCATTTACAGTGGGTGCTGGGTGCTTTTTTGCCGTGGCACCTCCACAACCACTTTGCAGTGGGAGGAGGTGGGGGCATATCTATATGCTTCAGCTTCGGCTTGTATCCGTGGGAAGTCGGGTCTTCTGTATTACTGCATGAAGCCGGTTGTGTGTCATCGCCTTTGAGAGGTGCAATTGGGTATGGTCGGCTTTTATCACCTCATCCCAGGTCTTCTTGGGTCTCCACACTTCGCGGCTTCCATCGACTTCTAGTGCTCTGCACCTTTTTAATCAGCTGTCATCCTTGATACGTATCACATGTCCATACCAATGTAACCTCCTCTCCTGCACACAGCATTTGAATCCTCTTATGCTCAGTCTCTCTCTCAATTCATTTATACTTTGCCGTTCGCATATATTACTATTTCACATCCATCGGAGCATGCAAGCTTTGTTTCTTTCTAATCTACGTAAGTCTTCTACAGACAGCATCCAGGTCTCACTACCATGTAACATTGCTGTTCGTATGCACGCATCATACAGTCTGCCTGTCATTTTGAGGAAAAAGCCTTTTCCAGCTAGCCTTTGGCAGTAGCTTCCTGAACTTCTTCCATCCCGTTCTTACCCTAGTTATTGTATTTTCTGAACATCCACCTCCGCTGCTAACTCGTAGGTAGCAGAAGCTGTCTATTGTTTCTACAGAGCCCTCCCAGAGTTTGGTGGTGCTTGTTTCCTGTGGCCATTTGCTACTTGCTGTCCCAGCGCAGCTGCTACATGTGAAGCCTACATTCTTAGTTAAGCTCCCTGAGATCCCACTACATCTCTTGTGTACCTATTGTTTGCATTTGGGGCAGAGGATGGAGTTCCTACCTACACCTTCCCTACATACTGAGCAAGACAATTTCCCTGAGGGGATCTGGGTTCTGTTTTCTCGTCTACTTACAAGGACCTTAGTCTTTGTCAGGTTGACTAAATTCCTCGCTATAGTCATTGCTAATCCTAACTTTGCTGACTGTTCCCCTATACATGGCTTGTACAGCTTTCACAAGCCATTCATCTACTCCTAGTTTTCTAAGAGCCTACTAGATTATAGCACGGGGGACTCTGTCGAAGGCTTTCTCCAGATCGACAAATGCCAGGTGGAGCGGCTTATTTTTATCTAGGTACCTTTCCTGTAATTGCCTCAAAAGGAAGAGGGCATCAGTGGTGCCTTTTCCTGGCACAAACCCAAATTGCATCTCATCTAGTTTTACCCGGTCCCTAATCAACTGTGCTATAATATATATATATATATATGGTACCAAAACAAGTACTCTATGCACAGGCAGTGTATATATTAGAAAAAAAACGAGGAAGTTTCATTTACATGTGTAAGATATTTATTGTGTATTGACCCGTTAAACGCATTTCAAAAAGGATTGACTCAAGGTAACCCATAGGAGTTATGGACCCGATTCCTTTATTGATCTGGTCTTCAGACTGGTGATGTGACAAAAAAAAAAAAAAGAAAAAAAGTTTTGTTGTGGTTTGTGAGATGGTGGGTGTATATATATGCCTATGTTTTTGTGTGAGTGTGTGTAGGCGTATGTAGTTATTGTAGTGTAATTTGTGGAGCAGCTATGCACATGTATATTCACAGATATTCACGTGTGTGTGTGTCTACTTACACACGTGAGTGTGTATTGGTATGTGATTTGGACGCTCAAAGACTGGCTTTGGTGTAAACAGGAAGCTGAATGGGAGGATGACCATATAGGCGGGGAGGGGGTGACGATGTCATGCTAGGATGACCCGGTAATAGTTCATCGTATCATTAATGGCAGTGCAACTTAGGTGACGCCAGGCAGCAAATGAATGCGAAAACGAATAAATGAATTACTGGTACTTTATTTTATCGACCCCGTAAGGATGAAAGGCAAAGTTAACCTTGGCAGGATTTGAATTCAGAATAGAAAGCGCCGTAACTCTATGCGTCATAGCATGGCGTCCGACCCTCTACCGATACTGCCAATCCACCAATATAATAGGAAGATATACATATATATGTGTATATGTACACAAATACAAACTCATACATATCATCATCATCATCATTGTTTTACGTCCGTTCTTCCACGCTAGCATGGGTTAGACGGGTTGTCCTGTTGTGGGCAGTGTCCAGTTGGCTGACCTTGTCTTGCTCATACGGGAACTGATTCTGGCTTGATTTCTACAGCTGGATGCCCTTCCTAACACGAACCTCATTTACAGTGAGCGCTGGGTGCTTTTTTTGCCGTGGCACCTACACGACCACTTTGCAGTGGAATGATAAGGACCCCCGTCCTATCATCTCATTTCTACAGCTGAGTAAACTGGAGCAATGTGAAATAAAGTGTCTTGCTCAAGGAAACAACAGATCACCTGGTCTGAGAATTGAACTCACAACCTTTCGATTGCAAGACCAAGGCTCTAACCACTATGTCATGCGCCTTCATATATATATATATATATATATATATATATATATATATATATATATATATATATATATATATATATATATATATATATATATATATATATATATATATATATATATATATATATATGGCTCAGTGGTTAGAGCATTGAGCTTGCAATCGAAAGGTTATGAGTTCAATTCTCAGACCGGGTGATGTGTTGTTTTCTTGAGCAAGACACTTTATTTCACATTGCTCCAGTTTACTCAGCTGTAGAAATGAGATGGTAGGGACTGGGGGGTCCCTGTCATTCCACTGCAAAGTGGTCATGGAGGTGCCACGGCAAAAAAGCACCCAGCACTCACTGTATATGAGGTTGTTGTTAGGAAGGGCATCCAGTTATAGAAATCAAGCCAGCAGCAGGGAAAAGCGGACGTAAAATGAAATGATGATGATATATATATGTATATATGCAGAACTACACACACACATATACATATATATCCATACATACTTACTGACTCACTCATATAACATCATCATCATCATTTAACGTCTATCTTCCACGCTAGTAGGGGTTGGATGGGTTTGTCCTGTTGGTGACCATATCTTGTCCTGTCAGGTGACCATATCTTGCCTTGTTTACAGTAAGTACTGGGTGCTTTTTGTCGTGATGCCTACACAACCACTTTACAGTGTGTACTGGGTGCTTTTTATTGTGACACATGCACAACCACTTTACAGTGTGGGCTGGGCACTTTTTGTCATCTCTCCATCATGACTACTTTACACACACACACACATATATATATATATATATATATATATATATATCATCATCATCAACATCATTTTACATCCGCTTTCCCCTGCTTGCAAGGGTGGGACGGGTCTTATTCAGCACAGCATCTCTCCACTCGTCACGGTCCTTCGTCATCTCCACCGTGAGCTTCAACGATCTGAGGTCTGTTCTCACCACCTCCGCCCATGTTTTTCGTGGTCTACCTCTACCACGTCTTCCTTCAACTTGCATTTCCTGGCACTTCTTAACCCATCGGTCATCCTCCATGCACATCACATGTCCATACCACCTCAGTCTCCTCTCCCGTACACTACATTCTATCCCTCTCAGACACAGTTTCTCTCTCAACACATTCATGCTGGGCCATTCATGCATATTTCAACTGCACATCCAATGGAGCATGCTTGCCTCATTTCTCTCCAGCCGTCGCATATCCTCTGCAGTTGCTGCCCATGTCTCACTACCATGCAGCATCGCGCTTCTCACACAGGCATCATACAACCGGCCTTTCGTACGCAGGGAGAAACCCTTCTTCGTCAGCAGAGGAAGCAGCTCCCTAAACTTCTTCCAACCCGTCCTTGTTCTAGATACTATGGCCTCGGAACACCCTCCTCCCATGCTAATCTGATCTCCTAGGTACCGGAAGCTATCCACCACTTCTATAGCGCCCTCCTGCATTTGAAAAATGTGTCTATCAATGCGACTTCTACTGTCTAATTTCCCTGTACATCTACTGCATACATATTTCTCCCTACCTGTTAGTTTGCCTGCTATCCCACTACATCTCTTGTGTACCCAGGATCTGCATTGTGTGCACTTTATAGAATTTATGCCAGTTCCTTTTCTGCATATCGAACATGGCCATTTCCCTGACGGAATCAGAGTTTTGTCCTCTTTTCTACTCATCAACACTTTTGTCTTAGCTAGGTTCACTCTCAGTCCTCTTGCTTCCAACTGCTGTTTCCATAGCCAAAATTTATTCTCTAGCTCCTCTACTGATTCTGCTATAAGAACTAGATCGTCAGCATAGAGAGGTTCCCATGGACAGCCAGTCTTAAACTCCTCTGTTATGGCTTGGAGGACTATAATGAACAACTTGTATCTGGAATTCCTCATTAAACTCCATTCCTACCCTGACTTTACTGAGAGTACCTCTGTACAAAGTTTGCATTGTCCTCACAAGCCATTCCTCAACACCTAGCTTCCTTAGGGACCACCAGATGACAGATCGGGGTACCCTATCAAAGGCCTTCTCTAGGTCAACAAAGGCTAAGTATAGTATATATATATATATTGGTAAAAGGAAAAGAAAATGCTGACAAATTGTTCCCAGTGAAAAATAGTTGAATTAGGTCAACAAAGGCTAAGTATAGTGGCTTATTTTTCTCTAAGAGCCTCTCTTGCAATTGTCTCACCAAGAAGAGGGCATCTGTTGTACTCTTCCCAGGCACAAAACCAAACTGCATCTCAACTAGTTTGACCCTTTCTCTAATTAGTTGTGCTAATATCCTTTCTGCCACTTTCATAACCTGATCCATCAGTTTTATACCCCTATAATTGCTCCTCTCCAGAGCATCCCCTTTACTTTTGTAGCAATTTATGAGAATACTGCTGCACCAGTCTTTGGGTATGACACCACCATATATAGCCTGATTGATGATGCGTGCAACCAGTTTAGTGCCTTCGTCCCCTGATGCCTTCAGCATCTCAGCAACTATTCCCGATGGTCCAGCAGCCTTACCATTTTTCATTTCCTTAATCGCCTCTTGGACCCTATATTCGTCAATCTCAATAGCTGGTCCCTCTGTCGAATCTACTAAGGGTAATTTCTCTCTCTCCCATTCGTTCTCCACATTCATCAGTCTCTCATAATGACATTTCCAGGCCTCCTTTTTTTTTTTCTGATCATTCGTGACACTAAGTACACCGGCATCATCCTGGACACATTTATCGCCAACAACATCCTGATTTGCATTGACACACTGCCTTGCAATGTGGAAGACCGCACGCCTCTGATCTTCCCATCGCAGAACATTGGCAAACCTCCTACTCTCCGCCTCCCTGCGTGCTAAGTACACCTGACGTCTAGCTTCTCTCTTAGCGGCTGTATATTCTTCCCTACTCCCACCCTTTTTCCAAGCCTTCCATGCTAGTCTTTTGTCTCTAATGGCCTTATCTACTGTGCTGTTCCACCACCAGGTCACTCTCTGTCTGGTTGGAGCTCTGCTCCAGCCACAAGTTTCATCAGTAGCCTGCAGCAAGTTGTCACGTAAGAAATTCCAGTTATTATCTATGTCATACGTCTCTAAATCGTCTTCTTTTTCGTCATATACATCTTGAAGAGCTTTCCTAAATTTGTATTTTAGTGAAAGGTCTTTTAGCTTCCAGACCTTTCTTCTCCACATCTTCCTGTATGTCTCATTCCATCTCTTGCTTACTGAGATATCACTAACGACTAACCTATGCTGTGGGGGTACATTCTTCCCCAGGGCATGCCTTGGTATTAGACACTATCTGCCTGTCCCGCTGCCTAACTAGTAAGAAGTCAATCTGGCTTATGTGCTCGCCAGATTTGTAGGTTATTAGGTGATTGGCAGGTTTCTGGAAGTTTGTGTTGCAAATAGTCAATGTACCTGCATCACAAAATTCAAGAAGTCTCACTCCTTCTTCATTTCTTGAGCCGTAACTGTGCCCACCATGTACCCAGTGTAACCATCCTGGAGCTGTCCAACATGACCATTGAAGTCTCCTGCTAGCATAACGATGTCTCCGTCCTCTGTCATTGCGGTTGTTTGTAAAAGTTGCTCGTAAAAGCAGTCTTTCTCATCTTTGCCTAGGCCTGTTTGGGGAGTATAGGCAGAGATGATTGTCAGTAGTCTCCTGCCTACAACTAATCAAAGCTTAATTATTCGATTACTAACTCGAACTACCTCTATTGTCTTATTGATCCATCTCTCAGCCAGGAAAATGCCTACTCCCCTTAACCCATCATCCTTATCTACCCAGAAAAGCTTATAGCTAAGACGTTTGCCTACGATTAGTCTCGCAGAGGCACCTCTCCATCTCACCTCTTGCACGCCGCACACATCCACATGCCTTCTCTCCAGCATCTCCGCTATTTCCGCAGATCTACCTCTGAGAGTGCCAACATTAACTGTTGCAACTCTGAGATGCGACGTCTTCATACTTTGTTGTTGCTCCTATTTGTTGCTGTGCTGATAAGCGTTTTGGCATTGATACACTGGTTGGATGCCCTTCCTGTGTGTGTGTGTATATATATATACACACACACACACACATATATATATAGCCACATATATATCTTATCTAAATACATAAATGGCAATTTCTGTCTGTTTGTTTGTTTGTGAACCTAAAACTCAAAAACTACCAAACCGATCTTGATGAAACTTGACACGCGTGTGGCTCTCATGCCCATTTGATTTCTTACGTACCTTGAAGTTTTAAAAAAATCGATAATTTTCCGTCTGCATCGATTTTTTATAAATCAATAAGAGATTTGCATACAAATGCTCATATGAATGTTATTTTCTGCCATAACTTTTAAAGTTCTCAACCGATTTCCTTCAAAATTGAAACACAGATAAATTATGTGCTAAGGATGGCTAAGAAAAATTATACCAGACAACTCGTAGAAGGCAAATAGCCGCACAAACCTATTTTTCATTTGGTTTGTTTCTTCTGATATGAGCAACCAATTTTCTTTAAACTGTACAGGTGCATTATTTATGTATCAATAAGTTGTTAAAAGTTTCCCCAGGGCACCTTAATAAATCGGAAACACCGCAAATATTGAATGTCGTAAATACTTTTTTGAAACATTATAGATACACCACTTATGTGCAGTGGATGGTTTTCTCCAGCGTGACAGAGGGCTGTACAACAATGGGATGGATAACAATTGAATTTGTCCTCCACGGCCCAAGTTTTACCCAGACAAATGGGCTTTATGGGCTCTGGTTGGGTAATGCGGGGTATTTTCCAAAAATGCATACTGGGCGGAACCCTTTGCGAATTGAATAGAAATCTTCAACGAGCCACAGTTGACACGCAGGCTGTAAGGATATTTTTAAATGACCTACCCACCCTAGGCTGTGTCATCTTTGCTGCTAACTGTATATTTAACCGAATGGAATATCTTACGGGGCGGATAGAAAGCCTCTGTGGGTCACATTAATCAGTTGGCCATGGTGTGGACATCCCCGACGATGACTGTGTTTTCCTATAAGACTTAATTCAACGGAGAGCTTCAGCAACTGTTATTTCTGCACAAACAATTGTATTACTTAAACCCTAACAATGCTGGGTACCTCAGCTAGTATATATATATATATATCATCATCATCTCATTTTACGTCCACTTTTCCCTGCTTGCAAGGGTGGGACGGGAACTGATTCTGGCTTGATTTCTACAGCTGGATGCCCTTCCTAACACCAACCTCATTTACAGTGAGTGCTGGGTGCTTTTTTGCCGTGGCACCTCCACGACCACTTTACAGTGGAATGATAGGGACCCCAGTCCCTATCATCTCATTTCTACAGCTGAGTAAACTGGAGCAATGTGAAATAAAGTGCCTTGCTCAAGGAAACAACACATCACCCGGTCTGAGAATTGAACTGACAACCTTTTGATTGCAAGGCCAATGCTCTAACCACTAAGCCATGTGCCTCCATATATATATATATATATATATATATATATATATATATATATATATACTAGCTGAGGTACCCAGCATTGTTAGGGTTTATTTTTTGATACCCAGATTCCTGATGATTTCTAATGAATGAAACAGTTCTAGTCCTGTAGAATCTCATCTATATTAAAACTGTTATACTCTGCTATGTATTGAGTACCTTACTTACTGTGGTTACCTCCGATTCAACCCGGAATAACGTATATATATATATATATATATACACACAAACATTCACATATACACATAAATAAACATATACATACATACATACGGACACAAACATATATATGTGTGCACGGCTACACACACATGCATATATACAGACATACATGAATATCTATGGATACACATATATAAATAAAAGTGATAATACAATTACAATAGGCATAACAGATAAATATAAAAAACAAACAAAACTATATTTTTTTAGCCACGTCACCAGTCTGAAGAGCAGATCAATAATGGAGTCAGGTCCATAAGTCCTATGGGTGATGATGAGCCAATCCTCTGCGAAACAAGATGATATACAATAAATATCTTACACATCTAAACTAATTCTTTTTAATATATATACAATGTACCCGGATGAGTTGCATAACGTTGAGTGCTTTTCTCATATTACGTAATGGTTTAACATTGCAGAATGATCAATTCTACCCACTGGTGCACTACTAAATTTAAACACACACATGCTAGCATGCACGCACGCACAGGCAGAAAGTGAGAGAGAGAGTTACCAGTTTAGAGTAAAAAGACCATTGTAAAGAGTTAGCACACAATGGCTGAGCTCTTGCCGTTTTGTTGGCAACCAGATATATACACACATACACACACATATATTTTTTTTATTATGGCTAAGTAGTGAGTCTTGTTACTCACGAGTTGCATTTGCGCACTCACAGGATCATCATGTCTGATGATCCTGCAAGTTTGCAGATGAAGCTCAGTAAGAAACTCACTTCGTCGCCATAATAAATGAATATTTAAATTCTGCTTCGGTATTGAGTACTCTTTTCTCTCATTCGTCTACTACATACAGATATATGTATGTAATAGGACTGAACAATCTATCATTAAATCACTAAAGTAAGCTCCTTTGGTTGCAACTTTGTAGGAGGTTGATTAAATCTACAACACAGGCACACAACAAACAATACAGAGACAGAGAAAAGGAGAACAGTATAATGTAATTCTAATTAAGTGAAACACATGTTACATAATTACTACATATTTTAAGCAAAAGGAAAGAATACAAATATTACATGAAGAATTTGAGCTAGCCATGATTTAATTTAATTGGCTGAAGGTCTATTTGTTCATGTTAGACAAGCAGTTTATATTTGCTTAAACTGTTTTGGTAGCAGATGGCACCTACCGGCTGTATTTGGTAGAGTCCGATACTATATTGATAGAAGAATAATAAGCATAATTGTGACTGGAAAAACAATTAGTGACTAACTTGTAGAATACAAATAGTATATTTGGGGGTAAATCAAATTAAATTTATTCCAGTCTGCATTTCTTTCTTTCTTTTCTTTTATATACATATAATTGCAATCCTCTTACTTACAGCATGGATGGCATGTCAGTAACTCAGGTTTCATTCCTAATTCTAGATGTTTTACATACCCTATTATGTGAAAGTATGTGGCTTAGTGGTTAGGGTGTTTGGTTCTGGATCATACAGATATGACTTTGATTCTGGCAATGCATTGTACCCTTGAACAAGAGACTTTTTTTCACATTGCTCTTGTTCACCCAGCTTGTAAAAAAGAGTTGTACCAGTAATTCAAAGCACCAACCTTGTCATACTGAATATCCCTGAGAACTCTGTTAAGAGTACACATATTTTGTGGAATGCGCAGCCACTTACACACATTCCACAGGCAGGATATTCTGGTGTTCAAGCAACTAGATCACTTGTGGAAACCTACGGAGATCCAACAACAGCTTAAATATATACAAAAGGTACCAGAAACAGTTCTGTACGTGTGAGACATGGTCACCCGACCAATCTTGCCTCAATTGGGACACACCTGTCCAACCCATGATAGCATGGAAGATGGACATTAAATGATGAAGATGAAGAAAAATAAAGAAGTATGTATACATGTATGTATGTGTACACACACATGTGCATGCATGTATTTTTGTCTATGAAATGCTCAGCCACTTGTACGTTAATTTCATGTGTAGGCTGTTGTATTGTTCATACAACTGGAGCACTCAGGTCTAACAACAACAACACACTATGTTGATATGGTTGAGAAAGATCTGAATAGCCTAACTCTCATTTCTCACATCCAGAAATCAATAGATATGACACCCACTGCTGAAAATCTCTAATTACAGAATGTTATCAGTAATTATCACGCTGGTTCATGTGTGTGTGTGTGTGTGTATGTATGCATATACCGAACCAGCACCTGGCTATTTAGAACCTTAGTTTAGCTCGAAAAGATGTGCCCTCGGCTCTCAGATACAGTTTAATAAGCTGACAATCCTAGTTTTTGACACTTCTTGCTCTGATAACGCTAAGAAAATAACTAAGCCTGCATTTCCCACTACGCAGTCAACACTTACCCATGCCAAGTCATGTGACAAGTCATAACACCATATGACTCTCTCCAACACTTTGGATATTTCCCTAGTGGTCCTACATAGCAAAGATGTCTAGTGATTTATTTATTAATCATAGGAAATTATTTTATATTTAATTTGATTATATAAATTTATGTAATTTTGTTATCTTTTGTGATTCAGTAATGCTCCTTAATGGTAACACTGGCCCTGTGTCTGTGTATATATATATATATATATATATATATATATATATATATATATATATATATATATATATATATAGTTACACGTTAAACAATGATGATGATGATGATATAGTAATAATAAGTATGGACGAGGTATGAATCAACAGTAACTTGACGTTACAATCTCTAAACTATATATATATATCACCATCATTATCATCATTTTACGTCCGCTTTTCCCTGCTTGCAAGAGTGGGACAGGTCCTATTCAGCACAGCATCTCTCCACTTGTCACGGCCCTTCGTCATCTTCTCCGTGAGCTTCAGAGATCTGAGGTCAGCTCTCACCACCTCCGGCCATGTTTTTTGTGGTCTTCCTCTACTGCGTCTTCCTTCTACTAGAATTTCTTGACACTTCTTTACCCAGCGGTCATCCTCCATACGCAACACACGTCCATACCACCTGTCTTCTCTCCCACACACCCCAACTATCCCTCTTATACACAGTTTCTCTCTCAACTCATCTATGCTCGGTCGTTCACGTACATTGACATTACACATCCAACGGAGCATGCTTGCTTCATTTCTTTCTAGCCATCACATATCCTCTGTAGTTGCTGCCCATGTGTCACTACTATGCAGCATAGAACCTACCTACATTTGAAAAATGTGTCTAGCACTGTGATTACTAATGTCAAATTTCCCTGTACATCTACTGCATACGTAGTTTTGCCTACCTGTTAGTTTGCCTGCTATCCCACTACATCTCTTGTGTACCCAAGATCTGCTTAGTGTACATTTTATAGAATTTATGCCATTTCCTTTTCTACATATCGAACATGGCCATTTCCCTGATGGAATCAGAGTTTTGTCCTCTTTTCTACTTATCAACACTTTTGTCTTAGCTATGTTCACTCTCAGTCCTGTTGATTCCAACTGCTGTTTCCATAGCCAGAATTTATTCTCTAGCTCCTCTACTGATTCTGCTATAAGAACCAGATCGTCAGCATAGAGAAGTTCCCATGGGCAGCCAGTCTTAAACTCCTCTGTTATGGCTTGGAGGACTATAATGAACAAGAGCGGGCTGAGGACCGAACCCTGATGTACTCCTACTATATATATATATAGTGAAAGAGTGAAGAATAACATGGTCAACAGTACAAAAAAGGGTTTTATTTACAGTTTTAACAATTGTTTCAGTGATTAAGTTGTCTAAAAATTGCTGAACACTTGAAGCTGTGCCACTCAATTTTAAATACGTTGTTAGCTTAACCAGATCATCAGAAGAGCTGATAAAAACTGTTAAAAATATACTCAGTGTCTATGAATTCAAATTACATCATCATTAATAAAGAAAGAGAGTGTTCAGCAATTTTTAGACAAGTTAATCAGTGAAACAATTGTTAAGACTGTAAATAAAACCCTTTTTTGTACTGTTGACCATGTTATTCTTCACTCTTTCAATATTATTACTCCAAGATAAACTTACATAGGAATGCAAGAGAACTCATAAACTCGCCACCTACGGAAACCTCTTGTTGAGTCAAATAACGCTGTACGCTAAAACTATCCACAATACGAAGTATTCACAACCTCTAACTGGATTACCTATAACGTTATTTTGTTATCCCTTATATATATATATATATATATTTGAAAAGAAAAGTAAGGTTCTATACAAAACAGTGGTTATAGAGGAAAGGTGAAGTTAGAAATAGCACGGAAAATATATTTTAGGGTCTGTTTTTCTTTTTTTTTCCTTTCTTTGATTCGTCAAAGTGACCTTATTGAAAAAGTGAGAGGGACAATTCTTTTAAAAAAGAGCTTTATAATGTATATAAAATATTACCGGTTTTGATGTATTAGTAAAATTCATCTTATCAAATGTTGAGTATTACAATTAAAAAGAATTAATAAGAATTAAAAACTAAAAATTAAAGATTTAAAATTAAGAGTTAAGCTTTTTCATCTTCCTTGTTGAGAAGGAAAATGAAAAAATCTTACCTCTTAATTTATGAAATCACACTACAAGAGGCTTTGTGCATTTATGGTAGTGTAACTATGTGCTATTATCTTACACAATGATAACTGAAATAAATTTCAGAAACAGGGTATACTCATACAGATTTAGTAGTGTGCTGGCAATAATTAAACAAATTGATTAGGGTTATCAATAAGATTAATATAAAAAATATTGATATATATACCAAAACCAATGCTGGTTTCAACAATGCCATACTGTTGCAGTTACGTAAATGAATGCATATTCCAACAGACAGTTGTAGAACAACCCAGAATTGGTACAAGGATCCTCAGTGAGCTTGACCAATAAACAACACAGGGAAAACGGGATATTTTTCAGACACCTGACATGCTAGTAGTAGCTACCTCTGTTTTTTTTGTGTCTGCCAGTGATTTAAATATCAAGTTTCTCAACTCATACTCTGTTGTATAAAGGAGGCAGAAAGTTAATGGAAATATCCACATGGATCTTTAAAATAAGCACTCAACTAGAATTACTATTAGGATTAAAATATGTATAAATATATTTATGTATATGGTGGGAACGGTGGGACACACTATAGTCACCTGGATAGAAAACCAAGTCATACAGAATGGGGTCGTTCCGAAGGACTGGCGTAGCAGCATCATCATTAACTGCTACAAGGGTAAAGGAGATTCCCTAGATAGGGGTAACTATAGAGGCATTAAATTAATCGACCAGGTCATGAAGGTCACAGAAAAAGTAATATCGCAACTAATCAGAGAGCGAATTGATCTAGATGAAATGCATTTCGGGTTTGTGTCAGGTAAAAGTACCACAGACGCTCTTTTCATTGTACAACAACTACAGGAGAAGTACCTAGCTAAAAGTAAACCCCTATACCTAGCTTTTGTTGACTTGGAGAAAGCCTTTGACAGAGTCCCCCGCTCCATTATCTGGTGGGCTCTTAGAAAACTAGGTGTTGATGAATGGCTTGTGAGAGCTATACAAGCCATGTATAAAGAAACAGTCAGCAAGGTTAGAATTAACAACGAATATAGTGAAGAGTTTAGCGTAAAAATTGGTGTTCATCAGGGCTCCGTCCTTAACCCCCTCCTATTTATTCTTGCCCTTCAGGCTATAACAGAGGAGTTCAAGACGGGCTGCTCATGGGAACTCCTATACGCAGATGATCTAATGCTCATAGCTGAATCAATGGCCGAACTAGAGAAGAAATTCGAAATATGGAAGCATGGCCTAGAATCAAAAGGCCTTAAAATTAACCTGTCTAAGGCAAAAGTTCTAGTTTGTAGGAAGGAAAATAGGGCACCAGTCACATCTGGGAAATGGCCATGCTCAGTGTGTAGGAAAGGAGTAGGCAGAAACTCCATTTTATGTCCCAAATGCAAAGTATGGGTGCATAAAAGATGTAGTGGGATCACGGGTAAGCTAACTAAGAATATAGATTTTATATGTGGCCGGTGCTCTGGTGCAATAAGTAGCAGCAAGTGCCCACAGAATACTAGCTCATTCCATTTCACAGATGGTTCTATAGAAATAGTAGATACCTTCTGTTACCTGGGTGACAAAATCAGCAGTGGTGGAGGGTGCTCTGAAAGTACAGTAGCTAGAGCCAGAACGGGATGGAAAAAGTTCAGAGAGCTTATACCACTATTTGCCGCTAAAGGGTTCTCTCTAAAAATGAAAGGCAGGCTGTATGATGCCTGCATACGAACAGCAATGTTACATGGCAGTGAGACCTGGGCATTGTGTGCAGAGGATATACGCAGACTGGAGAGAAACGAAGCTTGCATGCTCCGCTGGATGTGTAATAGTAATATACGTGAACGGAAAAGCATTAGGAATAAGAGGCATCAGATGCTGTTTACTCGAGAGAAGACTACGTTGGTACAGTCACGTGATGCGCATGAAAGACGACAGCAGTATAAAAAAGTGCAGGGCCATAAAAATAGACGGTAGCCACGGAGTAGGCAGACCCAGAAAAACCTGGGACGACTTGATAAATTCTGACCTCACACACTTATACCTCTCCAAGACAATGTCACTGGACCAAGATCTTTGGCGCTACACAGTAATACAGAAGACCCGCTTGGCCTAAGTACAAAACGAAACCTACAGTCAGTAGGCACCTCTAATAAAAATACACCCTGGCCCCACTACCCCCACCCCATCCACACCACCCCTTCCAATGTAAAGTTATGTTGGTACCACAACATCCAGTCCGAAACAAATGAGGTCGTGTAGGTGTCACGAAAAAAAAACACAGTCCACGCTGTAATGTGGCCGTGTAGGTAACACAGTAAAAACCTCCCAGTCCTCACTGTAAACGTGGTTGGTATTAGGAAGGGCATCCAGCCATAGAAAACCTGCCAGACAGTCCTATACGAGCAAGACAACCAATCTTGCCTCAAGTGGGAAAATTCCCGTCCAAACCCATGCAAGCGTGGAAGATGGACGTTAAACGATGATGATGATATATGTATCCCACCCATCAGATGCTTTCACATTTCAGCTACTATCCCTGGTGGACCTGCTGCTTTACTTGTCTTCATATCCTTAATTGCCTTAATTACTACACTGCTGCTCACTTAGATGGCTGGTCCCTCTCTTGGATCTGTTTGAGGGTGCCATCTTCCTCACATACATTCTCTTAATTTAACAATCTTTCACAATGGCACTTCCATTTTTCTTTCTTCTCAGCATCAGTGAGGGCAAATGTGTGTCTGTCATTTTGGACACATTTCTCTCCAACAACATCTTGATTTTCTTTCACACACTGCCTTGCAATTCTGAACACCTCATGATTCATGGTGCAGAACATGTGCAAACGTCTTGTTTTCTGCTTCCTTCCTAGCTAAGTATACCTTCTGACTGGCTTCTCTTCTAGCATCTTGATACTGTTCCTTGCTTCAACCATTTTGCCAGTCTTTCCATGCCTGTTTCTTAACTTTAATTGCCTCATTCACCCTTCTATTTCACCACCATGTCACTCAATGTCATCCTAATACCTTGCCAACAGCCTTCAGCAGGTTATTCCACAGTAATCTCCACAGTTCTTGTATGCTGCCAGTCTCTAAATCATCTTCCTTATAGTCATAAGCATGAATCAGGGCATGCCTGAATTTGTCACTGACTGAGGGCACACACAGCTTCCTTGTCCTTCTCTTCCAGTTTGCCTTCTGTTTCCGAGTTCACCTTGCTCTGATTCTAAAGTTGCTTAAATATCTATATATATCATCATCGTTTAATGTCCATCTTCCATGCTAGCATGGTTGGGACGGGCTGTCCCTTTGTGAGGGATCAGGTCGGGGGACCGTGATTTGCTCACACAGAACTGACTTTGGCTTGGTTTCTACAGCTGGATACTCTTCTTAACACTAACTACATTTACAGTGTGGGCTTGGTGCTTTTTGTCATGACACCTTCAGGACCACTTTACAGTGTAGGCTGGGTGTTTTTTGTTTTGTCACCACCATGACCACTTTACAGTATGGGCTGGGGACTTTGGTGGGGGAGGTGTTCTAGGATTGGGGAGATGATATTTGGGCGTGTGTGAGGGGTGGAGTGTTAGGATGTGGGAGGTATATGAAAGGGGTTGTAGGTGAAGATTGTGCACACTAGATGTATGCTTCAACCTGTGCTCATGTGAGGTATATGGAAGTGTATATATATATATATGTACTTAAGGTTAACTTTGTTGCAATTCGATTTGAGCACTCAACGTACTTTTTCTCTATAGGAGTGACGGAGTATATTTAGAATAAGAAAATGCAAAGTAGTTTCAGATGTTAAAGTCCTTTAATGATAATGCTGTGATACATATTTCAATGACGACAGTGGTGACTCTCTTCAGTGTACCCAGTGCCGTGACATCATCAGACAGCTTCTTACATAATAAGGTTATGTTCCCAAGGTAATCCAAATTGAATCGACAAGGGAACAGACAAAGCAGGTGCTCTTGGGTCCTTCGTTCGCTCCCTTGTGAGTCCCAATTCACCCCCGGGATTACCTCGGGAACATAACCTTATTATGTAAGAAACTGTCTGATGATGTCACGACACTGGGTACACTGAAGAGGGTCACCACTGTCGTCATTGAAATATGTATCACAGCATTATCATTAAAGGACTTTAACATCTGAAACTACTTTCCAATTTCTTATTCTAAATATATCATCATCATCATCATCATCATTTTACGTCCGCTTTTCCCTGCTTGCAAGGGTGGGACAGGAACAGAATCTAGCTTGATTTCTACAGCTTGATGCCCTTCCTAACACCACCCTCATTTACAGTGAGTGCTGGGTGCTTTTTTTCCGTGGCGCCTACATGTCCACTTTACAGTGTGGGCCGGGTTAACCTTTAGCATGTTAACCTTTAGCATGTTAACCTTTAGCATGTTAACCTTTAGCATTTAAACTGGCCATATCCGGCCAGAATTTTCTCACCATTTTCTGTTCAAACTGGCCACTCATACTGATGTTAAGGTATTGTCCTCAAAATAAATAATATCAAAATCTCATAGATTCCATATTATGTAAGTTAATTACGTGGGGTAAAGCCTTTACTGTGAAAATACAATAGTAAATATAGAGTAATGTAAATGTTAAAGGTTAAAGGGTTAAACAATGATCATAAAAATGTATGTGTATATATATATAGGAATGAAAAATGGTGTGCTGTGTTGTTGCAAATGTGATATACAAATTAAAATGAAGAATTAGAAATAGGACTATCCATCATCAGTGATCTACTAGCCATGATGGCTAGTAGATCACTGATGATGGATAGTCCTATTTCTAATTCTTCATTTTAATTTGTATATCACATTTGCAACAACACAGCATGCCATTTTTCATTCCTATATGCTTTCGCCTTCGCTGTGACCTGTCTTTTTCTCTTCCCTTACTGCTATCCTCTTTCTCTCTCCTCCTTCTTTCCTTCTCTCTCCTTCTCCCTCTTACTTTCATTCACTTCCTCTGCTAGTCACCCTCTCTCTTCCTCACACTTTCACTCACTCTCTGCTACTCACCCTCTCTCTCACTGCCTCCATCGTCCCACACCATGCGTAATTCTTTCCTCACTTACTTTTGCATGGTTGGGATGTGTCTCTCGTCTTCTCGTCAATATTCGCAAGTTCTTATGTTCAAATGAATCATTGACTTAATTTTCTCATTTTTTACTCTCTTTACGTTGCCTCACCATTCATGTTTATTTACCTGTCTCTCTTTCTCCACCCAATTCTTTTTATCCCAATAACTTATTTTAGTTATTGTTCGCGCAAGCCTGAGGTATCTGGTCTTTAATGTGAAGAAATACCTATGATGGCTAGTATATCACTGATGATGGATAGTCCTATTTCTAATTCTTCATTTTAATTTGTATATATACATATGCCCTCTCCTATTTATTATTGCTCTTCAGTCTATAACAGAGGAGTTTAAGACCGGCTGCCCATGGGAACTCCTATACGCAGATGATCTAACTCTCATAGCTGAATCTATGGCTGAACTAGAGAAGAAATTCCAAACATGGAAGCATGGCCTAGAATCAAAAGGCTTTAAAGTTAACTTGTCTAAGACTAAAGTTCTAGTTTGTAGAAAGGGAAATGGCCATGCTCAGTGTGTAGGAAAGGAGTAGGTAGAAATTCCATTTTATGTCGCAAATGCAAACTATGGGTACATAAAAATGTAGTCAGATCACAGGTTAACTATCTAAGAACATAGATTTTATATGTGGCTGATGCTCAGGTGCAATAAGTAGCAAGTGCCCACAGGATACTAGCTCCTTCTATTGCCCAGATGGTTCTATAGAAATAGTGGACACTTTCCGTTACCTGGGTGACAAAATCAGCAGTGGTGGAGGTGCTCTGAAAGTACAGTAGCCAGAGTCAGAACGGGATGGAAAAAGTTCAGAGAGTTTATACCGCTGTTGGCCACAAAAAGTTTCTCTCTAAAAATGAAAGGCAGATTGTATGATGCCTATATACGTACAACAATGCTACATGGCAGTGAGACTTGGGCATTGTGTGCAGAGGACCTGCGCGGCAAAGCATAAATGAACTAAGTGAGAAAATAAGAATAAGAGGGATCAGATGCTGTTTACTTGAGAGAAGACTACGTTGGTATGGTCATGTGATGCGCATGAAAGACAACAGCTATATAAAAAAGTGCAGGGCGATCAAAATTGATGGAAGTTACGGAGTAGGCAGACTCAGAAAAACCTTGGATGATTTGATAAATTCCGACCTTACACACTTGCACCTCTCTAAGACAATGTCACTGGACCGAGATCTTTGGCGCCACGCAGTAATATAGAAGACCCGCCTTTCCTATGTACAAAGCGAAACCTACAGTCAGTAGGCACCTCTTAACCAAATATACACCCCAATCCACTACCCCTACTCCATCCTCCCACTCCCACCAACACCACCCTCTCTCTGTGAGGTTGGTACAACAACATCCAGTTCAAATAAATGAGAAAATGAGATAGAGGTAGGTGTCACAACAAAAAAACACACAGTCCACGCTGTAATGTGGCCGTGTAGGTAACACAGTAAAAAGTTCCCAGTCCACACTGTAAATGTGGTTGGTGTTAGGAAGGGCATCCAGCCGTAGAAAACCTGCCAGATAGTCCTATATGAGCGAGACATGGTCACCCGACCAACCTTGCCTCAAATTAGGACAACTCCCGTCTAACCCATACTAGCGTGGAAGATTGACGTTAAACGATGATGATGATTATATATATATATATATATATATATATATATATTTATATATTTTATAAACGTACTAAATATGTTTACACATACACCTCTGTTATGCTTAAACGATGTATTAATGCTACTGCTGATTAAATTATAACCAGCCAGATTTTTCACTATATACAAATGACAAATTCCAGCTGATGTTTTCTGTTTGTTATATGCAAATAACCATCTCCAACTAGTGATTATCATGCAAGATTCTCTATACTCTATTTCATGCCAGTACATTGTGAGTGAGTGCCACTGATGAAAGATTAGCAGATCTTGAAACAGCACTGTCTGACATTTTCAAAACATACTGGCATCTCAAAAATAAAACTTTTTTCATTTCTTTTCATTATGAAAAATAGTTTTCTTTAGCAGCGAGGCTATCCATATGTTTATTGTATATAAACATATTATATATGTTTTGATATTCACCTCTATTATGCTTAAACACTGTCTTAATGCTACTGCCAATTAAATATATATATATATGTATATAGAAGCAATTACACCCCATCAAAAGGTAGAAATAAAATCCTGGACGAATTCTGTGAACACATCACAAACTTCCCTTACCAACACTTGCACAGACAAAAGCACAAGCCAAACCTCAACAAGAAAGAATTAAATAGATTAAAAACCGACCGAACCATTACAATTAAAGAGGCTGATAAAGGGAGTACAGTAGTCCTAATGGAGACAGAATTCTATATCAACTTAGCGCTTTCCACTTTGGAAAACGAAACATACTACGAAAAGGCTGAAGACTACAATCAACAGAAAATTATGAAAAACCTAAAAACTCTGATCAACCAATACAAAGAAGGACTCACTAACAAGGAATTCAGCTTCATCACAGACTTCACAAGTAAATCCAGCCTTTTCTACGGTATCCCTAAAGTACATAAAAGCGAATTAATAAGTAAGGCATGCAAGGAAGCCACAGACATAGTTATCAATGTCCCCTCACCCAATGATCTCAAATTAAGACCTATAATAGCAGGCCCTGCTTGCGAAACCCACCACCTTAGCAACTTCATTGATACCCTTCTCAAACCCTTCCTCAAGCACATCAAAAGCTATATAAGGGATGACCTAGATATGCTCAATCACCTCCCTAATATGCCCCTTTCTGAACAAACCCTACTAGTGACGTTCGATGTAGTCAACCTATACTCCAACATCCCCCACAACCTAGGAATAGAAGCTATCCATTTCTGGCTGGATAACTTCCACAATGAACTCCCACAACGCATCAAAAAAGAATTTGTGATAGAGGGACTCAAATTTATCCTGGAGAATAATTACTTTGTTTTCAATAACAAAACCTACAGGCAGAAATCTGGGACCGCTATGGGAACGAAAACAGCCCCACTTATGCCAACCTAGTCATGGGATACCTGGAAATCACCCTCTACACTAAAGTACTAAACAAATTTGGAAACACCCTCCACTTACACATTGAAAGGAACTGGAAGCGATATCTAGATGACTGCTTCATCCTTTGGCACGAAAACATCAAGAAACTTAAAGAATTTCACACCCTTATAAATGGGCTCAACACGAATATTAACTTCACGATGGAATACAGCCATCAACAACTCCCCTTCCTCGACATCCTCATTAAGATTCATAACAAAAAAATAGAAACAGACATATACTACAAGCCCACAGACTCCAAGCAATATCTTCCTTTCAACACGTTAAAATTAATATTCCCTACAACTTAGCCAAAAGAATCTGTACTATAGTCTCCAATAAAAACACCTGTTACTTACGGCTACAAGAACTAAAGGACACACTCATAGGCAGGGACTACCCTGCATCACTAATTGACAATGGAATCCAACGTGCCCTAAAACTCAGTACCCAGGACCTTAGACACCCTAAAGTAAATCAACCGAAACTAAAAGCTCTTCCATACATCTCCACACACAACCCCCTCAACAATGAGGCCTTTGACACCATCCTCCAGAACATCCCTGTGTTAAAAAAGGACCATAGAATGAACCAAATCCTACGAACACATGATATCATAAAGAGCAAAAGACAATCTAAGTCAATGAAAAACATCGTAACACATGCCAAAGTACTGCCAACCACAACACCGAAACCCACAGTAAAAAAATGCGATAGACCCAACTGTGGCATATGCACCAACCTAATAGAGGATTCGGAATTCTATTTCAAAGAAGGACAACGTTTTATAGTAAAACACAATTTCACATGCGCATCAGAAAATCTACAAATTTAAAGATAATGCCACCCACACCCAGCGCATCAGCAAGAAATGTCACTTTATTAACAAATACGGACCCCGTCTAAACACTTCTCCTTAAGACGAACCCACAACACATACACACGTCAACATACATACCTACATCAGCATACATCCTACATACATCTCTATCCACATATAAACACAATGACATACGTAAACACACATGTTCTATGGTGCAACACAAATATACACAAATTTGCATACCTTTTGATGTCTATAGATATAAACGTGCCGACACACACACATACATATACGCACACATGCATTGCACACTGATGGGCACATACATATTTGTACACAAGTATTCTAATACGGCAGGGCCTAATGGATTCCCCTTGCAGTACGTACAATCTGGACACTCACACACACCTTGGTGTTATGACAATACTATATATCATTTCATACCTTTTATTATTAAGGTTTTTGATGTTCTATTGAGAGAATCGTTTTTACTGAAAATATTGAATAATGTACACCATTTTTACCAGTATCACACAAATACTGGTCCACCCACACACACACATTCTCTCACACACACACACACATATATACACACACACATACACACGCGTACATTAACATACAAAGAGACATATACACACACACACACACACACTTCTCCGATTAAGACAAGAGCTGAAAAGTATCTTTTAACATGTTAAAATATCCCCCACACACTTACAGACACATTCCTACTGACCATCCCTCTACCACGAATTACTCTGCTACACACACACACACACACACTTGTCTTAATAGGCATTTGAACTGTCAGCAGCCTGCGGTTCGCACACATATCCCTGCTGACCATTATCACAACAACGAACCTCTTTACTACTACTACTACACACACATACACACACACACACATATTTGTCTTGAAAGACTTATTTTTCAGTGACTTCTCAATCAGCCGAGACAAACCTACATTTGGGGCAAAATCAATTTTTAACATTCACATGACCTCTACTGACCAATCAAAATTGTTTTGACCACAAGAATTTTTTCATACATCTGGAGCCACTTTTTCTACATAAAACAGGTAGAATTTCCAAAACTAATCAGATTAGAACAAACATCACGGGCGCTCTATCTCAAAATTATTTTTGAAAAGCATTAGAAATGCGCAAATGGTAAAACTTAAAACCAAAACTGAATACTAACCAATACTATTACTAATTTTTACTTATTCCTAATTAAACTATTTTTTCACTGGGAACAATTTGTCAGCATTTTCTTTTCCTTTTACCAATATATATGCATGTGTTTGTGTGTATGTATATATAATTTCTATACTTTATAGTATTCACTCATTAGATATGCTTCCCTGCATTTACACTTCAGAAATGGCTTAGTAAGTAATGTTCTCAATAAGTAGGGATTTGTCAGATTACTCCAGTATCCCTTTCTTCCTGCTTCCTTCTCTCTTGGAGATTTAATATTAATACCCAGCTTTTTTTTCCAGGTCCATAAATAGCTGAAGCAAATAAATCTATGGATCATATAATATTTTAGTCTGACACCCACATCAGAAGTAGGTCTATTTTTGAAGCTGAGTTTATTTAGGATTACAGAAATATCTAATGTAATGTCTGCAAATATAGTTTAAATGAAACAACTTTCTCAAGTCTAGTTTAGAATGTTTTTTTTATAAACAGTATTTTTAGTTGATCCTACATTAAGGGTTAATATCTGTAGATTATTCCCTGTCTATTGTTGAAAAGTCCATGTGCAGTTGACCATGAGAGAAAAGATATAACTCAGAGTTCACACCTATGACTTTTATTCACATACATGTCAAAAGAATGCCATATTTCATTTTTAATTAATGGATGAAGGGTGTAGCCTCCAAGACTAGAAGAAGAAATTATCCTCAGACAGCAGACAAGATGTTTACAACACAGTGAATTCTGCTAAATGTACCCATAGACCTGGTGGTATTGTTAAATTGACTAATTGATTAAGCCTACTGCTCATGGACGGAAATGGCTCTAGTAGATGGTAGGAAATATTTGCTTCAAATTCTGAGCAATGGGATTGAACTTGTTGCAAGGGAACATTTGTAAGTAGCTCACCCAACACCCATTTCTAGGGTCCCTACTGCTGCTGTTTTCACATAGTTCTGATTCTAGTTGGTGGACTGTCCTCATTTGTTTTCTGGTCTCTGATTGTTGCTTTTCTTTTATGGTCCCTACTTTGGACAGTTGCTTGTTCTTTGCTAATTTCTTGAGACAGTCGTATTGTCATCTGCCTTTGATTTTTCAGTCTTGGTTAAAATCTTTTTGCATCACTTTGTTGAGGCCTAGTAGCAGTATTGCATCGATAGCATTTGATTTCTAAAACTTTATATCTTTCTTTAATCTATTTTTGTACATATTTTTGAATATAAAGAAATTAAGTGACTGTAAATGTTAAAAATTTAACTTTTTAAAGAGCTAATAATCAAAATATACAAATGTGTGTGTTCACACATGCACACACTCACACACATATCATAAAGCCTCAACAGAAGACTTTGTTACCAAACTGTGTGTCAAAACTTGGTAGAAAATATAGATACCTCTCTAGATCATTGACACTAATAGGTATGGTGTGAAGTAAAATGCCTTTATTTTTAGTAGGCAACCTTTCTTGTGTCAGTGATATCAAACTCTGCATCAGTTGGAAATAGAAGAGGCATCTTGATGACATTCACAATAAACATTGGTAAGTTTTCTCTGTTGTTATGTGTATTAGATGATTGAAGACAACAATAAATAGTGAAATCAATCCAACTTATGATGATCTCAATGTCAATGATGAACTAACAATGAAGATGGGATATCAATGATATTGGTGATGACAATGAAAACAATGTTATACTAATTTTGTTTTTCTGCTTTCAGAGAATTGTGACACTAAATGAGATAACTTCAATCAAGGAAAAACTATGTGAGAAAGATCAAGAGACACCTGTTCTTCTGGAATGTTTGCAGACCTTGAGTAAGAAGATTCCTTCAAAAAAAGTTATAGTTGATAGCAAAATAGGTATATTGAATTTTATTTCAATTTATATTTGTTTATAATTGTTTAAACTAATTCTAATAGTGGGGACTTTAATCTGAAATATATATTCATTAGCATGGCTGTATGGTTAAGAATTGATATGCCATATCCCTGCATGTTGTAACAGATGACTAAAAGAGTTGGAATCAGGAAGGACATCCACTGTAAAGGATTTTTCCTTAAAAAGGACCCCATGGCTGTGGCAGGAAAAATTATCATAAAATGTTTGCTGTTGCTTTGTGGTTAAGCAGTTTTGTAACTACATAGTTCCAGGTTTGATCTCATTTCATGATACTTTGGGCAGGTCACTTCCACCTTAGGTTTGCATTGAATTTGGTTGGATAAACTCCACGCTGTACTGCAAGACAGCACTCTCTTGAAGGCCACCTCTATATTACCCCTTTCCTCAGCAAAAAAGACATAGCTTACCCTCTGCTCTCATCCCCTCTCTACTCTTATCAGTTTCCCAATCTGGTCAAGGACACAAGTGCCCGAATGTTGTAGAGTGGTAATGCTGGTGTCACATAAAATATACTCAGCCCACACTGTAAAGTGGTGCTGGTGTCACATAAAATACCCTTAGCTCACACTGTAAAGTGGTAGTGCTGGTGTCACATATAATGCACTCAGCCCACACTGTAAAGTGGTAGTGCTGGTGTCACATATAATACACGCAGCCCACACTGTAAAGTGGTAGTGCTGGTGTCACATAAAATACACTCAGCCCACATTGTAAAGTGGTGTTGGTGCCACATAAAATACACTCAGCCCACATTGTAAAGTGGTAGTGCTGGTGTCACATAAAATACACTCAGCCCACACTGTAAAGTGGTAGTGCTGGTGCCACATAAAATACACTCAGCCCACACTGTAAAGTGGTGTTGGTGCCACATAAAATACACTCAGCCCACACTGTAAAGTGGTGTTGGTGCCACATAAAATACACTCAGCCCATACTGTAAAGTGGTGTTGGTGCCACATAAAATACACTCAGCCCACACTGTAAAGTGGTAGTGCTAGGTGCCACATAAAATACACTCAGCCCACACTGTAAAGTGGTGTTGGTGCCACATAAAATACACTCAGCCCACACTGTAAAGTGGTGTTGGTGCCACATAAAATACACTCAGCCCACACTGTAAAGTGGTAGTGCTGGTGCCACATAAAATACACTCAGCCCACACTGTAAAGTGGTAGTGCTGGTGCCACATAAAATACACTCAGCCCACACTGTAAAGTGGTAGTGCTGGTGCCACATAAAATACACTCAGCCCACACTGTAAAGTGGTGTTGGTGTCACATAAAATACACTCAGCCCACATTGTAAAGTGGTAGTGCTGGTGTCACATAAAATACACTCAGCCCACACTGTAAAGTGGTAGTGCTGGTGTCACATAAAATACACTCAGCCCACATTGTAAAGTGGTAGTGCTGGTGTCACATAATATACACTCAGCCCACACTGTAAAGTGGTAGTGCTGGTGCCACATAAAATACACTCAGCCCATACTGTAAAGTGGTGTTGGTGTCACATAAAATACACTCAGCCCACATTGTAAAGTGGTAGTGCTGGTGTCACATAAAATACACTCAGCCCACACTGTAAAGTGGTAGTGCTGGTGTCACATAAAATACACTCAGCCCACATTGTAAAGTGGTAGTGCTGGTGTCACATAAAATACACTCAGCCCACATTGTAAAGTGGTAGTGCTGGTGTCACATAAAATACATTCAGCCCACATTGTAAAATGGTAGTGCTGGTGTCACATAAAATACACTCAGCCCACACTGTAAAGTGGTAGTGCTGGTGTCACATAAAATACACTCAGCCCACATTGTAAAGTGGTAGTGCTGGTGTCACATAAAATACATTCAGCCCACATTGTAAAGTGGTAGTGCTGGTGTCACATAAAATACACTCAGCCCACACTGTAAAGTGGTAGTGCTGGTGTCACACAAAATACACTCAGCCCACACTGTAAAGTGGTGTTGGTGTCATGTAAAATACACTCAGCCCACACTGTAAAGTGGTGTTGGTGTCACATAAAATACACTCAGCCCACACTGTAAAGTGGTGTTGGTGCCACATAAAATACACTTGGCCCACATTGTAAAGTGGTGTTGGTGTCATGTAAAATACACTCAGCCCACATTGTAAAGTGGTGTTGGTGCCACATAAAATACACTCAGCCCACACTGTAAAGTGGTGTTGGTGCCACATAAAATACACTCAGCCCACACTGTAAAGTGGTAGTGCTGGTGCCACATAAAATACACTCAGCCCACACTGTAAAGTGGTGTTGGTGCCACACAAAATACACTCAGCCCACACTGTAAAGTGGTGTTGGTGCCACATAAAATACACTCAGCCCACACTGTAAAGTGGTGTTGGTGCCACATAAAATACACTCAGCCCACACTGTAAAGTGGTAGTGCTGGTGTCACATAAAATACACTCAGCCCACACTGTAAAGTGGTAGTGCTGGTGCCACATAAAATACACTCAGCCCACACTGTAAAGTGGTGTTGGTGCCACATAAAATACACTCAGCCCACACTGTAAAGTGGTAGTGCTGGTGCCACATAAAATACACTCAGCCCACACTGTAAAGTGGTGTTGGTGCCACATAAAATACACTCAGCCCACACTGTAAAGTGGTAGTGCTGGTGCCACATAAAATACACTCAGCCCACACTGTAAAGTGGTGTTGGTGCCACATAAAATACACTCAGCCCACACTGTAAAGTGGTAGTGCTGGTGCCACATAAAATACACTCAGCCCACACTGTAAAGTGGTAGTGCTGGTGCCACATAAAATACACTCAGCCCACACTGTAAAGTGGTGTTGGTGCCACACAAAATACACTCAGCCCACACTGTAAAGTGGTAGTGCTGGTGCCACATAAAATACACTCAGCCCACACTGTAAAGTGGTGTTGGTGTCACATAAAATACACTCAGCCCACACTGTAAAGTGGTAGTGCTGGTGTCACATAAAATACACTCAGCCCACACTGTAAAGTGGTAGTGCTGGTGCCACATAAAATACACTCAGCCCACACTGTAAAGTGGTGTTGGTGCCACATAAAATACACTCAGCCCACACTGTAAAGTGGTAGTGCTGGTGCCACATAAAATACACTCAGCCCACACTGTAAAGTGGTAGTGCTGGTGCCACATAAAATACACTCAGCCCACACTGTAAAGTGGTGTTGGTGCCACACAAAATACACTCAGCCCACACTGTAAAGTGGTAGTGCTGGTGCCACATAAAATACACTCAGCCCACACTGTAAAGTGGTGTTGGTGCCACATAAAATACACTCAGCCCACACTGTAAAGTGGTAGTGCTGGTGTCACATAAAATACACTCAGCCCACACTGTAAAGTGGTAGTGCTGGTGCCACATAAAATACACTCAGCCCACACTGTAAAGTGGTGTTGGTGCCACATAAAATACACTCAGCCCACATTGTAAAGTGGTAGTGCTGGTGCCACATAAAATACACTCAGCCCACACTGTAAAGTGGTGTTGGTGCCACATAAAATACACTCAGCCCACACTGTAAAGTGGTAGTGCAGGTGCCACATAAAATACACTCAGCCCACACTGTAAAGTGGTAGTGCTGGTGCCACATAAAATACACTCAGCCCACACTGTAAAGTGGTGTTGGTGCCACATAAAATACACTCAGCCCACACTGTAAAGTGGTAGTGCTGGTGCCACATAAAATACACTCAGCCCACACTGTAAAGTGGTAGTGCTGGTGCCACATAAAATACACTCAGCCCACACTGTAAAGTGGTGTTGGTGTCATGTAAAATACACTCAGCCCACACTGTAAAGTGGTGTTGGTGTCACATAAAATACACTCAGCCCACACTGTAAAGTGGTGTTGGTGCCACATAAAATACACTTGGCCCACATTGTAAAGTGGTGTTGGTGTCATGTAAAATACACTCAGCCCACATTGTAAAGTGGTGTTGGTGCCACATAAAATACACTCAGCCCACACTGTAAAGTGGTGTTGGTGCCACATAAAATACACTCAGCCCACACTGTAAAGTGGTAGTGCTGGTGCCACATAAAATACACTCAGCCCACACTGTAAAGTGGTGTTGGTGCCACACAAAATACACTCAGCCCACACTGTAAAGTGGTGTTGGTGCCACATAAAATACACTCAGCCCACACTGTAAAGTGGTGTTGGTGCCACATAAAATACACTCAGCCCACACTGTAAAGTGGTGTTGGTGCCACATAAAATACACTCAGCCCACACTGTAAAGTGGTAGTGCTGGTGCCACATAAAATACACTCAGCCCACACTGTAAAGTGGTGTTGGTGCCACATAAAATACACTCAGCCCACACTGTAAAGTGGTAGTGCTGGTGCCACATAAAATACACTCAGCCCACACTGTAAAGTGGTGTTGGTGCCACATAAAATACACTCAGCCCACACTGTAAAGTGGTAGTGCTGGTGCCACATAAAATACACTCAGCCCACACTGTAAAGTGGTGTTGGTGCCACATAAAATACACTCAGCCCACACTGTAAAGTGGTAGTGCTGGTGCCACATAAAATACACTCAGCCCACACTGTAAAGTGGTAGTGCTGGTGCCACATAAAATACACTCAGCCCACACTGTAAAGTGGTGTTGGTGCCACACAAAATACACTCAGCCCACACTGTAAAGTGGTAGTGCTGGTGCCACATAAAATACACTCAGCCCACACTGTAAAGTGGTGTTGGTGCCACATAAAATACACTCAGCCCACACTGTAAAGTGGTAGTGCTGGTGTCACATAAAATACACTCAGCCCACACTGTAAAGTGGTAGTGCTGGTGCCACATAAAATACACTCAGCCCACACTGTAAAGTGGTGTTGGTGCCACATAAAATACACTCAGCCCACACTGTAAAGTGGTAGTGCTGGTGCCACATAAAATACACTCAGCCCACACTGTAAAGTGGTAGTGCTGGTGCCACATAAAATACACTCAGCCCACACTGTAAAGTGGTGTTGGTGCCACACAAAATACACTCAGCCCACACTGTAAAGTGGTAGTGCTGGTGCCACATAAAATACACTCAGCCCACACTGTAAAGTGGTGTTGGTGCCACATAAAATACACTCAGCCCACACTGTAAAGTGGTAGTGCTGGTGTCACATAAAATACACTCAGCCCACACTGTAAAATGGTAGTGCTGGTGCCACATAAAATACACTCAGCCCACACTGTAAAGTGGTGTTGGTCCCACATAAAATACACTCAGCCCACATTGTAAAGTGGTAGTGCTGGTGCCACATAAAATACACTCAGCCCACACTGTAAAGTGGTGTTGGTGCCACATAAAATACACTCAGCCCACACTGTAAAGTGGTAGTGCAGGTGCCACATAAAATACACTCAGCCCACACTGTAAAGTGGTAGTGCTGGTGCCACATAAAATACACTCAGCCCACACTGTAAAGTGGTGTTGGTGCCACATAAAATACACTCAGCCCACACTGTAAAGTGGTAGTGCTGGTGCCACATAAAATACACTCAGCCCACACTGTAAAGTGGTAGTGCTGGTGCCACATAAAATACACTCAGCCCACACTGTAAAGTGGTGTTGGTGCCACACAAAATACACTCAGGCAACACTGAAAATTGGTGTTGGTGCCACATAAAATACACTCACCCCACACTGTAAAGTGGTGTTGGTGCCACATAAAATACACTCAGCCCACACTGTAAAGTGGTGTTGGTGCCACATAAAATACACTCAGCCCACACTGTAAAGTGGTAGTGCTGGTGTCACATAAAATACACTCAGCCCACACTGTAAAGTGGTGTTGGTACCACATAAAATACACTCAGCCCACACTGTAAAGTGGTGTTGGTGCCACACAAAATACACTCAGCCCACACTGTAAAGTGGTGTTGGTGCCACATAAAATACACTCAGCCCACACTGTAAAGTGGTGTTGGTGCCACATAAAATACACTCAGCCCACACTGTAAAGTGGTAGTGCTGGTGTCACATAAAATACACTCAGCCCACACTGTAAAGTGGTAGTGCTGGTGCCACATAAAATACACTCAGCCCACACTGTAAAGTGGTGTTGGTGCCACATAAAATACACTCAGCCCACACTGTAAAGTGGTAGTGCTGGTGCCACATAAAATACACTCAGCCCACACTGTAAAGTGGTGTTGGTGCCACATAAAATACACTCAGCCCACACTGTAAAGTGGTAGTGCTGGTGCCACATAAAATACACTCAGCCCACACTGTAAAGTGGTGTTGGTGCCACATAAAATACACTCAGCCCACACTGTAAAGTGGTAGTGCTGGTGCCACATAAAATACACTCAGCCCACACTGTAAAGTGGTAGTGCTGGTGCCACATAAAATACACTCAGCCCACACTGTAAAGTGGTGTTGGTGCCACACAAAATACACTCAGCCCACACTGTAAAGTGGTAGTGCTGGTGCCACATAAAATACACTCAGCCCACACTGTAAAGTGGTGTTGGTGTCACATAAAATACACTCAGCCCACACTGTAAAGTGGTAGTGCTGGTGTCACATAAAATACACTCAGCCCACACTGTAAAGTGGTAGTGCTGGTGCCACATAAAATACACTCAGCCCACACTGTAAAGTGGTGTTGGTGCCACATAAAATACACTCAGCCCACACTGTAAAGTGGTGTTGGTGCCACATAAAATACACTCAGCCCACACTGTAAAGTGGTGTTGGTGCCACATAAAATACACTCAGCCCACACTGTAAAGTGGTAGTGCTGGTGCCACATAAAATACACTCAGCCCACACTGTAAAGTGGTGTTGGTGCCATATAAAATACACTCAGCCCACACTGTAAAGTGGTGTTGGTGCCACATAAAATACACTCAGCCCACACTGTAAAGTGGTAGTGCTGGTGCCACATAAAATACACTCAGCCCACACTGTAAAGTGGTAGTGCTGGTGCCACATAAAATACAGTCAGCCCACACTGTAAAGTGGTGTTGGTGCCACATAAAATACACTCAGCCCACACTGTAAAGTGGTAGTGCTGGTGCCACATAAAATACACTCAGCCCACACTGTAAAGTGGTAGTGCTGGTGCCACATAAAATACACTCAGCCCACACTGTAAAGTGGTGTTGGTGCCACACAAAATACACTCAGCCCACACTGTAAAGTGGTGCTGGTGCCACATAAAATACACTCAGCCCACACTGTAAAGTGGTGTTGGTGCCACATAAAATACACTCAGCCCACACTGTAAAGTGGTAGTGCTGGTGTCACATAAAATACACTCAGCCCACACTGTAAAGTGGTAGTGCTGGTGCCACATAAAATACACTCAGCCCACACTGTAAAGTGGTGTTGGTGCCACATAAAATACACTCAGCCCACACTGTAAAGTGGTAGTGCTGGTGCCACATAAAATACACTCAGCCCACACTGTAAAGTGGTGTTGGTGCCACATAAAATACACTCAGCCCACACTGTAAAGTGGTAGTGCTGGTGCCACATAAAATACACTCAGCCCACAATGTAAAGTGGTGTTGGTGCCACATAAAATACACTCAGCCCACACTGTAAGGTGGTAGTGCTGGTGCCACATAAAATACACTCAGCCCACACTGTAAAGTGGTAGTGCTGGTGCCACATAAAATACACTCAGCCCACACTGTAAAGTGGTGTTGGTGCCACACAAAATACACTCAGCCGACACTGTAAACTGGTGCTGGTGCCACATAAAATACACTCAGCCCACACTGTAAAGTGGTGTTGGTGCCACATAAAATACACTCAGCCCACACTGTAAAGTGGTAGTGCTGGTGTCACATAAAATACACTCAGCCCACACTGTAAAGTGGTGTTGGTCCCACATAAAATACACTCAGCCCACACTGTAAAGTGGTGTTGGTGCCACACAAAATACACTCAGCCCACACTGTAAAGTGGTGTTGGTGCCACATAAAATACACTTGGCCCACATTGTAAAGTGGTGTTGGTGTCATGTAAAATACACTCAGCCCACATTGTAAAGTGGTGTTGGTGCCACATAAAATACACTCAGCCCACACTGTAAAGTGGTGTTGGTGCCACATAAAATACACTCAGCCCACACTGTAAAGTGGTAGTGCTGGTGCCACATAAAATACACTCAGCCCACACTGTAAAGTGGTAGTGCTGGTGTCACATAAAATACACTCAGCCCACACTGTAAAGTGGTAGTGCTGGTGTCACATAAAATACACTCAGCCCACACTGTAAAGTGGTAGTGCTGGTGCCACATAAAATACACTCAGCCCACACTGTAATGTGGTGTTGGTGCCACATAAAATACACTCAGCCCACACTGTAAAGTGGTGTTGGTGCCACATAAAATACACTCAGCCCACACTGTAAAGTGGTAGTGCTGGTGCCACATAAAATACACTCAGCCCACACTGTAAAGTGGTAGTGCTGGTGTCACATAAAATACACTCAGCCCACACTGTAAAGTGGTAGTGCTGGTGTCACATAAAATACACTCAGCCCACACTGTAAAGTGGTAGTGCTGGTGCCACATAAAATACACTCAGCCCACACTGTAAAGTGGTGTTGGTGCCACATAAAATACACTCACCCCACACTGTAAAGTGGTGTTGGTGCCACATAAAATACACTCAGCCCACACTGTAAAGTGGTGTTGGTGCCACATAAAATACACTCAGCCCACACTGTAAAGTGGTAGTGCTGGTGTCACATAAAATACACTCAGCCCACACTGTAAAGTGGTGTTGGTGCCACATAAAATACACTCAGCCCACACTGTAAAGTGGTGTTGGTGCCACACAAAATACACTCAGCCCACACTGTAAAGTGGTGTTGGTGCCACATAAAATACACTCAGCCCACACTGTAAAGTGGTGTTGGTGCCACATAAAATACACTCAGCCCACACTGCAAAGTGGTAGTGCTGGTGTCACATAAAATACACTCAGCCCACACTGTAAAGTGGTAGTGCTGGTGCCACATAAAATACACTCAGCCCACACTGTAAAGTGGTGTTGGTTCCACATAAAATACACTCAGCCCACACTGTAAAGTGGTAGTGCTGGTGCCACATAAAATACACTCAGTCCACACTGTAAAGTGGTGTTGGTGCCACATAAAATACACTCAGCCCACACTGTAAAGTGGTAGTGCTGGTGCCACATAAAATACACTCAGCCTACACTGTAAAGTGGTGTTGGTGCCACATAAAATACACTCAGCCCACACTGTAAAGTGGTAGTGCTGGTGCCACATAAATTACACTCAGCCCACACTGTAAAGTGGTAGTGCTGGTGCCACATAAAATACACTCAGCCCACACTGTAAAGTGGTGTTGGTGCCACACAAAATACACTCAGCCCACACTGTAAAGTGGTAGTGCTGGTGCCACATAAAATACACTCAGCCCACACTGTAAAGTGGTGTTGGTGCCACATAAAATACACTCAGCCCACACTGTAAAGTGGTAGTGCTGGTGTCACATAAAATACACTCAGCCCACACTGTAAAGTGGTAGTGCTGGTGCCACATAAAATACACTCAGCCCACACTGTAAAGTGGTGTTGGTGCCACATAAAATACACTCAGCCCACATTGTAAAGTGGTAGTGCTGGTGCCACATAAAATACACTCAGCCCACACTGTAAAGTGGTGTTGGTGCCACATAAAATACACTCAGCCCACACTGTAAAGTGGTAGTGCAGGTGCCACATAAAATACACTCAGCCCACACTGTAAAGTGGTAGTGCTGGTGCCACATAAAATACACTCAGCCCACACTGTAAAGTGGTGTTGGTGCCACATAAAATACACTCAGCCCACACTGTAAAGTGGTAGTGCTGGTGCCACATAAAATACACTCAGCCCACACTGTAAAGTGGTAGTGCTGGTGCCACATAAAATACACTCAGCCCACACTGTAAAGTGGTGTTGGTGCCACACAAAATACACTCAGGCAACACTGTAAAGTGGTGTTGGTGCCACATAAAATACACTCACCCCACACTGTAAAGTGGTGTTGGTGCCACATAAAATACACTCAGCCCACACTGTAAAGTGGTGTTGGTGCCACATAAAATACACTCAGCCCACACTGTAAAGTGGTAGTGCTGGTGTCACATAAAATACACTCAGCCCACACTGTAAAGTGGTGTTGGTGCCACATAAAATACACTCAGCCCACACTGTAAAGTGGTGTTGGTGCCACACAAAATACACTCAGCCCACACTGTAAAGTGGTGTTGGTGCCACATAAAATACACTCAGCCCACACTGTAAAGTGGTGTTGGTGCCACATAAAATACACTCAGCCCACACTGTAAAGTGGTAGTGCTGGTGTCACATAAAATACACTCAGCCCACACTGTAAAGTGGTAGTGCTGGTGCCACATAAAATACACTCAGCCCACACTGTAAAGTGGTGTTGGTGCCACATAAAATACACTCAGCCCACACTGTAAAGTGGTAGTGCTGGTGCCACATAAAATACACTCAGCCCACACTGTAAAGTGGTGTTGGTGCCACATAAAATACACTCAGCCCACACTGTAAAGTGGTAGTGCTGGTGCCACATAAAATACACTCAGCCCACACTGTAAAGTGGTGTTGGTGCCACATAAAATACACTCAGCCCACACTGTAAAGTGGTAGTGCTGGTGCCACATAAAATACACTCAGCCCACACTGTAAAGTGGTAGTGCTGGTGCCACATAAAATACACTCAGCCCACACTGTAAAGTGGTGTTGGTGCCACACAAAATACACTCAGCCCACACTGTAAAGTGGTAGTGCTGGTGCCACATAAAATACACTCAGCCCACACTGTAAAGTGGTGTTGGTGTCACATAAAATACACTCAGCCCACACTGTAAAGTGGTAGTGCTGGTGTCACATAAAATACACTCAGCCCACACTGTAAAGTGGTAGTGCTGGTGCCACATAAAATACACTCAGCCCACACTGTAAAGTGGTGTTGGTGCCACATAAAATACACTCAGCCCACACTGTAAAGTGGTGTTGGTGCCACATAAAATACACTCAGCCCACACTGTAAAGTGGTGTTGGTGCCACATAAAATACACTCAGCCCACACTGTAAAGTGGTAGTGCTGGTGCCACATAAAATACACTCAGCCCACACTGTAAAGTGGTGTTGGTGCCACATAAAATACACTCAGCCCACACTGTAAAGTGGTGTTGGTGCCACATAAAATACACTCAGCCCACACTGTAAAGTGGTAGTGCTGGTGCCACATAAAATACACTCAGCCCACACTGTAAAGTGGTAGTGCTGGTGCCACATAAAATACAGTCAGCCCACACTGTAAAGTGGTGTTGGTGCCACATAAAATACACTCAGCCCACACTGTAAAGTGGTAGTGCTGGTGCCACATAAAATACACTCAGCCCACACTGTAAAGTGGTAGTGCTGGTGCCACATAAAATACACTCAGCCCACACTGTAAAGTGGTGTTGGTGCCACACAAAATACACTCAGCCCACACTGTAAAGTGGTGCTGGTGCCACATAAAATACACTCAGCCCACACTGTAAAGTGGTGTTGGTGCCACATAAAATACACTCAGCCCACACTGTAAAGTGGTAGTGCTGGTGTCACATAAAATACACTCAGCCCACACTGTAAAGTGGTAGTGCTGGTGCCACATAAAATACACTCAGCCCACACTGTAAAGTGGTGTTGGTGCCACATAAAATACACTCAGCCCACACTGTAAAGTGGTAGTGCTGGTGCCACATAAAATACACTCAGCCCACACTGTAAAGTGGTGTTGGTGCCACATAAAATACACTCAGCCCACACTGTAAAGTGGTAGTGCTGGTGCCACATAAAATACACTCAGCCCACACTGTAAAGTGGTGTTGGTGCCACATAAAATACACTCAGCCCACACTGTAAAGTGGTAGTGCTGGTGCCACATAAAATACACTCAGCCCACACTGTAAAGTGGTAGTGCTGGTGCCACATAAAATACACTCAGCCCACACTGTAAAGTGGTGTTGGTGCCATACAAAATACACTCAGCCCACACTGTAAAGTGGTGCTGGTGCCACATAAAATACACTCAGCCCACACTGTAAAGTGGTGTTGGTGCCACATAAAATACACTCAGCCCACACTGTAAAGTGGTAGTGCTGGTGTCACATAAAATACACTCAGCCCACACTGTAAAGTGGTGTTGGTCACAAATAAAATACACTCAGCCCACACTGTAAAGTGGTGTTGGTGCCACACAAAATACACTCAGCCCACACTGTAAAGTGGTGTTGGTGCCACATAAAATACACTCAGCCCACACTGTAAAGTGGTGTTGGTGCCACATAAAATACACTCAGCCCACACTGTAAAGTGGTAGTGCTGGTGTCACATAAAATACACTCAGCCCACACTGTAAAGTGGTAGTGCTGGTGCCACATAAAATACACTCAGCCCACACTGTAAAGTGTTGTTGGTGCCACATAAAATACACTCAGCCCACACTGTAAAGTGGTAGTGCTGGTGCCACATAAAATACACTCAGCCCACACTGTAAAGTGGTGTTGGTTCCACATAAAATACACTCAGCCCACACTGTAAAGTGGTAGTGCTGGTGCCACATAAAATACACTCAGCCCACACTGTAAAGTGGTGTTGGTGCCACATAAAATACACTCAGCCCACACTGTAAAGTGGTAGTGCTGGTGCCACATAAAATACACTCAGCCCACACTGTAAAGTGGTAGTGCTGGTGCCACATAAAATACACTCAGCCCACACTGTAAAGTGGTGTTGGTTCCACACAAAATACACTCAGCCCACACTGTAAAGTGGTGCTGGTGCCTCATAAAATACACTCAGCCCACACTGTAAAGTGGTGTTGGTGCCACATAAAATACACTCAGCCCACACTGTAAAGTGGTAGTGCTGGTGTCACATAAAATACACTCAGCCCACACTGTAAAGTGGTGTTGGTGTCACATAAAATACACTCAGCCCACACTGTAAAGTGGTGTTGGTGCCACATAAAATACACTCAGCCCACACTGTAAAGTGGTGTTGGTGCCACATAAAATACACTCAGCCCACACTGTAAAGTGGTGTTGGTGCCACATAAAATACACTCAGCCCACATTGTAAAGTGGTAGTGCTGGTGTCACATAAAATACACTCAGCCCACACTGTAAAGTGGTTTTGGTGTCATGTAAAATACACTCAGCCCACACTGTAAAGTGGTAGTGCTGGTGTCACATAAAATACACTCAGCCCACACTGTAAAGTGGTAGTGCTGGTGTCACATAAAATACACTCAGCCCACACTGTAAAGTGGTGTTGGTGCCACATAAAATACACTCATCCCACACTGTAAAGTGGTGTTGGTGCCACATAAAATACACTCAGCCCACACTGTAAAGTGGTGTTGGTGCCACACAAAATACACTCAGCCCACACTGTAAAGTGGTGTTGGTGCCACATAAAATACACTCAGCCCACACTGTAAAGTGGTGTTGGTTCCACATAAAATACACTCAGCCCACACTGTAAAGTGGTAGTGCTGGTGTCACATAAAATACACTCAGCCCACACTGTAAAGTGGTAGTGCTGGTGCCACATAAAATACACTCAGCCCACACTGTAAAGTGGTGTTGGTGCCACATAAAATACACTCAGCCCACACTGTAAAGTGGTAGTGCTGGTGCCACATAAAATACACTCAGCCCACACTGTAAAGTGGTGTTGGTGCCACATAAAATACACTCAGCCCACACTGTAAAGTGGTAGTGCTGGTGCCACATAAAATACAGTCAGCCCACACTGTAAAGTGGTGTTGGTGCCACATAAAATACACTCAGCCCACACTGTAAAGTGGTAGTGCTGGTGCCACATAAAATACACTCAGCCCACACTGTAAAGTGGTAGTGCTGGTGCCACATAAAATACACTCAGCCCACACTGTAAAGTGGTGTTGGTGCCACACAAAATACACTCAGCCCACACTGTAAAGTGGTGCTGGTGCCACATAAAATACACTCAGCCCACACTGTAAAGTGGTGTTGGTGCCACATAAAATACACTCAGCCCACACTGTAAAGTGGTAGTGCTGGTGTCACATAAAATACACTCAGCCCACACTGTAAAGTGGTGTTGGTGTCACATAAAATACACTCAGCCCACACTGTAAAGTGGTGTTGGTGCCACATAAAATACACTCAGCCCACACTGTAAAGTGGTGTTGGTGCCACATAAAATACACTCAGCCCACACTGTAAAGTGGTGTTGGTGCCACATAAAATACACTCAGCCCACATTGTAAAGTGGTAGTGCTGGTGTCACATAAAATACACTCAGCCCACACTGTAAAGTGGTGTTGGTGTCATGTAAAATACACTCAGCCCACACTGTAAAGTAGTGTTGGTGCCACACAAAATACACTCAGCCCACACTGTAAAGTGGTGTTGGTGCCACATAAAATACACTCAGCCCACACTGTAAAGTGGTGTTGGTGCCACATAAAATACACTCAGCCCACACTGTAAAGTGGTAGTGCTGGTGTCACATAAAATACACTCAGCCCACACTGTAAAGTGGTAGTGCTGGTGCCACATAAAATACACTCAGCCCACACTGTAAAGTGGTGTTGGTGCCACATAAAATACACTCAGCCCACACTGTAAAGTGGTAGTGCTGGTGCCACATAAAATACACTCAGCCCACACTGTAAAGTGGTGTTGGTGCCACATAAAATACACTCAGCCCACACTGTAAAGTGGTAGTGCTGGTGCCACATAAAATACACTCAGCCCACACTGTAAAGTGGTGTTGGTGCCACATAAAATACACTCAGCCCACACTGTAAAGTGGTAGTGCTGGTGCCACATAAAATACACTCAGCCCACACTGTAAAGTGGTAGTGCTGGTGCCACATAAAATACACTCAGCCCACACTGTAAAGTGGTGTTGGTTCCACACAAAATACACTCAGCCCACACTGTAAAGTGGTGCTGGTTCCACATAAAATACACTCAGCCCACACTGTAAAGTGGTGTTGGTGCCACATAAAATACACTCAGCCCACACTGTAAAGTGGTAGTGCTGGTGTCACATAAAATACACTCAGCCCACACTGTAAAGTGGTAGTGTTGGTGTCACATAAAATACACTCAGCCCACACTGTAAAGTGGTGTTGGTGCCACATAAAATACACTCAGCCCACACTGTAAAGTGGTGTTGGTGCCACATAAAATACACTCAGCCCACACTGTAAAGTGGTGTTGGTGCCACATAAAATACACTCAGCCCACATTGTAAAGTGGTAGTGCTGGTGTCACATAAAATACACTCAGCCCACACTGTAAAGTGGTGTTGGTGTCATGTAAAATACACTCAGCCCACACTGTAAAGTGGTAGTGCTGGTGTCACATAAAATACACTCAGCCCACACTGTAAAGTGGTAGTGCTGGTGTCACATAAAATACACTCAGCCCACACTGTAAAGTGGTGTTGGTGCCACATAAAATACACTCATCCCACACTGTAAAGTGGTGTTGGTGCCACATAAAATACACTCAGCCCACACTGTAAAGTGGTAGTGCTGGTGTCACATAAAATACACTCAGCCCACACTGTAAAGTGGTAGTGCTGGTGCCACATAAAATACACTCAGCCCACACTGTAAAGTGGTAGTGCTGGTGTCACATAGAATACACTCAGCCCACACTGTAAAGTGGTGTTGGTGCCACATAAAATACACTCAGCCCACACTGTAAAGTGGTGTTGGTGCCACATAAAATACACTCAGCCCACACTGTAAAGTGGTGTTGGTGCCACATAAAATACACTCAGCCCACACTGTAAAGTGGTAGTGCTGGTGCCACATAAAATACACTCAGCCCACACTGTAAAGTGGTGTTGGTGCCACATAAAATACACTCAGCCCACACTGTAAAGTGGTGTTGGTGCCACATAAAATACACTCAGCCCACACTGTAAAGTGGTAGTGCTGGTGCCACATAAAATACACTCAGCCCACACTGTAAAGTGGTAGTGCTGGTGCCACATAAAATACACTCAGCCCACACTGTAAAGTGGTAGTGCTGGTGCCACATAAAATACACTCAGCCCACACTGTAAAGTGGTGTTGGTGTCACATAAAATACACTCAGCCCACATTGTAAAGTGGTAGTGCTGGTGTCACATAAAATACACTCAGCCCACACTGTAAAGTGGTAGTGCTGGTGTCACATAAAATACACTCAGCCCACACTGTAAAGTGGTAGTGCTGGTGCCACATAAAATACACTCAGCCCATACTGTAAAGTGGTGTTGGTGTCACATAAAATACACTCAGCCCACATTGTAAAGTGGTAGTGCTGGTGTCACATAAAATACACTCAGCCCACACTGTAAAGTGGTAGTGCTGGTGTCACATAAAATACACTCAGCCCACATTGTAAAGTGGTAGTGCTGGTGTCACATAAAATACACTCAGCCCACATTGTAAAGTGGTAGTGCTGGTGTCACATAAAATACACTCAGCCCACATTGTAAAATGGTAGTGCTGGTGTCACATAAAATACACTCAGCCCACATTGTAAAATTGTAGTGCTGGTGTCACATAAAATACACTCAGCCCACATTGTAAAGTGGTAGTGCTGGTGTCACATAAAATACACTCAGCCCACACTGTAAAGTGGTAGTGCTGGTGCCACATAAAATACACTCAGCCCACACTGTAAAGTGGTGTTGGTGGCACATAAAATACACTCAGCCCACACTGTAAAGTGGTAGTGCTGGTGTCACATAAAATACACTCAGCCCACACTGTAAAGTGGTGTTGGTTTCATGTAAAATACACTCAGCCCACACTGTAAAGTGGTGTTGGTGTCACATAAAATACACTCAGCCCACACTGTAAAGTGGTGTTGGTGCCACATAAAATACACTTGGCCCACATTGTAAAGTGGTGTTGGTGTCATGTAAAATACACTCAGCCCACATTGTAAAGTGGTGTTGGTGCCACATAAAATACACTCAGCCCACACTGTAAAGTGGTGTTGGTGCCACATAAAATACACTCAGCCCACACTGTAAAGTGGTAGTGCTGGTGCCACATAAAATACACTCAGCCCACACTGTAAAGTGGTAGTGCTGGTGTCACATAAAATACACTCAGCCCACACTGTAAAGTGGTAGTGCTGGTGTCACATAAAATACACTCAGCCCACACTGTAAAGTGGTAGTGCTGGTGCCACATAAAATACACTCAGCCCACACTGTAAAGTGGTGTTGGTGCCACATAAAATACACTCAGCCCACACTGTAAAGTGGTGTTGGTGCCACATAAAATACACTCAGCCCACACTGTAAAGTGGTGTTGGTGCCACATAAAATACACTCAGCCCACACTGTAAAGTGGTAGTGCTGGTGTCACATAAAATACACTCAGCCCACACTGTAAAGTGGTGTTGGTGCCACATAAAATACACTCAGCCCACACTGTAAAGTGGTGTTGGTGCCACACAAAATACACTCAGCCCACACTGTAAAGTGGTGTTGGTGCCACATAAAATACACTCAGCCCACACTGTAAAGTGGTGTTGGTGCCACATAAAATACACTCAGCCCACACTGTAAAGTGGTAGTGCTGGTGTCACATAAAATACACTCAGCCCACACTGTAAAGTGGTAGTGCTGGTGTCACATAAAATACACTCAGCCCACACTGTAAAGTGGTGTTGGTGTCACATAAAATACACTCAGCCCACACTGTAAAGTGGCGTTGGTGCCACATAAAATACACTCAGCCCACACTGTAAAGTGGTGTTGGTGCCACATAAAATACACTCAGCCCACACTGTAAAGTGGTAGTGCTGGTGCCACATAAAATACACTCAGCCCACACTGTAAAGTGGTGTTGGTGTCACATAAAATACACTCAGCCCACACTGTAAAGTGGTGTTGGTGCCACATAAAATACACTCAGCCCACACTGTAAAGTGGTAGTGCTGGTGCCACATAAAATACACTCAGCCCACACTGTAAAGTGGTGTTGGTGTCACATAAAATACACTCAGCCCACACTGTAAAGTGGTGTTGGTGCCACATAAAATACACTCAGCCCACACTGTAAAGTGGTGTTGGTGCCACATAAAATACACTCAGCCCACACTGTAAAGTGGTAGTGCTGGTGCCACATAAAATACACTCAGCCCACACTGTAAAGTGGTGTGGGTGCCACATAAAATACACTCAGCCCACACTGTAAAGTGGTAGTGCTGGTGCCACATAAAATACACTCAGCCCACACTGTAAAGTGGTGTTGGTGTCATGTAAAATACACTCAGCCCACACTGTAAAGTGGTAGTGCTGGTGTCACATAAAATACACTCAGCCCACACTGTAAAGTGGTGTTGGTGCCACATAAAATACACTTGGCCCACATTGTAAAGTGGTGTTGGTGTCATGTAAAATACACTCAGCCCACACTGTAAAGTGGTAGTGCTGGTGTCACATAAAATACACTCAGCCCACACTGTAAAGTGGTAGTGCTGGTGTCACATAAAATACACTCAGCCCACACTGTAAAGTGGTGTTGGTGTCATGTAAAATACACTCAGCCCACACTGTAAAGTGGTGTTGGTGTCATGTAAAATACACTCAGCCCACACTGTAAAGTGGTGTTGGTGCCACATAAAATACACTCAGCCCACATTGTAAAGTGGTGTTGGTGTCATGTAAAATACACTCAGCCCACACTGTAAAGTGGTAGTGCTGGTGTCAATGATATACATCCACTCACTCCGTAAGTTGATAATGGTGGTGCCATGATAAAAAGAACCCAGTCCATTCTGTCAGGTGGTAGTAGCATTGTCATGATAAAATGCACCTGGTACATGTCATGAAGTGGTTGTCATTAAGAAGGGCATCCATTATATTAAATGGGTTAAGATCTTTTTCTTTTAAACCTGCATTGTAACAAATCTTTATAGAAAGGACACAGTAAGAGAGTGTATGTGTGTACATGAGTGTGTGTTTGTGTGTGAGAGAGAAAACTCCATGAGGAATTACTTTTACAAAAATTGTTTATTCTCCAATTATAAATGAGTAAAATATTCCATTTTAGTAGTTTTAGTTATTTTATTGTACTAGCAGAATGGCCCGGCATTGCTTGGGATTTTAAACATAGATTGGCATGTTTATCCCTCCTTTCTGAAACAGTACAAAGAAGTACGGAATACCACGGCCTTGTGACCGTCGAATAGCAGATTCCACTGATGATTCGTTTGCCCACCTTGTTCTTTTTCTTGCCGCTTTTGCAGTATTTCGGCCAATGGAGTATCTCTTCCTTCGAGGCATGACCTAAAAGCAGGACGAGGTACACTAATACTAACTGGTAGAGTAAGGAGTAAACTCGTCAGTGATGCATGTGATTTCCGAACCGTTGACTATGTAATTGCTAAGCCATGAGTGCCGTCTTAACCAGGGTGCGACGTATTAGCTATGTATCTATCTGCATTATGACATTATGAAAACATTGACTTCGCTATATGTGTGTGTGTGTATGTATATATAGTGTGTGTATATATACTGTATATATAGTGTTAGTCGAACCAAACAGGGCTCGATAAGGATAAATATATATCAAATATATAAGAACCCTAGAGCAAATATTGTTCTCATTGCTGACGTATTATCTTCACTTTTTTCCGTTCATTGCCAGGGAACGTCTTCACGAACTAAAGTATAGTCTTCCTGTTTTTCGAAATATTTACTTCTGCGTTTTATGTTTTCACTAGCAGAATGGCCTGGATTTGCTCGGGATTCTAAACATAGATTGGCATGTTTATCCCTCCTTTCTAAAACAGTACAGAGAAGTACGGAATACCTCGGCCCGGGGATGGTGTCTACATTTTGTGCTTATAAAAAAAAAAAGCATGTCTGTGTTTGCACATTTATATTTATATACTCATACATATAAATCTATGCATTTGCACATACACACACACATATACACATACGTGTCAGCATATGGAAAAAAAATTCTACATAAAACATCTTGATTAGTATATATATTAGTGTATAATATGGCTGTGTGTACGAAGTTTAGAATAGGTACACCGTATCTCTGCATGTCGTAGGAAAGTTCTGTTGGTGCTTCAAAAAGCCTTATCCAACCCATGCCAACATGGAAAAGACAACCTAAAAACGATGATATCCATATACAGTTGTCTTCCGATATTCCCGGGGGTTACGTTCCTAGAACACCTGCGAAGAGTGAAAAACTGCAAATATTGGACGTGGTCCGTAAAAATGCCTATAAACGTCAAAATATAACGTAAAATATAATAAAAGAAGAGGGAGCATCTTATGCAAGGGGGCCTCCAATAGGTCGGCAAATACAGTATATTGTTATTAATAATTTAGCGCTTAAAAAATGTATATTGCCACAGAAAAGCCATAAAAAAATTGTAGAAGATATTTACGATTCTGTGTATATGTGTTGGTTTCCACGAACAATCATTAGTTATGGTCTAAGGAAAATTCCGCAAATAACTGGGACCGGGAATGCTGAACCACAAATACACTGATGTGTATTGGCAAAAGAGGCAAATGTTGCTGAAAAACCCTTGCAATTTGAATGAAGTCCTGAAATGCAAACATTCCCCTGTCACTTTCACCATCAGAAATACAGCGAACCAGTGATTGGCCCATTAGAAATTTGTAACCAACAACGCTTTTGTTCACAAATTGTGTTCTAAAATAAATCAAAAATAAAGAAAGAAAAAGTAAGATAATCTTTATCATAATTGATAGCATTTCTGAAATTGATAAAATATATCTTTGTCCGCCTCTGTCTATCTGCTTCTCTCTCCCTCTCATTCAAATACACACACATACCTCTGTGAATCATTACCCGAAATATATTTCCTTTTTCTTCTTTCCTTTTGCTGTACACAAAGAATACATTACAAGCATGTCAAATCTGATAAAAAAACATATCCCTGCTTACAGAGCACATTACAAATGAAACTATATAGATTATATCTCTGACTAGACAATATTAAACACATTATATGGACATTCTGAAGCAATTACATATTTACAAACTGTTTACTAATGTCTTTGTATTGAAATTATTTGTTTTATGAAAGAAGCTATTTGTTACAGAAATTAAGACTGTTGTTATACAAACTAGCATGGATATTAATTTCATGCATCTAAATGTGCAATGTGAAATATCGAAGCATTTATTCAATATATTTATTGTAACTGCCTTCCTAAATGTCCTTTTACACTTCTGGGAGGTCGTTGTGATGCTGCAAAGATATAGGCCGACTGCATGACCTGCTGGAAATAGCAGCCAGATCTTCCTTAAATCATTACCTACCATCTCAGAAACAAAAAAATAAATAATATAAACAGATGATGATGATGATGCCACAACAAAAAGCACCCAGTCCACCCTGTTAGATAGTAGTGCTGGTTTGATGACATAAAGCACCTAGACCGCCCTGTATGGTGATTGTGCTGATGCCACAACATTAAGCATCTAAACCGTTCTGTAAAGTGGTTGTGCTGATGTCATGACAAAAAGCACACAATCCACCCAATTAAGGTGGTAGTGCTGGTACCACAACAAAAGGCACTCATTTCACTTTGTAAGGTAGTAGTGCTGGTGCCACAAAAAAGCTCCTAGTCCATGCTCCATAGAAAACCAAACAAATAAAGGTGTGTATGGATAAGACGTGGTCACCAGCTCTGTCTGGCCTCAGAGTGTGGTAGATGTCTAACCCATACAATCTTGGAAAATAGATGTTAATAATCCAGCCTGCCCTGTAAAGCAGTAGTGCTGGTTCCTTAACAAAAAACACCCAGTCCACCCTGTAAAGCAGTAGTGCTGGTTTCGTAACAAAAAACACCCAGTCCACCCTGTAAAGCAGTAGTGTTGGTTCCTTAACAAAAAACACCCAGTCCACCCTGTAAAGCAGTAGTGCTGTTTCCATAACAAAAAACACCCAGTCCACCCTGTAAAGCAGTAATACTGGTTCCATAACAAAAGAAAACACCCAATCCACATCAAGATGATGGGATCTGTAAGTTGTATTCAAACTCATAAAATTATTATATTTTATGCTTGTTTTACTTCGAAATATACACTGCATGCATCCATCTACTTTCTCCACTTACCCTCTCCTATCACAATGTATCTACTCTGTTGCTAAGTATGAACAATTTTCAAATAATTTCAATCCAAGATAATTATTCCTGACAGTATCTCTTCTGTTACCATTGTGCTCACGCACTAGCTCAAACAAAGATATAACTTTCAAATATTTATTTCTCTGCAAGGAAAGATATGTTCCACAGGGAGTCTCATCCCTGACAAGTGCAACCTCTCTGATATTTACAACACAAAGTGCCTTTAATTATTTTCAATGTCTTTCGAAATAAAGTATTTTCTTCTAGAAAAATTTATTAATATTCTATACTTTGACCTGAAAGAAATATAGTAAAATCAGTTCAGTGACATGTACCATCAGTTTTATTTAAGGAGATTAATTTAGGTCTTATCTTATGTACAAGTAGTTTACGAAATTGTTTTGACAATTATAGTTTTAAAATCAATATCTTTAGATTTTATTGTTTAATTTTCTCATAATTAAGAAAGAACAGAAAATGTATTGGCTTAACATTAAGACTTTACAACTTTAGTTTGTTACCTATGACACTTTATCATAAATTGTATTTTTCGATTTGTTTGTTTTTTATTTTATTTTTTACAATGAAGGAGAGTAATGTTTGATAAATATTATTTTATGGTTATTTCTGGTAATTTTTCTCTGAGATTTTCTTCTATGTACGTGAATCTGAAATTGATTTGCAAAATAGGGGTCTCTATAGGTCTGATGTAAATTATTTGAAAGCATTTCTTCTAAATTTACTTAATCTTTTATTTTATTATAATGGCAAACTTTGAAAATATTTGCATGTGTATGTGTGCTTCTTTCTCTCTTATCTTTTTCTGCCTCTGCTCCCTCTCTTCTTCCTTTTTTTACTCTCTCTGTCTGTGTGTTTGTGTTTATCAGTGCAACTATTAATAGGCAGAGGGACATAGTTTTCAATATACTTGAAGCTAAGTAAAAAATGAATTATGTATTATTTTCCATGAAATCAAATCTTAAATTGCGACAACTGTTGTTATGAAGAATGGTGAATATATTTACAGAAATGCAAGGTAGGTATAGCATAGCATTGTATAGAATGGAGACAAAAATACATATGACACACAGTTATTTGACTGAAATTGATTTAGAAAACAATAATGTATCAGAAATTCTTTTATAGCACTTTGCAAAAATATCATATATGAAAAAAAACATCATGAAGAAGATGGATGATTAGAGATTTTAAAATAAGCTAACTAAAATAAATTGCGTTGAAGCATTTCAACTGACCCTTGTTGAAGATGGAAAAACTCATAAATATCATGGCAAATGTACCTTAAAAATCTAATATTTCTCCAAGTACTTTAAATTCATAGAAAGTGACATTGAATACATAAAGATAGAAATTTTGAGCTGTTGTTTTTAACCCTTTCATTATCATATTCCTAATAAGACATTATCTATGGCTTTCAAATAATTTTGAAAATAAAGAATTTGGAAAGATTTTGTAATATAACTAACTTTCTCATTATTTATCTGGTGTTTGGAATCATATTTTTAATTAAATACAATCCATTAATAAAGAATTTTGAGGGATTTACTAAAATTAATTATTTCTTTAAGATGGTATATAACTTAGCAATATGTTGGAAGGTTTTAATCCATCATCATCAGCATATGGCCATTTTTCCATGCTTGCATGTGTTAGACATGTTGTCATATTATGAAAATAGTCGAGTCAGGAGACCACATCTTGCTCGTATGGACCTATATTTTGGCTTAGTTTCTACAGCTAGATACTCTTCCTAATGCCAACGACATTACAGTGTAGACTTGGTGCTTTTTATTGTGGCACCAAAACAACCATGTAATAGTGTGAACTGGGTGCTGTCAACTACCTTACAGGATGGATTGGGTCCTTTTTCATCATATCACTATCATGACCACTTTACATGGATGACTGGGCATTTTATCATTGTCACCAGCATGATTGCCTTACAGAATGAACTGGGTGATTTTGTTATAGCACCAGATCATCATACAGGGTCGACTCAGTGATTTTTTTGTCATGTCAGCAGTTTTTTTTGGGAGCAAATGTGGAGTGTGTCTAGCTTTCCATGATTGTATGCATGGGTTAGTCAAAAAAGGTGTATCAATGATGAAGAAGGTGAGAGGGGCAGACAAGTATGCAAGTGGGACATGAATGAGGTGAGTAGGATATTTAGCTGGTGGGGAGGGGTGGGGTGGAAATTAGTGTAGACTAGTGTCCTCTACAGGTTTGCTTCATCCTGTGCTCATGGGAAGGCAGGTCTTTTGCAGTACAACATAATGCCAGAGTTCCCAATCCTGTGTCATCTCCTTTGAGAAGTTTAAATGTGCTAGGTCAGCTTTTATCACTTCCTCCCAAGATTTTCTGGGTCTTCCTCTTTCATTGTTTTTGTCAACTTTGAGCATCCTGCACCTTTCTATACAGTTGTCATCCACCATATGCATCACATGTCCATACTACCACAATCGTCTCTCCTACACACTGCATCTGACTCCTCTTATGCCCACTTTCTCTCTTGGTTTATTGTCACTTTGACCTTCATGCACACAACTATTACTCATCCATTGAAGCATGCAAGTTATACTTCTTTCCAATCTTCATAGGTTCTCTGCACACAGTCCCCAGGTCTCACTTCCATGAAGCATTGCTATTTGTACACAAGCATCCTACAAAGCCTTTTGTAGCTAACGGTGGTAGTAGCTCCCTGAACTTTTTCCATCCTGTTATCATTCTGGCTAGTGTAGATAGGTAGATCGTTGGTGTCACAGAATTCAAGGAGCCTGGATCCTTCCTCATTTTTCGTGCCATACACCAAACCTCCATAGATCCCTAGAGGTCATCACAATGTTGCCCAACGTGCCCATTAAAGTTGCTTGCTATGATTAAAAGTTCATCGACACTCACTAAATACGTAGTTTGAATTAGGGATTCGTAAAAGTTGTCTTTAAGTTCATCTGATAGTCATGAATCTGATGCATATGCAGATGTAATAGTTACAGCTGTTCCGTCTAGGACTATCCTGAGTTTATGATTCTGTAATTTGCTCCCTTTTACTGTGATTACATTATCTACCCATTTTTCTGGTAACAGAATACCTACTCTACTTAGCCCATAATCATTACTCACCCAGGAAAATGTGTAGCGTTGATCTTTGCCTACAAGGAGTCTAGCTGATTCTCCTCTCCAGCTAGTCTTTTAACATAACACAAGTCCACCCTCCCTCACTCTTTCATTTCTACAATCTCACCTGATTTCCCTCTCATCGTGCCTACATTAATAGAGATGCAGAATTGGAATTGGTGCCAGCTTTCCATGAATGAAATAAAGAAGGTTCGCTTTGTTGCCTGTGGATAAGTGATGAGTTCATATCAAGAAGAATTTCTCCAACCTTGAAATCTGGATATTATACAATCCACTAAATACACAGAAATTGTACCTTGTAGTAGTGATGCTATAGTTAGAGGTTGGATTAAGATATTTTGGCACTGCTGCCATTTGACTTATCTAGAAGTATGGTGATATGTAAGTGTGTGTGTGGGAGGGGAAATGAAGAAAGAGGGTCTACATGGGAGGAGATTTTTCGAGGGAAAAAGATGAATTCCAAGAACAAAGTCTGAGAGAATGTGGGACTGGAGTATTTAGAAGTATGAGAGTAGATTTTTCTTAAGTTAAAACAACATGACATAGAGAGAGCTTAATCAAAATAGTAATTCTTCAAAATTCGTTATTTTTGTTTCATAGAACTAGAGGTGGTTTTGGCTAGGTTGTTATCAAAAGAGTTAACAAAACATTATGATGGAAGGTTTTTAGATAAATATAAGCAGTGTTGTATTGGTTTCATATCAAACATGAAATTATTTAAGAACAAATTTCTCTCAACTATAAATATCACTACTACTACAAAAATTATTCTTGTGATGAAATCCAAATAACAATTTTTTTTTCTGTTTAGATAATAAGTTGCAATACTTCTTCAATTGATGTTGGCTATAATATATTTGATAACTTTATATAATTAAGGTAAATTGAATTTCAAAAACATTGATAATGATTGTTTCTATATTGTTGACATAATTATTGATTTTCTTGACATAAATATTCTTGGTTTCATTGCCAGTCAGATAACTACAAATATTTGTAGTCAAACATAGGATTCTAATGTCACATATATGTTTAGAACATCTAGTGACAACATAGGAAGCTAATTTCACAATTTTTACTTTGTCTACTTGAAAGGTAATTATATTTTAAGCCTGTGTAATAAATGGTCATACATTTAATAGTTTCTAATGAGGAAACAATCTAATTACCATAAAAATTCATTTCTTTGAGTGGATGATATCTGTTTAAACAATTGTTTGAATCTGCTTCATATTAGAGCTGGCTTCTTTTTGCACGGAATAAAGTATTTGTATTATAGAAGAGGTGAACGAGAAGTATGTCAATCATATTTTTCCTAAGAGTATTAGTAGTGAAAGTAAAATGCAATGGCTCTTAACATCCTATACCACATGATGCCACTTTAACAAGACATTTTTGAAAACAGCACTATGACTGCATTACTTTAGAAATTGAAGTCTCTACTCTAATGCTGGTCCAATAATAAATACACTATAAACATTGAAGTAACAAACCCATTTTAGAAATATTTTTCAATTAGATCATTACAGGGTGTTAAGAATTAACAAGAAATTGAAAGTACATTGTGCTTTATACATATTTATTATATAAAATTTCTAGTTTTTATATCATACAGTTTAATACAATAGCAATGCTGGTTTTACGTTTCCCAATCACTGATTCACTGTTTCCCATTTCCAATACTGAGGGTGATAAAGTGTCTCTCAAAAGTATGTACAGATTCCTTGCAGCACACTTGGCTGAGAAGAAAGAGTTTGCAAATAGTACTATGAGTAATTACTGAACAAGAAGAATGTGTAGGGAAAAAAGAGGGTTTTCTCCAAGTGTATCCAAATAGAGGGACCCTGAGTAATAGTGATGAGAACGGATCTCAAAAGTGTTGAACTTGAGAGAGGAGATGACAAAAGAACACAACATGGAGAAACAGATGTTAAAAGGATGATAGTGGTGGTGATGGTGATGACAACAATGATGATGATATGGTGGAGGTGGAAAGGGTCATTAACCCATTACCATTTACATTACTTTATATTTACTTTTCTATTTTTGAAGTAAAGGCTTTATTTCACAATTATTTCACATAATATCAAATCTATGAGATTTTGATATTTTTTGGTTTTGAGAACAATACCTTAACATCAGTATGAGCAGCCGTTACAGCCAGTTTGAACAGAAAGTGGTGAGAGAATTCTGGCAGGATACAGCTAGTTTAAATATTAAAGGGTTAAGAATGTGAAGGCAATGAAATTAGTAGAGAAGGTTACCAAGATGTTAAAGATCATCATCATCGTTTAACGTCCATCTTCCACGCTTGCATGGGTTTGGACGGGAAAGATCCAGCAGAATAGGACATGTATTTGATTGTTGGTCTGTTCAATTAGGGCTAACCTGAGGCTAAAAGATAACAACACTTTGATCTTTGAGCTAATAAAAGAGCTTCTTACACAACCTTTCTTCCTGCTAGAATAACAGCTAAATTCCACTCAGATCACATACTATCATCTTAAAAAAGGACCCTTGGATAATATTGATTTTTGGAACATCTTTTCAAAAATAAAAAAAAAGATGGCCATGGCTGGAGAGGCTTTGATAATAGATTTTCTCATGCTAAATAATAGCAGCAAGAATAGATTTAGAAAGAAAGGAAGAAAATGGATAGTTGAAAATAGTATCTTGAAGCTATGCAAAGTGTGAGATATCAGGTTTTCCTTACAAATAGAAAAACAGAGTAAGAAGATTTGTCGTGTAATCCCATGTCAGTCTTGATCAAATTGATTTATGGTGTGTATGTAGTCAGTTGAGTGACCAACTATGACTATTCCATTCAGCATAATATATCCAAAACAACATTTTCCAGAATGTCTTGCTCTTTTAAAGATGGTACAATGTGATTTATGAAAGATTTGGTTGCTATTTCTAAGGGATCGAGCAAATAACAGAGTAGAGGTTTCCTTATTGGCTTCAAAGTAAGGTTTTCCAGTATTCCATGCTGTGCAGATGAGAATGTAGTATTTTTTGTATTGAAAACTAATTAATATAATTGTTTTTGTTTTTTTTAAATTTATATATTTTATATTATAATTGTTGATTACAAGATTCCAATGTGCCTACCATTGGTTTACTGCTTCTTTGACAGTTGCAAGGGAGTGTCTGTAACTCGAGGCAGAAAAAATATTTCAAAAAATTCTGATTGTAAACACCATTTTTGTTTGGTTGTTTTTTTTTGTTTTTTGTTTTTTTTTTGTCAATGTTTAAAGCCTTTGCCAATGTTCATTGGTGAAAGATATACTTACACACGCATATATATTTCCATGTAGTCACAGTCAAACAAACTCTACTCAGAAAGTATTGGTCAATCATTAAGAGATACACTTGTCCAAGGTTTGATGCAGTGGGGTGAAACCTGGAACCAAATGGCTGCAAAGTAAACTTCTTAACCACACAGCTGTGTTTTGTTGGGATAACTTTAGGATGAATGATAGCCAAAATGATTATCAGCACAATTGCTTAGTAATAAGTGTTCCTAAATGAGAGATTTCAATACAAGGAAATTAGAAGATATATTCACAATGAAATCAATTAAAAGTTAGCAGAGAAAATTAGTTAATGACACCAACCTGACCAAAACCAGCTCTAGTTCTATAAAACAAAACCAACCATTTTAAAGGTGCTTCTATTTAAATTAAACTCTTCCAACATAATTTTATATAAGAACCATTTGTTAAGTTACTATCTTAGTAATGAAATAATTTGTACTATAGGCACAAGGCCAGCAATTTGGGGTGGGTGGGAGAGAAAGTCGATGAAATCAACCCCAGTGCATTACTGGTACTTTATTTTATTGACCTTGTAAAGATGAAAGGCAAAGCTAACCTTAGTGGGATTTGAACTCAGAATGTAAAGAGCCATAACTCTATGCTGCTGCAAAACATGGTGTCTGACTCACTACCAATTCTGCCAATCTACCACTTGTAATGAAATAATACAATTATTGCATGGAAAAGTCATTTTAACCATTTAAAAACTCACACCAAGAAATAAATATGTTTATAGGAAAGTTAACAGTTGTGTATTTTTAAATGGTTAAAATGACTCTTCAATGCAAGGTCTTAGATTAAGTTACTTTCTTGATAAGTACAACTCTGAAATAATTAATGATATTTTGTAAATCCCTCAAAATTCTGAATTGATTAATTGAAATAGGTTGTATTTCATTAGAAATACGGTTATGAAAGTGTTAAGGACATGAAGTAAGCAGCTGGATTTGTATTGATATCACCACTCTAGTTATTTGCCAATAATAGCCCCACAACACCATCATCATTTGTTACAAATGTATATAATTAGCACCAGAGGCTCAGGTATAGTTGCTTTGAATAAAACATTTGTTTAGTAACCTCATAGCTTTAAGTTCAGTCTCACCATATGACACTTTGGAAAGGTGTCTTCTATCAATACCGTAGCCTCAAATTGATTGTCTTTCAAGTGAAATTTGGTAGAGAGAAACTGTACAAAAGCCAATCATGTGTATATATAACATGAAAAACTACAATTCATTTATGAAAAAAATTATTGAATATACACATGACTTAATGAATATTTAGTAAAAGTAGTCATAAGATCTCTACTGCATCTGGAAAAAAGCCTTGCTTAGTATGCTAGACTGATGTATGTAAGGATCGTGACAAACAAAGGCTTAATATATTATATGAGGATTCTGACTGAAAACAATAAAGTTCAAAAATATTTCAGTTATGACCATTCTGTTGTTTCCCCCCGGGCACAGGGAACTAAGGACTACATTATCCAACCTAAACTCCTATTTTAAGATGGTAGGGTGTAATGAAAGAAATTTGGTAGCTATTTCTAACAAGTTCAATGACCAAGTAGACACTATCTCATTTGCTCACATCCCAGTCAGCTCTAATTGAACAGACTTAGGATTAAAGGCATTCCAGCCGTAACCATCCAGTCCTTTTTTCAGACATAATAAATATAGGACTACATTATCTAATGTGTCCTTCCCTGTTTAAAATGGTTGTGAGTGATTTGAGAAAAATTGAGAGCTATTTCTAGCAGGTTGAATGACCAGCTTGTGGCTTCTCTTTTTATGTGAACTGTGAGCTAAAGAACTCTGTGGTACATATTTGCAGTTAGTTTGCTATTTAGATTTAAGTTGTTTAACGTTAGACAATTACAATCATAGTTAGTAGTATGATACCCGATTGATTCTGCAATTGCCTCCAGATATCTATTAATTAGGTTAAAAATATCTGCTTTTAGATACAGATTTATTAGTAGTCTCAAATGTTATTTTCACATATGGATGTAATTAATGTTTTTTTGAAAATGATGAAATCTTCCTGTTTATTCTAGCATTTCACATGTTAAATATGACTGGTATCTGTGTACAGATATAGAACAGAATGCTGTTGAAACATGTGTTGCATGTGAGTCATTATTATATGCTACTTCTGAAAATTGATACTTATTATTAAGAAATATTTTAACCAGTGGTGAAAATAGAAAGTGGTAGACAGATCATATTGTAACTCCCATTTGTTTCCTTATTACTATTACTCAATTTCTCTAAAAAAAGATGCCTATTGGCTATGCTTTGATAAATCTGTACTAATTAAATATGTCTGTTTAGTTTGCTTGCCTTTAACCCTTTCCTTACTATATATCTAATGAAAGACATTGTTTATGAGTTTCAAATAATTTTGAGAATAATAAAAAAAACTGGTAAAGATTTGATAATATAACTAACTTTCTTGTTACTTAGTTGGTGTCTGTAGCATAAGTTAGCAAAAGTTCTTTCATAAAATCATTAGATAAATATAAAAACTTAACAATAAACAACTTTTTATCAAAGAGCCAGGAACAGTTTAAGTCAGTTTAGTATTAAAAGGGTTAATGAATTTCTTTTTTTAGATTTTTAGAATCCGTTGAAATATAGATCTTAGATTTACAAGTCTTAACTGATAATGAACTGTCTCAGACATTTAAGCTGTAAATCTTGGAGCCCATCCTTACTTTCTTTCAAAACCTCATTTCCACCATTAAGTACTTGTAAATAATTGTTTCTACTTTTGGCACAAGGCCAGCAATTATTCCAGTGCATTACTGGTACTTTATTTTATCGACCCCGTAAGGATGAAAGGCAAAGTTAACCTCGGCGGGATTTGAACTCAGATCATAAAGGGAGGTAACTCTATGCTTCAAAGCATGGCGTCCGACCCTTACCGATACTGCCAATCCACCGCCCTGTAGTTGTAAATAATGGAGACATAATGTAGGCGCTTAAATTACTAGAAATAGCAGCCAAATCTTGACAACTATCTTAAAAAAGAAAGGACAAATTGGATAATATACTCCTTGATATACTATATCTGGGTGGGTTGGTAACCAGATCATCAAGGCCTTTTATTATAGTTCTATTCGATCATGTTAACAACAACTCATAAACTTGGTACTAAAGGAACATCTTTGTAGTTACTTGACCAGCTTGAAATAGCAGCCAAATCTCCCTAAAATTACACCTTACTACCCTAAAAGAAGAAGGACATATTGGATAATATAGTCTTGCATGCACAGTAACTAGAGTGAAAAAACAGAGAGAGGGGGATATATCAAATTTGGAATGCCTTTGATGATAAGTCTAACTCAATCAGATTTGACTTTGGGCTTAACATCACCACCACCACCACTAACAACAACAATAACAGCAGCTCCTCAATACTCTAACTGTGCTGGCTGACACTGTTGTTAACAATACCTGGGAAGTGATAAAGTACTGTTTGAACTAAGAGAGAGAAAATATTAGTGATCATATTTAACATAACCTTTCACAGAATAACAAACATTTGCAACCTACTATTTTGGTGAAATGGAAAGCTAAATTGATTAAAATACTGGTCAGGAAATACGATAAAATGATGGCCAAGAATACTGAATCTATTCCGGTTCAAGAATATATTTCACTCTATAAAAGTGTAGAGACTGATATATCTGTATCAGAAGAAGAAGAAACCAGTCGTTAACAGCAGGAGAGAGTGGATGCCAAATGAAATCTATAAATGAATGGATAGCATTGCTTCCATTACAGAAGCTTCAGAAGATAAAACAAAGAGAAGAAAAATGATCAGGATTGAGAATTGAAAAATAACTTACTGCAAATATTTGATCAAATCTCCTGCTGTCTCTGTTACCTCATACTAAATAACTAAGTTGTTATACCTTCTTCTTCGCTCACTTATTCCTAGGCGGGTCATGGGGGCAGAGTCCTCAAGCATGTATTCCAGCAAGTCCAGTCAGACGCAACAGTCCTCGAACGGGACCAGCTAAACTCATAGATGTTATTCAACCATCTTACTTGGATGGGTCTCTTGCCGGTTGGCTTTTGCCTGTAAAATCTGTCCAGTGATTCTTTCCTGAAACATTCTAACCACATACCCATAATATTGGAGATTTGATCTCTCAATTCGGAGAACTAGCAGCTCTACATGAAGCGACTCTCTGATCTCTGAGCTACGCAGTCCATCGAGTAACATTACTCCAAAGACCCTTTCGAGGAACCCCATTTCAACCACTTGTATTAGCTATTGTATTCTTTTGGTCATTACAAAAGATTCATGACCATAGGTAAGGGTTAGTATGAATATCAAATTGAAGATAGCGAGTTTGGCTTTTACACCTACTTCCCTTCTTCTGATGACCGAATGCTGAAGCTGGCACATTACTGCTCCATCTCTTGCAATTCTTGCACTTAATTCAGCCTCCTGCCTTCCTTCACTCATGAACACAACCCTGGGGTATTTGAACTCCTCCACCTGCTTCAGTGGAACTCCACTCATATGTAGAGTGTACTGTGCCAGCTACCTTGAGAGGACAAGTGTTTCAGATAAATAATGAAACAGTTACTTATATTACTAAGTCTCACCAAATTCTTAATTATTCCCAAATCACAAGCAACGTCTTTTGTTAGAAATATGATAACACAAGTGTTACACCTTCTGAGATTTCTCTCACCTGATTATATAATGAATTAAACGGATTCGTTTGTATTTTTCTTCCCACAATCCTTTTCTCCAGGTCTTCTCATTAAAAACGTATTACACTAACTATTTTGTTATATAACAACATAGCATAGACTTTACCGGGGAAGCTTAACAAGGAGACCCCTCTAAAATTGGAGCAATCTCCTTTTTTGAAAATTAGGATTATCACTCGTGATTGCCACTGCTTAGGTACCTTTCCAGAGATTCAGGCCACTTGGACACACGAGTCACCCAGAGAACACCTATTTAAGGCATTTAACATTTTGGGCTGAATTTCATTCTCCCCAGAGTCTTTGCCACACTTGAATTCTGCCTCTCCATCACCAAACAAGTACAATATGGTGTATGGAGTATCTGTAATTAAGGTGAAAGATAAGACTTAAAGCCTACAGAAGCTCTATACCAGTTTTATTGTGTGTCCTGGATATCGGTTTTTAGAATAGATGTACCATATCTCTGCATGTTGTAAGAAGTCACTAAAGAAGGGCATCTGGCCATAAAACCTGCCTCAAGTCCTGTCCAAACCATGCCAGCATGGAAAAACAGATGTAAAATTGAAAAATTGTAGCAGTAGTAATAGTAGTGATGGTACTCGTAGTAGTGATGGTACTCGTAGTAGTAGTAGTAGTAGTAGTAGTAGTAATAGTGGTGGTAGTACTGTGGCAGTAGCTGTTGTATTGAGTGTATAACTGTTATTGATGTTAAATCTGAAGGATATTGTAGGAATACACGAAAGAAGAAAGAATATTTAGTGCCCAGTGTTATTTTTTTTAATAGTTTGGTGCTGTGCCCTTGACTTTTGCAGTGAATATTTGTTTTGAACAGTTGCAAGATAATAGCTGTAGGAAAAACATGGAGAGAAAGGGATTTCCAGAGGGTTGACTTTCTAAGGAGGAATGGTTAGATAAATGTCATTAGTATGAGATCTGAAAAGTTTATGTATGTAACCTCTTCCACATATCATCATCATCATCATCATTTTATGCCCCCTTTCCATGCTAGCATGGATTGGACAGGTTGTTACAGTCCAAGAATAGGTGGGTCGGAGCAACCAATCTTGTTTGTTACATTGTATATTTGGTATGGTTTCTACTGCTGAATGCTCTTTCTAATACCAACCACCTTATAGGATTGAGTGCATGTTTTGTGGCACCAGCACAAGTGTGTTTTTCATGACACCAGTGCAACCACTTTACAGAGTGAACTGGATGCATTTTATCATGGTAATCAACACTAACACATTGCAGGATGTACTGGATGCATTTTATTGTGACACCAGAACTAGAGAAGTTGTCAGATGCTTGATTAGACAGGAGAGTTTTCTTCAACTCTATACTGTCTTTCTTCAGTTTTGATTGCTATACTCTGCAGCCTCTGGTCTGTCATGTTTACTTTTAGAGTTGCTATGTTTTGTATTGATAAACATGTCTTTTGTATTATGGCATATCACCACTCAGCTCAGTCAAAAGAACTTAAGCAAAATAAAACCTGTCGCTTTCATTAACAAATCTGTTTCACTTCAAACTGAAATAACTTCAAGATATCTAAAATACTCTTTGTAGGCATGCAATTTGGTTGTTATCCTTTAATGTTGGTGTATATTTGCTACAAGAATGAACACATATGACACATATCTATCTCTCTCTCTCTCTCCCATCATCTTGTCTTTAATATTGTGGTCTTGCTTCCCAAATCTCAGTCTAAATATCTCATCCAACCCTTCCTTCCTCTCCAGAACAGCATCACTCTGAGATTAACTTTTTCCCACCAACATTTTCTCTGTGGGTGTCAACTCACAGATGTTCAAACTAAACATTAACTACATCAATCTCACCAGTTTGGGAGGTCCTACAAATACTGTGAACAGTCTCTCTCTCTCTCTCTCTCTCTCTCTCTCTGTGTATTACTAATTACTTTAAAAAAATAAAAGCTCAACTAAAAAAGCGTTTTGTTGATGTTAACTCATATGTTAACCTAGTGAATTGGCAGTCATTAAAGCACTGGACAAAATGTTTTGTTATTTGTTCTATACTCTAGTTCAAATTCCATCAAAATCAACTTAGTCTTACTTCCTTTTAGCTCAATAAAATAAAGCACCAGTCCAGAGTGGTAGATTTGGATTGGTAGAATTGTTAGAGCATTAAATGAGATGCTTTGTGGTATTTATTCCAGTTCTTTGTGTTTTTAAGTTCTCAGGTGGTAGGCTTAATCTGTTGTCCAGTTTAACACCACCCCTTTATCTTTGGTTGCCTTTAGCAGAGTTCATTTTGTTGCAAACATTTTGGCCAAGTTTGAAAATAATTTCTTCTGTCTTCCCACCAGGCTCAGAGTCTCTGAAAGAATTAAAGAGTCATAGCTACTGTTCTTTTCTTCTTGACTAAACTGTAAAAAATATACAGCCTTCCCATAACTTTTGTTTGATCTTGTGGAAGGGGTTGTGTACATGGCCTTTCTATACCAGCTGAGTCAGGTGAGATGGATGCATTTGAAGATTTTTAAATGCAAAACCTGAGTAGAGAAGGGACTCCTGAGGGCTGGCATTGTGAAAGAAGGGCTAAGTAAAATGCTTATTGTCACAAGAGAAGAGATGAGTGAATCAGGTGGACCAGAGTGGAAGTGTTATGCAAGCGGAGTCCAGTGTAGTAGCAGAATAGGAGGATTTGGGGTTTGTGTTTGGCTTTTAGAATAGATTCCTTGATTCGGATGTTGCCAGTATGGCTATCCCTGGCTTTCATGGTAACTGTGAAATCCTTCTTTGTGTTTTTGCACTTGTCTATGAGTTGTTCTTTGACATTGATGTATAGAAGTTGGATTGTGTTAATGTAATTTCAACCCAGTGACTAACATAGACAGGCATACTGCCACACTTCCTTCCACTTCAACAGTAGATGTAGCTATAGCTTAGAATACACTATAATGATCCATTCACCATTTTCGACGTTGAAAAAACCCACAGCTTTCAGATTAAAAAAATTCCAGCATAAGAACAACACAAGATATCCTCCTCTGAATTAGTTTTCTCAGTTTTTCTTTTGATGAAGGTATTTTATTCTGAAATATAAGGACTATTAAACAACTCCAAGGTAACATTGCAATCTCTTTATCATTATTTTTAGCATTTGAATTGGCAGTATCGGTAGAGGATCGGACGCCATGCTTTATAGAATAGTTACGTCCCTTTACATTTTGAGTTCAAATCCCGCCAAGGTTAACTTTGCCTTTCATCCTCATGGGGTCGATAAAATAAAGTAACAGTAATGTACTGAGATAATTACTGGCCTTGTGCCAAAAGTAGAAACAATTATTTTTAGCATTTGCATTGCTGTAGCCCTCTAAAAAACACAATATTGTCTACACTCTACAGAATGCTTCAAGCAAACTACAATGTCCTCTAATAATAATGATATATGTATATTATACATAAGCCATATGTAAGTATAAAATACCAGTCCAGTACTGGAGTCATCTTTTTTACGGTTACTTTTCCATTCTGGCACAGCTAAGGCAGGATGTTTTGAAACACTGTTTTACAGCCAAATGTCCTTTCTGATGCCAACTCTTTTAGCCACCTGTTACAACAAGCAGGGATACACAGAGTATGTATATCATCATCATCATCATTTTATGTCCACTGTTCCACACTTACATGTATATATATGTATATGTGTGTGTGTATGCATGCAATTTCTATTTACCAAACACGTTACTCAACATAAGGTTGGGCAATCGAGATTAAACCCAGAATTATGTGGTTGTGAAGCAAACATTTTTCTCTTCACAGCCATGATTTCATCCACATTGTTTTATTTTTGTAACCTTCATTTTTAGTTGCTAACACAGCTGTAGTTAGTTTGTACTTATTTAACAGTTTTCAAGTTGTTAGATCAACTTAGTGTAATGTTAATGTTATTAGCCACTTTCTGTCAAGTTAGATGATTAATGTATGTTTTTAACCTGCCAGGATAAGGCAAGTTTAATGATTTAATCATAGCTAACATTTTTATATATATATATATATATGTATGTGTATACGCTAGCGTGGAAGAACGGACGTAAAATGGTGATGATGATGATATACTGTAGAAAATGATATGTTTAAGAAAGCTAAGACAATGCAAAATGAACGGTAAAATGATGGCAATGAAAGCGTTTGTTACCTGGTATTTATTATTGTCTTTTTTGTTTTTGTCCTAATATTTCAGGACTTAAAAATCCCTTCTTCAGAATATGGGGAACTCTCAGAGAAAAATGTTTGTCCTATTGCTTTGAAATTTGATTTTGTGGAAGACTTGTGTAGATTAGAAAGAAACGAAGCCTGCATGCTCCAATGGATGTGTAATAGTAATATACATGAATCGCAAAGATTAAATGAATTGAGAGAGAGACTGAGCATAAGAGGAATCAAATGCTGTGTGCAGGAGAGGCAGTTGCATTGGTATGGACATGTGTGTATGAAGGATGACAGCTGCATAAAAAGGTGCAGAGCACTAGAAGTTGATGGAAACCGCGGAGTGGGGGAGACCCAAGAAGACCTTACCCAATTACACCTCTCAAAGGCAATGACACACGACCATGACCTCTGGTGTCACGCAGTAATACAGAAGACCCGACCTCCCACGGGTACAAGCCGAAGCTGAAGCATATAGACAATATGCCCCCACACCCTCCCACTGCAAAGTGGTCATGGAGACGCCACGGCAAAAAAGCACCCAGCCCACACTGTAAAGTGGACATGTAGGCTCCACGGAAAAAAAGCACCCAGCACTCACTGTAAATGAGGTTGGTGTTAGGAAGGGCATCCAGCTGTAGAAATCAAGCCAGAATCAGTTCCCGTATGAGCAAGACAAAGTCAGCCGACCAGACACTGCCCTCAACAGGATAACCTGTCTAACCCATGCTAGCGTGGAAGAACAGACGTAAAACGGTGATGATGATGATGATCATCATCATCACTGTTTTACATTCATTCTTCCACGCTAGCATGGGTTAGACGGGTTGTCCTGTTGTGGGCAATGCCAGGTCAGGTGACTATGTCTTGCTCATACGGGAACTGATTCTGGCTTGATTTCTACAGCTGGATGCCCTTCCTAACACCAACCTCATTTACAGTGAGTACTGGGTGCCTCTTTACCATGGTGCCTACAAGACCACTTTACAGTGTGGGCTGGGTGCTTTTTTGTTGTGACACCTACTTTTTTGGCATGACAACTGCTTTTTTTGTCGATTTTGTATCAATATTCTTTTGATATTATATCGATATTGTACTGATATTGTTTCAATATTGTCCAACCCATGCAAGTATGGAAAAATGGACGTAAAAATGATGATGTTGATTGTATCAATATGGTTTCATATTTTTCAATATTATATCGATATTTTCCTGATATTGCATCAATATTGTACTGATATTTTTTCAATATTGTATCAATATTGTTTTGATATTGCATTAGATATATATGACATAGAAGATAATATAAAATTCTTATGCCACAACCTATTATGAACTACTGATAAGGCTTGTGGCTGGAGCAAAGCATCAGCCAGACAGAGAGTGACTTGGTACTGGAACAGCACAGTGGATAGAGTCATTAAAGCCAAGAGACTGGCATGGAAGGACTGAAAAAAATAGGAGTAGCAGAGACCAGTAACGGGTAGCCAAGAGAGAAGCTAGTATACATAGCTTGATTAGAGGCTGAAAGAAGAAGGTTTGCCAATGTCTTGTGATGTGAGGTGTTCCACATTTCAAGGTAGTGTGCCAGTGTGAATCAGGATATTGTTGAGGAAAACTGCGTTACAAATGTCACTGGTGCACTGCTCAAAAAAATATGGATAGGATGGAAGAAGTATAGAGAACTATTACCTCTGTTGACAACGAAAGGTTTCTTCCTTCAAATGAAAGGCTGGCTGTATGTTGCCTGTGTTTGAAGTGCTATACTGCATATCTGTGAAGCATGGGCAGTGACTGCGGAGGTTATGCACAAGCTGGAGAAAAATGAAACAAGCATACTTTGATGGATTTGCAATGCTGATGTAAGAGAATGACAGAGGTTGGATGAACTGAGTGAAAAACTGGGTATAAGAGAGAAGAGTTTATTGGTATGGACATACGATGAGTATGGATGGTGATCACTAGGTGAAGAAGTGCCAAGAAATCCCAGTAGAAGGAAGCCACAATGGAGGAAGACCTGGGCAGCAGTGGTGAGAACTGATCTTAAATCACTGAGACTCACAGTGAAGATGATGAAGGATTGCAACATGTGAAGAGATGCTCTTCTGAACAGGACTTGTCCAACCCATGCAATCATGGAAAAACAGATGTAAAACGATGATGATGTTGATTTCAATACAACCTGTTTATGTGAGGTAGAACACGGAAATCCAAAATATCAGTGAGAGAGATGTTTTGTCAAACGAAGCAGCTTCTATTTTATTTTTTATTTTTGTCTTTTTATAATAAATATTGTGTGCTTGAAATATCTGTACATTGTATGACAACAGCAGAATGATATCTTTTTATCCCCCCCCCCCCTCTCTCTCTTAGCTCTCTCGCTCTCTCTCTATATATATATATATATATAAGATAGAAATTCACTTCGCCAAATATATATATATATAAGATAGAAATTCACTTCGCCAAATTTCATTGCATTGCTGTCTCCCCCACGATATTCATGTAACGTAATGTACATATTTTTCTTTCATCTCTACCTCCATAATCCTATTTCGTATCGAGTCCAAATAGCCAATCTATTGCTAAAACAATCTACATTTTTTGTATCATTAATTGTTAGATACGAAAGTTTTTGTCGTATTGAACAGAATGAATTTTGTATTTTTGTTAATCGCTTGTTAAATGCAAGGACCCCATTCAATCATTACCTTCTATCTAGCTACCCAACACCCCTCCTTCCCGCCCCCATGCACCACCATTGCTATTACGTGGACCAATCATAAGCCAGAGCCCCCACGCATCACCAGTATTATTATTACGCGGACCAATCATAAGCCAGAGGCCTATACTATCGCTTGCCTGGTTGCCTTTCGATATATGATGGATGGATGGACTGCGGAATCCTGGAGAGTGGAGGAGAGAGAGAAAAATCTGGACGCTCAGCGACAATGCCAAAGATAAAGATAAAGACAAATTCACCTCGTGGACGAGAATGCGAGCACTCCTCATTGTTTCGACCGCGGACGGCTAACATGACCCCATCGCCCACCGCCCCCAACCCCCAAACGCAATCCAAAACTTCAGAGTTGGTACCATAAATGTAGGCACCCTAAAGGGTCGCGCTAACGAGGTTGTAGAAATGCTTGAACGTAAGGAGGTCGATGTTTGTTGTATTCAAGAGACCAGGTGGAGGGGTGGGTCTGCTAGATTCATTGAGGGTAAAAAACGATGTTATAAGCTTTTCTGGGTGGGAAACGACGATGGGCTGGGTGGAGTAGGAATCATGGTAGCAGAAAAGTGGGCAGATAAGATAATAGACGTAAATAGAGTGAACGACAGAATAATTAAAATACGACTTGTCCTCAATAGAACTGCGGTGACAGTAATATCTGCGTACGCACCCCAATCCGGACTGCCCGGCACTATAAAAGACAGATTCTATGAGACACTGATGCTAACTACCTCCCAAATATCCGACAGTGACTATATAATTATTGCAGGCGACCTAAATGGTCACGTTGGACAACATTGTGACGGCTACGACGAAATCCATGGAGGCTATGGGTTTGGTACTAGAAATGAGGAAGGCTCCAGAATCCTGGAATTCTGTGATGCAAATAACCTAACTATCTGTAACACTAACTTCAAAAAACGTGACAATCACCTGATCACCTATAGATCCGGGGAACACACAAGCCAGGTAGATTATATCCTTACCAGAAGACGTGACAGAGTGTCTGTTGTAAACACTAAATCCCTCCCCCATGAAGAATGCACCTCCCAACATAGACTGATAATTAGCGACCTCATAGTCAGGACGAGACGTACTCGACAGCAGAAGAGGACTATCCTCAGGAGAAAAATATGGAAGCTAAAGGACCCCACAGCCAGGAATAAATTTCAAAGCATATTACTTGATGCTTTCGACAGTAAGGAAGAACATTTAGAGTTGGACAATATAGAGGGAGAGTGGGAATTTCTGAAAGCAAACCTGCTGTTGGCGACAGACGAAGTTTGTGGCTGGAGCAGGCCTGTAGGCAGGAGGAGAGTAACATGGTGGTGGAACAGTAAGGTGGAGGGGTCAATTAAGGCCAAAAAGCAGGCTTGGAAAGTATGGCGGCATGGGGGAAGTAGAGAAGACTATCAAGTGGCCAGGAGGGAAGCTAGGAGACAAGTGTACTTAGCAAGAAGGGAAGCTGAGGAAAGAAAGTTCAAGCATGTTCTACAACGCGATGACCAAAAACGTGAGGTGTTCAGGATTGCTAGGCAATGCGTCAAGGAAAACCGTGATATTGTCGGGGAGAAGTGTGTACTAAACGATGATGGCACACTTGCCATCACCGACGCTGATAAGAAGGTAGCTTGGAAGTGTCACTATGAAAGGCTACTAAATGAGGAGAATAAATGGGAGAAAGACAGTCTCCCCCATATCGACCCAATAGAGGGACCAGCAGTGTTAGTCGAGGGGAGTATAATAAGTAAGGCAATCAAGGATATGAAGACGGGTAAGGCGGCTGGGCCTTCGGAAATAGTTGCTGAGATGCTGAAGACATCTGGCACGGTGGGACACACCATGGTCACCCGTATAGTTAACCAAGTCGTACAGAATGGGGTTGTTCCGAAGGACTGGCATAGCAGCATCATCGTTAACTGTTATAAGGGTAAAGGAGACGCCCTAGATAGGAGTAACTATAGAGGCATTAAATTAATCGACCAGGTCATGAAGGTCACGGAAAAAGTAATAGCACAACTAATCAGAGAGAGAATTGACCTAGATGAAATGCAGTTCGGGTTTGTGTCAGGCAAAAGTACCACAGACGCTCTTTTCATTGTACAACAACTACAGGAGAAGTACCTAGCTAAAGGTACTTAGCTTTTGTCGACTTGGAGAAAGCCTTCGACAGAGTACCCCGCTCCATTATCTGGTGGGCTCTTAGAAAACTAGGCGTTGATGAATGGCTTGTGAGAGCTATACAAGCCATGTATAAAGAAACAGTCAGCAAGGTTAGAATTAACAACGAATATAGTGAAGAGTTTAGCGTAAAAGTTGGCGTCCATCAGGGCTCTGTTCTCAGCCCCCTACTATTTATTATTGCCCTTCAGGCTATAACAGAGGAGTTCAAGACCGGCTGCCCATGGGAACTCCTATACGCAGACGACCTGACACTCATAGCGGAATCAATGGCCGAGCTAGAGAAGAAATTCCAAACATGGAAGCACGGCCTAGAATCAAAAGGCCTTAAAATTAACCTGGCTAAGACTAAAGTTCTAGTTTGTAGGAAAGAAAATAAGGCGGCGGTCCCTTCCGGGAAATGGTCGTGCTCGGTGTGTAGGAAAGGCGTAGGTAGAAACTCCATTTTATGTCCTAAATGCAAAGTATGGGTGCATAAAAGATGTAGTGGGATCACAGGTAAGCTAACTAAGAACATAGATTTTACATGTGGCCGGTGCTCTGGTGCAATAAGTAGCAGCAAGTGCCCACAAAATACTAGCTCTTTCAATTGCGCAGAGGGTTCTATAGAAATAGTGGACAGTTTCCGTTACCTGGGTGATAAAATCAGCAGTGGGGGAGGGTGCTCTGAAAGTACAGTAGCTAGAGTCAGAACTGGTTGGAAAAAGTTCAGAGAGCTTATACCACTATTAGCTGCTAAAGGGTTCTCCCTAAAAATGAAAGGCAGGTTGTACGATGCCTGCATACGAACAGCAATGTTGCATGGCAGTGAGACCTGGGCATTGTGTGCAGAGGATATACGCAGACTAGAGAGGAACGAAGCTTGCATGCTCCGCTGGATGTGTAACAGTAATATACGTGAACGGCAAAGCATAAACGAACTAAGGAAAAAATTAGAGATAAGAGGGATCAGATGTTGTTTACTCGAGAGAAGGCTACGTTGGTATGGACACGTGATGCGCATGAAAGTCGATAGCTGTATAACAAAGTGCAGGGCAATAAAGATAGACGGTAGCCACGGAATAGGCAGACCTAGAAAAACCTGGGACGAGCTGATAAACTCCGACCTCACACACTTACACCTCTCCAAGACAATGTCACTGGACCGAGACCTTTGGCGGTACTCAGTAACAGAGAAGACCCACCTTACCTAAATACATAGTAAAACCTACTACAGCCAGTAGGCATCTCTAACAAAATACCCCCCCCCCGTCCCACCACCCCCACCCCATCCACACCACCCCGTTCTATGTAAAGTTATGTTGGTGCCACACCATCCAGGCCGAAACAAATGAGATCGTGTAGGTGTCATGACAAAAAACACACAGTCCACGCTGTAATGTGGCCGTGTAGGCAACACGGTAAAAACCTCCCAGACCCACACTGTAAATGTGGTTGGTGTTAGGAAGGGCATCCAACTGTAGAAAACCTGCCAGACAGTCCTATGTGAGCAAGACAATCACTCTTCTTGCCTCAAGTGGGACTACCCCCGTCCAAACCCATGCAAGCGTGGAACACGGACGTTAAACGGTGATGATGATATATATATATATATATATTTATTAAAATAACAGATTAAAGTTTAAGCAAAGAATCGCTGCTTTCACACTTAACGGGATCTTCTGAAGATCTCGTTAAGGATGAAAGCAGCGATTCTTTGCTTAAACTTTAATCTGTTATTTTAATAAATATTTGCTCTACGTTTCTTATATATTTTATATATATTTATCCTTATCGAGCCCTCTTTGGATTTTAGTCTTCAAATTTAATATTATTACTATATATATATATATATATACATATATATACAGGGTGCGGACGATATTTGTTCGCAAGATTACTGTCTAGGAAAAAATAACACATTTTTTAAGATATATTTATCAAACTTGAGTCAGCTTGTCTTCATGACTTGTTCTTTCGATCTCACTCGATAAACCCGCCATTCGTTTTGATGACGGCCTCAAGGCCACCTCGGAACCGGCTACAGGCCTTCGTCACTGTCCCCCGACTTAGGCCCCTAAAGGCACTTGTGATCCTGGCCTTCAAATCGTCTTTCGTATTGCAGCTAGATCTTTTGGTGTCTCGTTCCACTGCGCCCCACACAAAGAAGTCGAGGGGGTTGCAGTCAGGCAAGCTGGGAGGCCAGCTGTCAGGTGAAGTGTGGTCGACGAAGTTCTCTGACAGCCAGGCTTGGGTCTTTCGGCTGGTATGGCAGGGCGCTGAGTCTTGCTGCCACATGTACGGCCTACCTGCAGCTACCTAGTCAATCCAGGGCTTTACTACCTCACTTAGAACGCGGATGTAGCCATCAGTGTTCAGCTTGAGACCCTCAGGGAAGAAGTGAGGTGGCATGACGTCAACTTGACTGCTGACGACACCTAAGACCAATGTTGTTGCTGAAAACTTTGTCTGCATGACTCTGGATGAAACAGCAAGCCACCTGTTGTTCTGGGAGTTGATCTTCTGGTCTTGGCAGAAGTTTTTCTTGTCGGAGAAAAACCACAGCATGTCTGGCTCCAGTGGGTGTTTCAACTTGTTGATTAGCTTCTTTGCGTGCTTCAGTTGCTTTTCTTGCATCGCCTTTGACAGAAATTGTCCTTTCCTCATCTTGTATGAAACGTAGCGAATGTCTTCATGTACCACCAGCCTAATGAGCTTTTCATCCATGCATTTCTCCCTTGCAATGGCACGCATCGACTTGCTAGGGTCATTGTTGATGATATCCTGAACTTCAGCGACAAACTCAAGCGTTCTGGAGGCGTCAGATCGTCGATCATGTGTTTTCCTCTTTGATGTTGCTTCGTAGTTGAATCCTGAATCTTCCAATTCCTTTCTGACCTTTTTCACCATTCTCCTGCTGACGCTGAGAAAGTCTGAAATTTCCTTATTTGTCCTCCCGGCGTGGATTCCAAGAAGAACTCCGTGTTTCTTCCACAAATTTGGAGGTTCATAAATATTCATAATCAATTATTCTGAAAATAAATAATGGAAATATAGTCACTGTTTTTATGAAGACAAGAGTGAGAACGGAAGTAAAAAAAATTTGCAGTTGAAAATTGCGAACAAATATCGTCCACACCCTGTATATATATATAGTGGTAGAACACTGGAAGGTAATATCCGTAGTGGTAGAGCACTCAGTCCATGGGACGAGTTAGGTAGAAGTGGTTACACAACAGTTAGTTCACCATACCGAGAACAATTGTTTCACCTTAGTGGATCCTCATATAAACGATGAGGGTGATGATGGTGATATATATATATAAACATTGATGATGATGATATATATATATTCCTGTAAAATATCATTTATGGTCTCGATTTTCCTGAAGCTTTAAAGAATCTTTTGAATTGAAGCATTGTGTTTTTTTAATTTGCTTTTTCATTTATAAAGAACTTGGTAAAATGAGTTCTTGAATTCTATAGTTTTCTTTGATGTGTAAGAACAAAATATGTTTTTTGTCAAATAAATAGATTTTTTTTTTTCTCTGTAAAGATGGACATATAAAAATAAATGTCATAAATTGCTAATACAGGTAATTTGTATCCTGCTATATAACCTATAACATGCAATTTTTATTTATAAATTGTTCATGAATATACAAAATGCAAATACAATTGCTCAATTTTTACTCATTTTGGTATTTCTTTAGATAACTGATAACTGTGTTATAACAAGATATAGATTTGCTACATTCAAAATTGATTTTTTTTGCTGCTGCTTCCAATTTATACAGCAAATTTAATGTTGCCACACCATTAACATCAAAATCCTGTACATTTCCCACTGGCTACATATAACTGTTTTGACCTGTACCCCTTCTATTAATTACTGGAGATAGTGGAAATGAAGTTGACCTTCATTAGATTAAAGTTTGAAAGGTCAATAATCAATCCACTATAAAGATGGTGCTATTAACTACTCCTATATGTATGAATGACTGTCTCTTAGTACTTCACTACATTTATCCATTCATTCATTCACTCATTCTTTCAGTCATTCAAAGCTGAATGAAATTGTTATTATCTACATAGCTGCAGATATAGGATTTGAACAAAATAATTTTTCATGCATTTCAAATGAATTTCACTTAAACAATTCAGGCATGCAAATACACTACTACTTTAGCTCTATAATATTCCAGATGGTTCTATTTAATATATCTACAAACACACATCTTTAATTTAACTATTATTTAATATATTGATAAACAAACATCAAAGATCTTTTAACAATTTATTTTCAATGATATATAATATAAAGAAAACACAGTATTTCTTTCCAGTTCTCAGGAGAGGTCTTGTGTTGTCTTTAATTGAATTATATTAAAGGCAAATCACTTTCTATTTTTCTTATAATCGTTTTCAATATCAATATTTACAATATACATTTCTGAATTTACATAAAATTTATTTCCAAAAGCAATAGATTTAAAATCAATTATTTTTAGACACTGCTTTTATATTTAACGAGATTCAGAGTAAAAACAAATGTCAATAGCCAATGTCAAGGTGAAATATATATTAGTTTGAGAAATCAACAATTCTTATATGAAAATTTAAACTAAACTATATTCAGTGGCTTTTTAGATAGTATAGTCTTTTTTTATTTTTCATTTTCCTTCCCAGACATTCTTATACTTTCTCTTCATATCAAACCACTTTTCTTTTTCTCACATTCCTTGCCTACCAATTATAATTAATTGCTCGTTCTTCTTCTTCTCTCTCTCTCTCTCTCTCTCTCACATGCTTACTCAGTATCTCTATTTCTCATTCACAATCTCAAATACTTGGCTCTGCTTACTTTCAGTTTTTCTCTGCCTAGTCATTTTTCTCCTGTCCTTTCCAAATTGACATTGCTTACTATATATCATTGTTTCATGCTGGTATGAGCTGGATGATTTGTTATAGTCCAAATTAATATTTAATCAACTCTACTGGGACAGGAGATCATGTTGCATCCAATATATGGTGCGCCCTTCTTAATACCAACCACTTTACAGAGTGTACTGGGTGCATTTTATATATATGTGTGTGCATATATGTATGTGTATTTATATATGTATTGGTATATATATATATATATATATATATATGTATGTATTTATATATCCCGTCTAACCCATGCTAGCATGGAAAATGAATGTTTAAAAGATGATGATGATGATGATTATCATCATTTAACGTCTATTTACCACGCTAGAGTGGGTTATATGGGTTTGCCCCATTTGAGGCAAGTTGAGTCAGGTAACCGTGTTTCTCTCATATAGGACTGTTTCTGACCAGCTTTTTACGGCTGGATGCCTTTCCTAATGCCAACCATATTTACAGTGTGTGCTGGGTGCTTTTTGCTATGTCTCCTACACGACCACTTTACAGAGTGGACTGGGTGCTTTTTTGAGCACTTTACAGTGGGAGGGGGTGGTGGACATACTGTCTATATGCTTCAGCTTTGGCTTGTGCCCATGGGAAGTTGGGTCTTCTGTATATATATATATATATATCAAGATGATATATATATGTACATATATGTATGTGTATATATATATATATAGGAGAAAGTATGACCCCGACGGCAGAGCTCAAGCCGTTTCGATGGCTATTTCTGGACTAAAGTAAGAGTTTTTTAGTCTGGTAAATAAATAGCCAAACTTTTCAAGGGGTACTTCCTTATATGGGAAGATTGTAGTTGTCAAGAGGATTGGTCAAAGTTTGTGGCAGACACAGAAAATCTATCATGGCAGTGGGTGTGGGGTGGGGTGGCTGAACTTGCCTGTAGAACGATAGGGGAGTGGGTAGAGCCGGTCAAGCATTGAAGGTGAAATCTACGGCAAATTCTAAGGAATGTGTATGAAAGTAGGCCAGAGGAGGTTGGCGAAAAAAGGTTTCTTTAGAAAATGGAGGAGGGACGTTGTAGAAAAGTAAATCAAATGAGATTAGGGGACAATGAAAAAATATAATAAAAAAGAATATAATAAAAAATGAGAGAAAGATATATCAGAATATAAGATTGGAAAGTGAGAAGTGAAATAAAACAAAAACTAAGGAGTCTAACACAGCTGCTATATTTAGTTTCGGCTAATGCTATAGAATGAGTTGCTAGATGTTATAATTGTTATAATTGTTATAACAAATTGCACACTATCTTAAACACTTATAACAATTATAACATGCTTTAACATCCCACACAAAATATGTGTACTTCAACTGAATTATAACTCTTTCCTCATACATGCCTTATTAACTGTATTGACGACTCCTGCATTGACGACTCCTGCATTGTACACCAATTTTCCTTGCTTATAACTTTTTTGCCTGTGTTTTTTCTAGCTTATGATATTTTTTTGCTTGTGCTTTTTAATTATACCTATTACACTTCCAACCAGTGCTGGCTGTAATTGTGTTCTTTCAAGCAGAACATCTTTTTAACTCCTGACTCTCCACATGATGCCTTTGGCACTAATAACAATTATGTACCTAAATGTTCTAAATGACTAGGATTTTAGTTACATGTTTCGACATTCCTTATACTCCGATGATTCCAGACTTCCCTCTGGAAGAAACAATTGTCAGCTAAAAAATGTTCTAAACTAAAATTTGATGGTTTCAACACTTTGTATCATCATCATCATCATCATCATCAGGTTTAACGTCCGTATTCCACGCTTGCATGGGTTTGGACGGGGGTTTTCCCACTTGAGGCAAGAGTGGTTGTCTTGCTCGCATAGGACTTATATGTATATGTATATATATATATATATATAGGAAAAAGTATGACCCCGACGGCAGAGCTCAAGGCGTTTCGACGGCTATTTCTGGACTCTTTTTCCTATTTCCCACTCTACTACCCAAGTATTAAGTACTCAAGGAACCAGATGGACCATAACGCACCAGAGTACTCAATACTTGGGTAGTAGAGTGGGAAATAGGAAAAAGAGTCCAGAAATAGCCGTCGAAACGCCTTGAGCTCTGCCATCGGGGTCATACTTTTTCCTATATATATATATATATATATATATATATATATTAGAAAGTGAGGTTTTCTTTTACAAAATGAAAAATAACTGAGGTGTCCTACACGAGTGAAAGTATAAATAAAAAAAGGTGAAATTGAAAATGCAACTGGAGTCTTATTTTTAAAAAAAATATATATATTTATTTGGTTCCTTTACCGGTTTCGCAGTTCTTCCGCTTTTCAAAAGTAGAGTTGAGATGGACGGTCTGTGGTTTTTCTCACAACTGCGAAACCGATAAAGGAACCAAATAAATATATAGTTGCTGAAGGCATCTGGTATGGTGGGACACACTATGGTCACCCGTATTGTTAACCAAGTAATACAGAATGGGGTCATACCGAAAGACTGGCATAGCAGCATCATCATTAACTGCTACAAGGGTAAAGGGGATGCTCTACATAGGGGAAACTATAGAGGCATTAAGTTAGTTGACCAGGTCATGAAGGTCACAGAAAGAGTTATAGCGCAACTAATCAGAGAGCGAATTGATCTAGATGAAATGCAGTTTGGCTTTGGGGTCCTTTAACTTCCATATTTTTCTCCTGAGGATAGTCCTCTTCTGTTGTCGAGTACGTCTCGTCCTGACTATGAGGTCGCTAATTATGAGTCTATATTGAGAGGTGCATTCTTCATGGGGGGAGGGATTTAGTGTTTACAACAGACACTCTGTCACGTCTTCTGGTAAGGATATAATCTACCTGGCTTCTGTGTTCCCCCGATCTATAGGTGATCAAGTGATTGTCTCGTTTTTTGAAGTTAGTGTTACAGATAGTTAGGTTATTTGCGTCACAGAATTCCAGGATTCTGGAGCCTTCCTCATTTCTAGTACCAAACCCATAGCCTCCATGGATTCCGTCATAGCCATCACAATGTTGTCCAATGTGACCATTTAGGTCGCCAGCGATAACTATGTAGTCACTGTCGGTTATTTGGGAGGTAGTGAGCATTAACGTCTCATAGAATATATATGTATATATATATGTATATATATATATGTATATGTATGTATACTTCGCAAGAAGGGAAGCAGAGGAAAGAAAGTTCAAGCATGTTCTACAATGCGAGGACCAAAAACGTAAGGTGTTCAGGATTGCTAGGCAATGTGTCAAGGAAAACTGTGATATTGTCGGGGAGAAGTGTGTACTTAACGATGATGGCGTACTTGCCATCACTGATGCTGATAAGAAGGTAGCTTGGAAGTGTCACTACGAAAGGCTACTAAATGAGGAGAATAAATGGGAGAAAGACAGTCTCCCCCACATCAACCCAGTAGAGGGACCAGCAGTGTTAGTCGAAGGTAGTATAATAAGTAAGGCAATCA
>OZ024740.1:57633536-57641036 GCA_964016885.1 Eledone cirrhosa | reverse complement strand
CAGTCAGCAAAGTTAGGATTAGCAATGAGTATAGCGAGGAATTTAGCGTACAGGTTGGGGTCCACCAGGGCTCTGTTCTTAGCCCTCTCCTGTTCATCATAGTCCTGCAGGCAATAACGGAGGAGTTTAAGACCGGATGCCCATGGGAACTCCTGTATGCTGATGACCTCGCACTCATAGCTGAATCTATGGTAGAACTAGAGAATAAATTCCAAACCTGGAAGCAGGGACTAGAAAGAAAGGGTCTCAAAGTCAACATGACAAAGACTAAGGTCCTTGTAAGTAGACGAGAAAACAGAACCCAGATCCCCTCAGGGAAATGGCCTTGCTCAGTATGTAGGAAAGGTGTAGGTAGGAACTCCATTCTCTGCCCCAAATGCAAACAATGGGTACACAAGAGATGTAGCGGGATCTCAGGAAGCTTAATTAAGAATGTAGGATTCACATGCAGCAGCTGTGCTGAAACAGCAAGCAGCAAACAGCCACAGGAAACAAGTACCACCAATCTCTGGGAGGGCCCTGTAGAAACAGTAGACAGCTTTTGCTACCTAGGTGACCGAATTAGCAACGGAGGTGGGTGTTCAGAAAGTACAATAACTAGGGTAAGAACGGGATGGAAGAAGTTTAGGGAACTACTACCACTGCTAGCTGCAAAAGGCTTCTCCCTCAGAATGAAAGGCAGACTGTATGATGCGTGTATCCAAACAGCGATGTTGCATGGTAGTGAGACCTGGGCGCTGAAGGTGGAAGACTTACGTAGATTAGAGAGAAACGAAACCTGCATGCTCCGATGGATGTGTAACAGTAATATACGTGAACGACAAAGCATAAATGAATTGAGAGAGAGACTGAGCATAAGAGGAATCAAATGCTGTGTGCAGGAGAGGCGGTTGCGCTGGTATGGACATGTGATGCGTATGAAGGATGACAGCTGCATAAAAAGGTGCAGAGCACTAGAAGTTGATGGAAACCGCGGAGTGGGGAGACCCAAGATGACCTGGGATGAGGTGATAAAAGCCGACCTTACCCAATTACACCTCTCAAAGACAATGACACACGACCGTGACTTCTGGCGTCACGCAGTAATACAGAGTACCCGACCTCCCATGGGTACATGCTGAAGCATATAAACAATATGCCCCCACACCCCCCACCGCAAGGTGGTCGTGGAGGTGCCACGGAAAAAAAGCACCCAGCCCACACTGTAAAGTGGATGTGTAGGCGCCACGAAAAAAGTACCCAGCACTCACTGTAAATGAGGTTGGTGTTAGGAAGGGCATCCAGCTGTAGAAACCAAGCCAAATCAGTTCCTGTATGAGCAAGGCATGGTCAGCCGACCAGACACTGCCCACAACAGGACAACCCGTCTAACCCATGCTAGCGTGGAAGAACGGACGTAAAACGGTGATGATGATGATGTATATATATATATATGTATATGTAGACATACATATATATATATATATATATATATGTATGTATACATACATATATATATATATGTATGTATACATATATATATATGTATACATACACATATATATATGTATGTATATATATATATATGTATACATATATATATATATATATATGTATACATACATATATATATATATATATATATATATATATGTATACATACATATATATATATATATATGTATACATACATATATATATATATATATGTATACATACATATATATATATATATATGTATACATACATATATATATATATATATATATGTATACATACATATATATATATATGTATACATACATATATGTATATGTATAAATACATATATATATATATATATATATATATATGTATATGTATACATACATATATATATATATATATATATATATATACAAAAAGTTATGAAACGAAAGGAGCTGTGCGGTTACTAAGAACAAGGTTTAGGATGGTGGTTAGGACGGAACAGGAGGAGAAAGGAAGAAAGGAGTTTCCATCGTCAGCTGTAAATGTATCCCGAACCGATGTGTATATGTATATATATATATATATATATATATATATATATATATATATGCAGGGTGCGGACGATATTTGTTCACAAGATTATTGTCTAGGTCAAAATAACACAGTAGTTTTATTTTTTAAGATATATTTATCAAACTTGGGTCAGTTTGTCTTCATGACTTGTTCTTTCATTCTCACTCGGAACCGGCTACAGGCCTTCATCACTGTCCCCCGACTTAGGCCCCTAAAGGCATTTGTGATCCTGGCCTTCAGATTGTCTTTCGTATTGCAGCTAGATCTGTTGGTGTCTTGTTCCACTGCGCCTCACACAAAGAAGTCGAGGGGGTTGCAGTCAGGCCCAGCTGCCTTGCCTGTCTTCATATCTTTGATTGCCTTACTTATTATACTACCTTTAACTTGCACTGCTGGTCCTTCTATTGGATCGATTTGGGGCAGACTATCTTTTTCCCATTTATTCTCATTTAATAGTCTCTCGTAGTGACACTTCCAAGCTATTTTGTTATCAGTATCAGTGAGCGCAAGTACACCATTATCATTACGGACACACTTCTCCCTGACAATATCACGGTTTTCCTTGACACATTGTCTAGCAATCCTGAACACCTCACGTTTTTGGTCCTCATATTGCAGAACATGCTTGAACTTTCTATCCTTTGCTACCCTTTTTGCAAGGTACACTTGTCTCCTAGCTTCTCTCCTGGCCACTTGATAGTGCTCTCTACTTCCTCCATCCTGCCATACTTTCCAAGCCTGCTTTTTGGCCTTGATTGTCTCTTCCACCTTACTGTTCCACCACCAAGTTACTCTCCTCCTGTCAATAGGTCTGCTCCAGCCACAGATTTCATCCGTTGCTTTCAGCAGGTTCACTTTCAAGAATTGTCATTGTTCCTCTATATTGCACGTCTCTAATTGCTCTTCCTTATTGTCAAAGGCATCAAGTAATAAGCTTTTAAATTTGTCACTGGCTATGTGAAGGTGAGAGGCTATGGAGAAGGTGTTATACATATATACATACACATACATACACTCATACGGATATGGGCATATACACGCACACACATGTATACAAAACATACACATACACACACACACGTATACACACACATATATATACACACACATACACAGACACACACACACATACACATACATGCACATATATGCGCACACATACACATACACACAGATTCACCTATATACATATATGTAGATATATATACATATACATACATATATATGCACACATATATATATATATATATATGCGTACATGCACGCATATTTATACACCCGTATATGTAAAAAATACTTACACACAGACACACACACTTGCGTTGCTTTGGAAGTGGAGGTATGTGTTGGCGGTGTTGATGAAGTATGGAGTTGTGTCTTGTGGTGGTGGTGGAGTTGTGAGTGACAAAAATATACAGGATCGAATAGTGCGATGGGTTAAAAGGTGACATAGGGAACGCGGGGGAGAATAGTTTATGGACGTATGGCGATGTGTGTTGTGGTCATGGTGGTGGTGGTGGTGCTGGGGTGATATGTTCGACAAAATGATTACATGATCAGAAGTTACGGTGTGTTACAGGGTAAGGCAGTCGATCTGGGAGTGAGGGATGATATGTGTTGATGATGTTAATGATGTTAATGATTGTTGAAGAATGTGGATGTATCTAGCGGTGGTTGTGTGTGCGTGCGACAGTATATTTACAGGGTCGAATTTAGCGTGGGATTGTAGGTTAGGGTAGACAGAGGGGACATGGGGGGATAAGGTTGCGGGTGTGTATGGTAGACATATGACGATGTGTGGTGGGGTGGTGGTGACGATGGTGTGATATGATCAACATTGTATTTACAAGATCCCATGTTACTATGGATTGTAAGGTAAAACCTATCATAGGAGACCGATCGAACACAATGTTGCAAGGATGAGGGGTGTATGGTGATGTGATTTTTGGTGGGGGTGATGTATGCAGCATGATATACAAAATACGGGCTTAGAAATGGTTACATGCAGTACAATAAAATAAGTTCACTGAGATTGGCGATGGTGAGACGGGGCAGAGGTGGTTATTATTATGCTGGGTCATGGTTAGTGTGATTTTTGGTGGGGGTGATGTATGCGGCATGATATACAAAATACGGGCTTACAGATAGTTACATGCAATACAATAAAATAAGATAAAGTAAAATAAAATTAATAAATTCGTTGAGATGGGCGATGGTGATACGGGGCAGAGGTGGTTATTATTATGGTGGGTCATGGTTAGAGCGTGGCTCTCCCCCGAATGTTTGTGCGGAAAAGGTGTTCAGCCTGGTGTGTCTGCAATTGACAATTATGTCCGACCTATAGTTTATGGCGGATTTAAATTTAATTATTTCCGCCGCCTCAGCCAGGCATAATCTGCAGTGGTTTCTGTCCCTGGGGATTTGTGCCACGCATCTTTTCACTGACCACGAAATCTGGGGTTCAATATTCCTGTCCTTGAGGTCCCAGATCAAGTCGGCCAGTCTGGTTTGGGGTCGTTTCAGTCTATGTTTGAAGGAACTTCTGTGGTTATACCAGTGCTCCTTAAACGTAGTGGATGTCGCACCTATATATGAGTACTCCTTATTGCCGGCTGTGACATCACACCGGTAAACAATATTCTTAACGAGGCACTCCCCATTTAGTGGGCATTCGGCCTGTTTTTGCAGTTGCAGTTGGGTGTAACCAGTGTGGTGGCACGTCGGCGGTTGGTGTCATGCGGTGTGGGTCTGGTGTGTGGGTTGTTGTGTTGTGTGTGTGGTTTCGTTCTGGGTTGTGGGGAAACCATGTGTTTTCGTATTTTTGCCCTATTAATGTGTGCTATTGTGTGGCCTAGATTTGGTGCTGTGGAGAAAGAGAATTTTACGGTGTGTCTATTGAAGAGCTTGTGGTATTTGTGTGTGCATGGAAAAGATTGTTCGAGAGCCCTGAAGAAGGTTACCGGTATGTTAGTGGCGACATGTATAGAATACGGGGCGTTATACCATGTGACAAGTCTACTTCGGTTTCTGCGGTGTTTAGTGAGGTTTTTGTGATTAGGTGGTAGTTTGTGTGTGTTTTGGTCAGGCGTATGTTTCATATAGGTTCCAGGTAATCTATTGGCGTTATGTCCCTTGTTATTGGGGCTGGAGAGTATGGCTTTATCTCCTAGACAGTTATGTGTGGTGCTGTCTGCGCTGCCGGCTATGGAGGGTCTTAGGTTATTGTGTGTCCTAGGTGTGGAGGTTTCTTCTATGTTCGTTTCTAAGGGTCCGGTTACGTTTAGCGGCGTGACGGTTCTATTTGGGTCGATGTAAGAAATCTTCTCAGTATAACCAGCGTTTATAAGTGCGGAGTTGTACTATTCCGCGTGCTGCTTGAAGATGTTTTCATTAGCCGACAGTGTGGACACTCTGTTGGAGACACTTTTAACTATTGAGTTAATTATGCTCCTAGGGTGGTTGGAGTGTCTATTGACATATTTAAGATTTTCATTAGGTTTGTGGTATGGACGGTAGAGGCCTGAGTCTAATTCTAGGGTGACATCTAAAAAGTTTACTGTCCTATTGTTAGATTCAATTTCTACTGCTAAACCTTGGGTCTTAAAGATGTACCTAAGTCGTTTGTGTAGTCTATTTAATTGGCTATTATTAAGTCCATGGGTCAATAGTAGGGCATCATCCCGGTATAAGCCACTCTCCATATTTGTGTCTGCATGCGCGCATGCACATACATGTGTTTATATATACATATGACTGTGTGTGCGCGTGTCGATATGTGTGGGCGAGGGTGTGCGTATATGTGTTTTGTGTGTGTTTATACATCAATATATGTGCGCATATATACATATGTGTGTGTGTATACATATATACAACGTATTTGTCAGACGAAGAGCGTCTAGCTATGTATCTCCGTAAGGACTTGACACAACCAACACATCCACCACACCACCACAAACGCCACTACCATAAACAACAACACCACAACCACATCCCCACACACGCCAACCCGTCTACCGACAATCCACTGGCCTTATACCACAGCCCATCCCAGTAAGTTACCATAACCACGATCATATCATCACATCCTTTGTTATCCTTTCAATATATGTATATATATATATATATATATATATATATTGGTAAAAGGAAAAGAAAATGCTGACAAATTGTTCCCAGTGAAAAATAGTTGAATTAGAAATAAGTAAAAATTAGTAATAAGTATTGGTTCTGAATACTAACCAATACTTATAACTAATTTTTACTTATTCGTAATTAAACTATTTTTCACTGGGAACAATTTGTTAGCATTTTCTTTTCCTTTTACCAATATATCACAACTCGTGTGTTATACCTCTATTCTTTTAAAGATATATATATATATATATATAATATATATATATATATAAATATATATATATATATATAAATATATATATATATATAAATATAAATATATATATATATATATAAATATATATATATATATATATAAATATAAATATATATATATATATATAAATATAAATATATATATATATATATATAAATATATATATATATAAATATAAATATATATATATATATATATAAATATATATATATATATATATATATATATATATATATATATATATATATACATATATATATATATATATATATATATACATATATATATATATATATATACATATATATCATCATCATCATCAACGTTTAACGTCCGTGTTCCACGCTTGCATGGGTTTGGACGGGGGTAGTCCCACTTGAGGCAAGAGTGATTGTCTTGCTCGCATAGGACTGTCTGGCAGGTTTTCTACAGTTGGATGCCCTTCCTAACACCAACCACATTTACAGTGTGGGTCTGGGAGGTTTTTACCGTGTTGCCTACACGGCCACATTACAGCGTGGACTGTGTGTTTTTTTGTCGTGACACCTACACGATCTCATTTGTTTCGGCCTCGATGGCGCGGCACCAACATAACTTTACATAGAACGGGGTGGTGTGGATCGGGTGGGGGTGGTGGTGGTGGGACGGGGTGTATTTTGTTAGAGATGCCTACTGGCTGGAGTAGGTTTTACTATATATTTAGGTAAGGCGGGTCTTCTCTGTTACTGAGTACCGCCAAAGGTCTCGGTCCAGTGACATTGTCTTGGAGAGGTGTAAGTGTGTGATGTCGGAGTTTATCAGCTCATCCCAGGTTTTTCTAGGTCTGCCTATTCCGTGACTACCGTCTATCTTTATTGCCCTGCACTTTGTTATACAGCTATCGACTTTCATGCGCATCACGTGTCCATACCAACGTAGCCTTCTCTCGAGTAAACAACATCTGATCCCTCTTATCTCTAATTTTTTCCTTAGTTCGTTTATGCTTTGCCGTTCACGTATATTACTGTTACACATCCAGCGGAGCATGCAAGCTTCGTTCCTCTCTAGTCTGCGTATATCCTCTGCACACAATGCCCAGGTCTCACTGC